>JAVTVJ010000130.1:600000-1042500 GCA_034509425.1 Eopsaltria australis
TTTAATACTAAGTATTTCTCTCACATTTTTCTTTCATCTCACTGACCCTGGCTACAACTTAATTGGTAAAAATTTCTTTTCTGCATAAACACTAAATGAACATCTTGCTGCAACTTTGTTGTAGACATGATGGTGTCTACATGATGGCTAAGTTTGTAGACTGCTCCTCACACACAAAATAGTCACTTTCATTTGCACATTTTATTATGTGCATCAAATAATTGTCATTTGTGTTGTAATAATCATAGTAAATTTTTTGCTTCTCTTTCCTTAGGTACTCCTCACAGTTGAAAAGCTGCTCTACAAGCATTCATGCTAACAAATGTTATTTAATGGGAAGATGAGATATTCAAGAACAGAAGCAGTCTATAAAGAACCACTCTGGCCATGTAGTGCAAATGCAACTGCAACTGCAGTCTTTGAGATAAAAACAGTTCTATGCCCAAAAGAGTGTGACTGAACAGAGGCTTCTCTATAAAGAATCATTAAACTATTTTCCTCAAGAATTGTCTTTAATAAAACAAATTCCTTTAAGAATTTTCTCAGGAAATATTGATAAATCAACCATAACAAAAATTGAAAGAGGCATGTACTCCAGAGAAACTGTAGGGAGAATGTCATTTGGGTTTAAGAGCAACAGTAATCAGGCTTCATTTTATTTATATTTCTCGTATTTTGGATTTCAAGAAGCTGACCTACATGAATATATTTTCATTCAGTCACATCAGAAAACTCTTGATGATGGATTGGTGTAGAAAGGGCCCTGGGAAACTAAGGAAGAACAGAATTCAAACAGGAAGTGTCAGAGCATAATGAAACCATTTTGGGCAGGAAAGAAAATTTACATGGCCTTCCATAACCATAATTTCCATTTTGTCTGTGTCCACCAAGCCCATGGAGATGTGCTGTGGAAGAAGGCTAAACAAGCACCCTGAGTGAAAGGGCTGGGACATCGGGATGAGTGGTAGGGAATTGATGTACAGTCCAGGAAATACCTGGGTTTGGAACTAAATCTGTGAAGAATGGACTACTCTGTTTCTCAAAGGAGCAATAGAACCCCTGTGTTTGGAATACAAACATGCACGTTGGAATTCTCAGCCACAAGTAAATCAAAATATAGTCAACAGTTAAAACTTCCAGGAGCTGTATGGAATTTAAATGTCATTTATATAATGGAACACTTCTTGTGTGGACTGAAGAATAAATCAAAAGCAACTCAGGTGCAGAGCTCCAGTCCTCTCTCTTTGTCTTATCATGGACACCATTCCTGTTGTTGTTGATTTCCCAGTTTAGACACATCACATTTTATCAGTGCTTTTTAAAGGCCATAAATCTGGAATTCACTCTCTTGAAGGCTAGAACATCCTTACTCCAAATAGTTTCTAGACACAAAGTGTCACTCTGTTTTTGTATTTCTCTGTTCAGTAGATTATAAACAATGTATATCTCATATATGGCATGATTCCATATTAAATCTGGAAACTGCTTTAAAAAGCAAATCAATAACATTTTTCCCATTATATAGATGTGGAAAATGAAGCAAGTTGATAAGCAAATTTGCTCTGGCCAGTGAATATGATGTCCTAAGTTTCAGTTCAGTGCTCTGTCAAATAGAATCACTGCTTTTAGCAATTAATACAAAGTAGTTTATCATTTTCTTATTATGCAGGGTTCATTTAGCCACTCTCTGATAAATGTCTTTTATATATTTACAGTATTATTTATGTAGGCTGCATTTACACAAGGGTTGCCTGCTTCAGTGATGGATCAACATATGGAGAACTTGCAAATGAATATCTAAATAAATACATTTCTAGAAAAGAGAGACATTTCTGAGTAACTCTTACACTACCTGAACTATGTGATGAAGACCATAAAAGCAAGCAGCATGTAGTCATAGCACAGCCATACATTTTATGCAGACAATGAGAAAACCAAGTTGGTAACCAAATTTTATACCAAACAATCAAGTGTTTGATGTAAGTGTGGAGTTAATACTGCTACCACCACTGGAATACAGCCCTCCATAATGTGTCATCCAGAGGTATCACTAGCCTTTAAAACCATTCCATTCCAATCCACTTTGCTTCATTACACAGACAAAGCCCTTCCAGAGCAAGAACAGCAATTTAGGAAAGACTGCAGAAAGCTAAGTCTGAACAGGGACAGATAACCAAGCATATTTATATTTTTAGAAAGCCCGGATTAACAAGACTTGCGGTAAAGGGCGAGTGCAGATCTCAGTCACAGCATGCCACTGCTGCAAAAGAGCTCTGCTTCCAACATCCAGCTCTGGAATATGGCAAAGAATTTAAAGTGGGGTTAATTTTATTCTCTAGTTTACAACCAGACCTAAATTGCTTTAGTATTACCCACCTACTCAAAGCAGAGAAAGCAATTTTTGCCTGTGAATATTACCTGTCTCTCAAGAGAAAGTTGTTAATACTAAAGCAGCCCCAATTATTTTCCATCTTTTAAATCTAAGAAAAAAACAAGCTTCATGCTGTTTTCACTAGTGGTACCATTTTTTTTCACATGATGAGATACAGAACCTGCAGAGAAATGAGTCAGGTTCTAGATACCTCAAGCCTCCCTGAATCTAATACAGTTGCAGCATAGAAAGCCCATTCTAATATTCGAGGCAGCCAACCACTTTGCTAGGCCCAAAGCAGCCTTGAGCCAACAACAGGACCTGTCAGGATTGTTTACACATTAAGACATTACACTTCAAACAATTTTCAGACCACTTGTCAAGAAAAGTATCAATTGTTAATGCTTACCACATCCAGCATCTGTTTAAAATGAAATCCACATCCCTTTTCACGGATCCAAAGGTGCCCTGATGCAGAAGGATCCAGGTCTGGAAGTCTTGTGCTGACCCTGAGGCACTGTGGCTTCCCAGAGGTTTCCCTCCTCTGCCCCTCTTTTCCTTGGGAGTGTCCAGTAAGAAAGATGCACCAAGAGGAGCAATGCTGGGACTGACACCGAGCACTGCAGCGCACAAGGCAGTCCTCTTGCAGAAGTGTAACCTAACATATGCCTGGCTTGGATGGAAATGAATATGCAGTGACAGTCACTGAGGAGCTCTGTGGTTTCCTCATGGTGCAGAGAAAGATTTCAGTCTATCCCCCAAGAAACCTTCAGTAAATTGTGCATGGCATTGGGCAAAAGAAGGATCATGCCGTGTCCCTCAGACAATTCAGTAATATCTGTTTGTATCATGCCATGTAATTCAGTTAACAACTCTTTTAAAGATCCAAGTGTGGTGAATAAGTAAAATACCTGACTCAATAATCAACCACTTACTAAACTTTAATAAACAATATCCTTTCCCAGTGCCTATGAGGCCATTGCTTAGACAACCAGTACAGAATAAGGTGACAAAGACTGCTTTAGCCATTTCCAGGAGACTGCTAAGTCAGTGTTCACATGTAAACCAGAAGATGCCACGGATACTCAAGGGAACCTTTTTGGTTCAAGAGCTCTCATTGTTACACTTTTCAGATGCACCAAGTTTAATTTCTGCACCTGCAAAGAAAACAGCATCAAGAACCCAGCTCAGAGTTTTCAGATCATTGCCTCCACTAAAGGTACAAACAAGGTGTTGTCACTGACTTTTTGTCAAAGTCTTCTAATTCCTGTGTGTCTATTGTGCTTTAACAGAGGTGCTCATTTATGACATTTTGCACTTAGACCCTGTGCTCAATAAATGTTGAGAAGCCACCAACTCCCCAGCATTCCCTCAGGTTTTGGCTTCCAGCCTGGATTTCGCCTAGTCCAGCTGAGCATGAGCTGGGTTTATGAATCTACATCCAGCCTTCACTAACCTGGCAAACAGAGTCTATCCTTCCTGTAGAGCAATGCCAATAGAATCCTTCAGTATTTCAGATTTTCTCTAAATTAAATGATGCAATCTCTTTTAGAATGCTCTTTCTTTAGATTGGCAAAAGCACACATGATAGGCAGGTGAACCTCATTTAAATTTAGCTATTGCCACTTTTTTGTGTCATGAAAAAATTACAATATGATAGATTGCTGATCAATATGTATTTTGATAATAAATTAATAAGGATCATATAAATATTTCTTTATTACTGCTTTGCTCATTATTTTCTTTATTATTTTATTTAATTCTTTATTTATTACTCTTTATTAAAAGATAAATTTCTTCCATTGCTGTCAGTTGGAGCTTTAATAGACATGAATAGACATTTAATAGATATGAATAGACATTTTAATACTTTTCAATAATATTCATGCAAATTATTATAATACTACCAATTATTTTCTCTAATACTCTTGTATTTCATGTCCTTCAAGTTTTGTGAACCACTGAACTGTCAGGAAAAAAGAAACCTAACTGATTTTTCTTTCAGCAGTATTATTTAAATTAGATTAATATTTCCCAAGTTTATAATTAATTTGACAGAAATGTCATTATAGTAAAAAGTCAATACTCCTTCTGTTCCTTGCTGGCAAACTTTCCCTACAGTGTAGAATTTTATAACAGTGCCAGAAATCATCAATTTGCCTAAATATGGATATACACATGTCAAATATTTGTTTCTTTTTACTAATTTCTATAGCACCTATTACTATGCTAGATAGATGAATCTCCTGTTATTTATTACTTGAAACACGACAGAACAATTAAAATATATATTTTATACAAATATCCAGCACTTCTAATAATATTGCCATTGTCCTTTGGGATCTAAATATTTCTTATGCAAGAGCACCCTACCTTATAATAACAGGAAATATCATTTTATATTTTGAAAATTAGAGACCAGATTCTGGTAATTATTTCAGCCCAGAAATACTGAAAACATCAGACATTTATTTTTTGGAGTGCTTACAAGTGCTGTGATGGCCAATAGCAAATTTCACACAAAGATTGTGTATTAATTCTGGCAGGTTTAACTCCATCTTCGTCCTCTCTAGACTGTGCACAAGAGCACGAGAATTTTTATCATTCTAATGCCTGAACTAATATAGCTGTAAAAACCTCTTTAAATAAGGAGGGAATACTTGATGCTGGGAAGTTCTTAGCCACTCCAGATAATTTTGATGATTTTTCATCATGAGGAAATCACATTTCCTAAGACTGGTATTGTGAAATTGGAGAAGGAAAAAATAACTCATGCTCCCTATTCCAATAATTAGTGCTGCATTGTTTTTACAATGGTACATTCTACTAATGTTTGTTTCTGATTTTTAAATGTTAATTAGTGTAGCTGCTATTTAGTCTCACCTACTTTTATTTTCTAATTTAAGCATCTGCTGGTGCCAAGAGATTGTTATAGACAGACATTTTTTCTGACCTCGTACTATGACCTTTATGTTTTTATGCACCACTAGTCCTGGAAAACTATTCTAAAGTGTATTGATCTCATGATCAAATCTTCACCCTCAAGTGTAATTGGATATTTTAACTTCCTGAAATTGCACAAAGGTAGTATTTTATTCCCCTCCATTAGTTTTTAATAGTTTCCCATATTGTCTCAAAATACTCTCCCTTACTTTTAAATATTTACAGGGCATCACCATGTACCCTTCCCAACCTTAGGTATTATTTAATCAATTCTTACCCAGGGGAGCATTTAACCAAACAATTCGCTGAATTCGATGTCAGCACACCTATTTATACCTTTCAGCAGGCATTTTCTCTTCCTGCACCATGGCCTTGGATAATTATTTGCCATCTCTTTATTACTTTTGCAGTTTTTCTCCTGACTTCAACAAACGAGTGCTTTTCTGAATTGGCTGTGAAGTACAAAAAATTTTGCATACACATTTTAAGTGGCTCCAACATGAAACTCACACTTTATATATATTATATTTTCACAAACTCTCAATGAAAACCTAATTTTCAGTACCTGAAAATTTCATATCTGAATATTAAGAATGGGTTTTGTCCGTATGCAACTTGCTTTTGCTGTTGTTGATCTACATTTTTACAGAAATTAAAAAATACAGAGGTAATTAGAGGAAGACCACAACACCAAACATCAGAACCATAAGGAAAGAAGAGCTGAAAGGAACCATGAGGGGTAATTGAAGGACCATAGGAAAAAATGATGATAAACACTGACAAAGACCAAAACCACTCAGATATTTACCATTTACATCCCCGTGATTTCATCTTGATCACACATCCCTTACTACGAGAACATTTTCATCTAAATCTCTAATGAAAGAGGCTTCACAACCCAGACAGTCTGTTCCATTCACTATCTCTGGAGTTAGAAAGGCTCTTTACAATCTAATTTAAATCTTTTGCTTTGGGTAAAATTCTATGACATGAAGATATGAAGAACCATTGTTTACAGTATCTTTAGAATGCCCTCCTCCGAAATTTCATCAAGTTACCTGTATCTTTCTTGAAGTAAATCCTAAAGTGAGAGACGTTATCCATTTCAACATCACCAGCCTGAGGGAAATTGTAATCGTTATCTCATGTCTTAAACACAACACTCCTAATTACATATCACAGAAAAATATCCCATTTTGCCATTCAATTGCAATAATAAAAATTCAGTTTTTATTTCTCTATCACCCTCCTCCTTTCAGATAGTGCAACTCCTAATCAATGACTTTACATTTTGTACTCAAAGTTTATTTTTCCTTCCTAAAAGTAACACTTTCATCTTCTTGTGACTGAATCACTCCTGCAGTTCTGTCAAGAACACTCAGAATTCTTCGACCTTCTTTCAGAGGGTTTGCAGGCCCTCCCACTTTAACTGATTACAAAATATTAACTGATTACAGTCTCATGAAAACCAAAGTGAGGAAAGCACTAAGTATTTCACTTGGGTTTCCACTTGTTTGATTTTTTAATTCATTTTTTTGAACCTTTAATGTAATAATCAAAAAGACCTTTTGGGCTGCAGCAGTAAAAAATTAGACTTAAATTTGTTACGAAAGAATTTTATGGGTGTGTTAATGGCCTGCAAAAATACAGTTTGCATGAACACTTATGCAAATATATTTTAATGAAGAACAATCCAACTGGATACACTCCACCGTTACCAGTATTCAGATCCCAGAGAGTCAGAGGATGGACAACATGAATCCTTTGTCTGGACCCTCCAAGGTCTCCAAAGTCCCTTCCATCTTCCCATTCTCCAAGGATGAACCCTGAGCCACTTGCTCAGAGGTTTTTTTGAGCACCTCCTGGACAACACAGAGATGGCTCCAGCGTGTTAATTGGAAACTGCCCGAGAGGCAGCTGAGTTGTTGGCCGTATAGTACTAAAAGTCACATCTTTCTGAGCTTCAATGTGCTAATTTTTATTAATTATTACAAGTATTATACAGTAGCACCATTAAAGCGTGGTAACCACTGCATTTCTTCCATAAAAATTACAGAGAGTGACCCTTGGCACAAAGAAGTTGCTTAATAAATCAGACATACATTAACTATGCAGCAAATTTATTTATTGGTACCTGCACTTTTTTAAGACTCAAAGCACAGATGAAAGCTTCTGATATATATCTTTACAATAAAAAAATAACAGAGGCTATTGTCTCAAAGATGCAATGACAGTGGAAGGGCATCCTGCTGAAGTAAACTAATATATGAAACAGTTAAACTATGACAAAAAGGTGAAATATTATTAAATATAATTCATTTATTCACTTATGAATACTGTATGTGCATCTACAAAGGTATGCTTCTTAATGTAATTTAATGGCTTTGAATGTAATTTTCACACTATTTACAGATCTGACCCTTCTCTGCAACATCAGTTTCTCAATAATCAGCACTTTTATGTTTGCTAACTCCCAATAATATCTGTAAAATAAAGGACATCACAGAGTAATCTTTGCATCTTTTAACTTCAATCTAACCTGCACCTTGTTCTGCACAGTGCCATCCTGAGAACCACCTTTGCTAAGCATTCTAAACAAAGGAAGTCTCAGTTATCTCTCTTTCCTTCTATAAATATTACCAACCTAGCAACAACGTGATTAACTATGATTGTTACTAATAAAAGTAGTAGGTAGTTCCCTGCATATTTCCATTTTAGTTTCTAGACAGAAGAAAAGCCTTTTTAATATTGGCAGAGAATGGATTTTCTTCCTACTATGAAGTATTATAGCACTGAATAAAGTCTTTCTGATCAAACCATACCATAATAGCTTTTGTCTTGTGTCACTATATGTTAGCCAGCATCAGAAGAGAAAATAAGCAGAGGCTTGCTATTGTGCCTCTATTTTAAAAGGGCCTTCCATCTGGTAGGAAGCAGAAGCCATCAGCACTGTAATTAAAATGCAATTACTGTCCCCCGCCGCAATCCCAGGACGACCATTCCATCTGTGTGATATACAGTGGAAAAAACACAATTTTTTGCACTTTTCTAGCTCCATTAAGTTTATTCTCTTTCTATTAATTAATCTAACAGCACTAAGGGATCGTTCCTGTTTTGCAAGCCATTGTGTCACAAACTGCGCTCTCACAAAGACTGAAACCACATGAATTTTTAAAACTCTCCGCTATCCCTGTGACATAAAACCTTAATTACTTCTGACTAAATCTGTAATTAAAATATATCACCGCAGCAGATTTACCTGCGTGTGGGTGTTGGAGTGCATGCTTCTGTGACTGTCACAAATGAATCACTCGGAGACGGTGTTATAAAAAGGGAGATTAGCATGTACGACAGAAAGGGTGGGGAAAAGGGACTTGAAAATGGAAAAACTGGAAGCATCTAGGAAAAAGTTGTGTACTGGTAAAATAAGAAAGGGTATTTCTCTTATTTTGTTGATTTTTTTAAATAAAAATATTCATAATGTACATAGAAACATAGAAAATGCTCCAACATAAAGTTTATTTCTAGGTGGTCTTACATTTTAATGTGCTACCTTGACCTTGTAACAATAAAATGACAATAAGTATGATGTCTCATACTGCAAAACAAAAATCCCATAATATTTTTCATAGCAATCCATCTTGTATTCATGGAGATAATCTCATAATCTACCCTTCCTTTCATTCACAACTCCGCAGTCCAAGGTCTTCTATCTGCAAAGTTAGAAAATCTTAAAATCTTTGTGAGAAGTAAAAGCACGGTGCCTATCAAGACAGAAGTATTAGCTAAATATTACAGTGAAACCTTAGCCCTGTCAGAGCTTGTTGGAGTTTTGCCTTTGACTTCAGTGAAGTCAAAGAGTATTTTGTCTTTTCTTTTAATGCGTGTTGCTAGGGGAAAACAAAGAAACAAGGCTCTCTGCAAATGCCCAGCTGCAAGAGGTGAGCAGACTAGCAGTGAACCTCAGCATGAGAGTCCTAGCTGTAAAATGTCATGTGGAAATTATATTAAAAGTCCTGGCAAATAATAAATTCCCTAATTCCTTTTTTTTCCCTTTATTTTCTTTTTGTGTGTGTGTGTGTGTGTGTGTGTGTGTGTGTGTGTGTTTTGAGCATCTTGGAATCCAGTAAGGTTCAGCATGTGCATAAGTGTTTTTTACAAACTCAGCATTTGGGCTCAATATGTCTCCAACAGAAGAGAATTTTGGCATTTCATAGTTTTAATAAAGGGAAAGGACAGTAGTATTCATAAAATGCTTAGGATAGTTTCCTGCAGCTCATAGGGCATTAAATGTGCCACTCACCCTCTTATTACTACAATGACATGGTTTCAGCCAGGGCATAGAGTCCCTTTTCAAGGGTACCACAGGACATGGAGCCTCAGTTTCAGAGTTTGCTCAGTACATAATGATTCTGACCAGTAAGAATTTTCATCTCATTCCAAATGTTTTATCTGGTCTAAGATTCCAGCATTAGTTTCTACCAAGGTTCTGTGCTTGAATAAAAAAAGCTTTTTAATACCCCATATTTTCTTCCCGTGAATTTACTTGCACACTGTAATCATGTTACCTATCAATCTTCTCTAGATAAGATAAACAGATTGAGCTATTTAAATCTCCCACTATAAAGCATTTTCTCCAGCTCTTAAAATGTGTCTTCTTTCTGCACCTCCTGCAATTTTAAAAATGTGGAGAACAACAGCGTGTAAAACACTCTCTGTCCTCAAGGTAAGACAAAAATGACAAGATTTGCTGCTTTATGTGGTTACCAAAATAACTTGGACTAGGAATTGGTCCTTGACAAGGAGAAAACCAATCTCCCATGAGTGGCTCCAGCCAGACTCTGAGGAGAGTGGATTCCCACAAATACTGTGGAGATCTTTAGCTTGCATGCAGTAGGTTACCAGTGATACCCTAATTGGCAGTATCTTGTTTACTGCAAGGAAAGTCTCACAGGACAGTCAGCTACAGAGAACCTACAAGAATTTAGTGGGTTCACAAGTTACTGTCTCACTGGAGCCAGATGGTTTGGCTATAGCTTGTCTCTGTGTAGGAAAGCAGTTCTCACACACTTCCTATAAATGTTGTCATTCAAACTGGTATTTTTTAAAACCAAGAGTGATGATTTGGTGTTGCTTAAAAAGAAAAAAGTGATATCACATGCTGTCCAGCCTCAAATGCTGAGTATTCCATAAATGAAGGTATTTTATTCTTATTAGGAAAACAGAGAGAAATATTAACTATTTTACTATAACGTGATTGAATGAAAAAAAGCTTTACATTAAACATTGGTCATGTATGAGGTAACCTGGTATTTAGATACATAAAAAAGAGCTAAATATGCATTAAAAATTACAACATTGTATAGTAATCACTCAAATATAATTGCTTATAATTCAAGCAAAGATAAAGAGGTTGGACATGTTGACTTTCTGGCTACAACACAGTTTTATGATAAAGCTTAATAAAATACTTGTTATTTTAAATTATTCTGAACTTGCATTTGAAAAAGGCATGAATATCCAAGTGGGATTTTTCACTCAGCTCCAGTGCTGCTGTTCTCATTACCTAGATCACTTCCTGTCCTGGGTAAGTATAGTGCACACAGAGTAAATATCCAGTTCCAGTGCATATGATGACAGCACTCAGTGGCCCACTTCGAGGTCCTTTTCACCTTCAGACCCCAGTGATACATTATATTTAGAAATAAACTGCACACAAAAATGTCCAGCCTAAGAAAATATAAACATGACACAGTGGGCCCATATAACTCATTAGATGGGGGTGAGAGTTGAATAAGACTAGATACACTCTGCCAATTATTTTGTCAATACATTTATAACTGTGTGGAACATAATAATTGCACATCCCCAAATGCTGTCCACTACTATTAGTTTCACCTCATAAGGACACCCTATAGAACAACATCTACTGTTTTGCCACAGAAAAAAAAAAAAAAAAGAAGTCTGCACTAAATAGGAAGACCTAGCTGGAATTAAATTGACTAACAAGAATCTGGAGGATAACCAGGGACTTGTCTCTGCATGCCCTCTCAAAAGCACCTCCCATATAAACACATTCTAAATTGGAATGGCAACTCATATTGAAAATGAATGCTAAGAATTTTAAAGAAGGACAGAAGAAAATTGGAGGTTTTTTAACAGAAAACATACGAGAATATATGTTTAAAACATGGTAACTGCTTCAAGCCCTCCTCAGTGCACAGAAGCTGCCTGTGCAGAGGTAACAAAGACCTCCTGACTGCCATCGTGAGCAGCAGCCACACACTGGGATGTGTTTTGCTAACACAGTGCATAAAGCAACACAAAATTAGCTTTCATATCATACAGTCTATCACTGTTTGACCCTCTGGGCTCTTTTTATTTATAGCATGTAGTTTCTTGTTTACTTTAGTGTTTTCATATTAAATAAATATTCATGAAAGTGCACTCTGCCTGAAATTGGGTCATTTAGGGACTATCCCATTAAAAATAGATTTGCTTTTTTTACAGGTGTCATCCATTAAGGCAGGGAATAGACAAACTCAGCCAATTGTATCCGTCAAGAAGATCTTAGTCCTTCCAGAAAGTCAGTCTTCTGTCCTTTACATATATAGCACTTAATAGCAAAATGACTAACTTCATACTTCGGGGAATTTTTTATTGTTGCGCGATTTGTATCTGAGGGTTTGAGGAGATATTTTAGTCCTTCCAAGTTGTTCAGACGCTGGCACCAGGCTTATAAATAAAAGCTTTCTCTTATTGGCTAAGATGTGGGCAGCCTATTGCAAAAGTGGCTCAGGGAAGAGGAGTTTAACTCCTCACTGGGATTAAACACAAACCAGTCACAAAAGAGAAAGCAGAACACTGACGTGGTCTCTCCTAGGGCAGAGTCTATGGGAATCTCCATGGAGCAGTGGATCCACTAGGGCTGGGTTTAATGAGGCTCTTGGTCAAATGAACTTGTGTAACGTGGCTGCAAACAACAGTGTGGGTTCTTAAATTCAGCTTTCATCTCCCATATACCCAAATTTAGCTGGAAAGAGTGTGGAATAAGAGTTTTAGGAGCATGTATAGAGAGGGAATAACATCTGTGACAGATGCCGTGGGAAGAACTGGCAAGGCTTGGACACAGGCTGAATGAAAACCCAGGATTGGAGGAATGGAAAGAGGCAGGCACTTCTACAGAGCCATCTATCACCCCACTCCCTCTCAGAAACTGTTTTAAAATGGGTTGAAAAGCCTTTCAGAGAGACTTGAGTGGGGTGAGAAGTACAGAGGGTGTTAGACACCTAATCTAGGCTGGAGATCTAAACTTTGGACTGTGACATTTAAGTGAGATGAGTTTTAGGATTAATGAGGACATTTAATCAGAAGATCCAAGCAACTTTGTCTGGTGCATTTCCCCAGTCAGAACTGGTATTTTTAGTCCAGCCACCACCAACCACTACTATGGATATTTCACACTAGTTATGAAATAAAAACTGTTTGAAAATGAAATCTTTGCAGAAAAGAGGCATGAAAACATTTTGATCATTTTCATCCAGTGAGCCTGTGATGAATCACAATTTCATCACGTGGCAATAAACCCAGGTCCAAATTTTCAGAATGTGACTTTGTGCTAATACAGTAGTAATACTTTTATTTTGCAGCCATTACCAAGAGATCAGCTATATCAGCCAACAAGTTCTACAGTTTTCTCTTCACCAGATCCTGTTTTATCAAATGACTAACAAAATAAAAATAGAGGTTTTCAAAAACTTTATGTTCAGGGGAGTGTTAAAAAGAAGTCATCCATTTTCCATGGATATTTTTCTAGCAACTTCAACAGATTTGAAAAATATTCTTAATGTGTTCAGTAGGACATTAATACAGAAGTCAATAGCTTCCATTTAATATATAAAAACAACTACAGAGAAAAGCAATTTTCAAATGCAGCAATTGTTGCAAACATTGGTTGTTTAAAAATAAGACCAAGAATATCAGAGAACATTAAAAAGTTAAAGAATTCACAATAACTAACCTGAAATCAGCTTTGCAAAGTCCTAATTGCCCACTGCCTGGGGTGAGAAATTCTTTTGGTGGGCAAGTAAATTATCATTAGTCTTGTCTATTATCATCAATCATTATGGTAAAATGCTGATGAGTGAATTTATGTCTGGGCTGGTGAATTTTCATGTCAACTTTCCCACACAGTGGGACTTCAAATTAAGTCACAAGTCAGGGCACAAAACAATCCAAAATCAGCTGTTTAAATTTCTTCATGTGCATAGTGATATGCATAACCCCTACAACCTTCAATGTAATAGGAAATCATCTAAGTGTTTTCAAATAACATTAAAGTGTTTGTGTGTAACAAGGTATATAAGTGAACATTTAACTAAAAGACCCATATAAGATGGACTATGCTTCCTTTCATGGAAAAATACTCTCCAACACTTCAGTCTCTGCTGAATAAAACTGCAAAGTATAACTCAGGTAAAAGAGCTGAACAGGCTTCAGAAAGGAGAGTTCCAGTTCTGTGCAAATGAGGCTGATTTATTCCTTGGCTGACTGGCAACAAATAAAGGCTGAGGAATCTCCTACACCAGCACTGCTCTTGAAAGAATTGCAAATTTAAGAGAGTATATGGCATTTCTGAATGCAAGTGCCAACAGTAACAAACCACCATTATCAGATACCCAGTATCAACTGGAGCAGCTCCTAGCTAAAGAAATTACGATTATTAGTAGTAGCAGTAGTAGCAGTAATGAACTAATAATAGTAATGAATTCAAACCAAACTTTTTTCTTCTGAATAGTTTCAGAATTTTGTCAAGAATGAGAAAGAAGGTTTTTCTAATACATTGATACACGGGTAGGATAGGTAGTGCTGTTAATCACTGAGTTCTAATGGTCTTCCTTCAACCAGCTTTGGAGCTGTCTGTAACTCTAACAAAATTAACACGTGTGGAAAATTTTAGACAAAATACATTAAACATTCCTGTGGAAGAAGCTAGAAAGGAATACTGAATAGAAGGAACCTAACAGCCTTCTTACTACTGATTAAATATTACTATATTCTCCAGTTTGAGGGCTTATAGTCCTGAAAGCCTCATTTCCATTCTATTCATACAATGACACATTTTTATTTTTGGCATTTGCCTAGGATAGACTTCTATTCACACAGGTACTTCATCTCAGGCAGGCACACAGGCTGGGTTTGGTGAATGACTTCTCAGAATCCCCAGGATGATCACGTCATCTTGACAGTATGTGACAGTATTTGTATCTGTCGGGATTTTTTTCCTGAAATAAGCATGTTTTGCGTATTTTACTAGAAGAAAAACAATTCAATACAGAGTCTATAATAGAGACAAGGTCTAGACATATGTTTCAATAGACTCACATTAGTGTGACCATGCTGAAATACTTTTAGATGCAGTGGCCATCAGCAGGGGTTCAGTGCAACAGAGCAACCAAAGCAGCTTGAGAATTTCACAAATTTATAGATTAAAGGCCTGAGGGGATCATGGTGATGACCTAATCTAAACTTTTTGTAATAAAGTCTTATACTAATTCTCTTTTGAATTAAAGTATATATTTTAGGGCGAAAACATCCATCAGTTGCCACTGATGGAGAATGAACCAGTTCATGGTAAATCATTCACACATTAATTAACTTAACAGTTATAAATAATCTCAGCTTCAATTTCCAGTCATTCTATTTATATTTTTATTTACTGAATTGAAAATCCTATTATCAAAGTTTTGTTTCCTAATACTTTAATCATTCTTGTGGCTCTTCTCTAGAGAATTTCTAATTTAGCCAGACCTTATACTTTCTAGACCTTATACATTCAACTCAGAAAGCAACATTATTCAACCTTGGGTTTTTTTCAAGGTCCTTTTTCCTGTGCCAAATTTCTTTCATCTGGATGGATATGAACACCTATCCTTTCCATTATTTATTACTTGCTCAGCTCTTTACCACTGTGATCTTCCTGTGTTTTATGTTTTCATTCAAATCATGGCAATGATGTCAAACACTGTAGATCTAAAAGCTCAAAAACTTCTTGCCACTGAGGAAGGCTGTTCTTTGCTGAAGTCATGCAGGCATTAGAATACAGAAATAAAGAAAAAAAGATTATGTAAGTTCTATATTACTCACTTCCAGTGAGTAATCCACATCTCAATAAAAATTTCTTTGGAAAAATAAATATTCAGATTGAGACACAAATTCCAAAGAAGATGAGGGTATTTTCTTCTTAACATAAAGAAAAATTAAAAGGAGGGAAATGCACCGAAGTAACTTGATTTCAAACTTCAAACCTATCTGCCTTTATTTGATCATCACATGGGTGACTACTATGGTACAATAAGAAATAATAACTGCTGCTTTAAAAAAATTAAATTAATACTGTCTTTCAAACATGCCAAAGGATTTACTAGTCTGACATAAGGTCCAAAACCACTTTGTATTAAATTCATGATTTTATAATAAAATTTGGTGGGTCTAAGATATAATTCTGACCCTGAACTCTCCAGTCAGGTTTTGATAAACACATATTGGCCATGGATGATTATATCTTATTCCCTGCCAAACAGATGATTCAGATACCTTTTGTCACAGTTTCCACACTTCTCTAGACTTGAATAAACCAAAATCAGACATTTTTCCATAAGAATTGTGGCATTTTCATTCCTTTGTATCAAATCTAGTTATTTTGGCTGATACAACACAGAGTTCTCATATCTTTGCCCCTTATTTTCTCCTGTCTCCATAAAAGCAGATACTATGTTGATAAGACAAGAAGGATATAGAAAATGTAATTTACATGGACTATAGAAAGTGGGAATACTCATCTGGACAAGACACGCAGTCTGTCCCTCTGTTTTCAAAGTGCACAAGGCACAGCTGAAGTAAGTGCAGATGCTTTTGGGAATGTTCTTCTCTGTCAAGGACTGGAGGTGGGGACTAAAGTTTCATTTGCATTAACAAAAGATTTTTTAAATTAATTGCAAAGAGTTAGGAATAGTAGCAGTTACATTCTGTAGCAAAATACGCTGAAACAATCTGAATTATCATACAAAGGCCCAAGACCTCAAATCTGTAGATTAATTACAAACAGCTATGCCTGGAACAAGTGCAAAATAATTTTGAACTAAACCCAAGTTTCCTATGGTACTTAAGCACCTACATAGTAATTAAAGTTTAGCCTTAAGTGTAGGACTCCTTTGAAAACCATAAAAATAAACTAGTAGCCTCTAGTCATTTCAGTTTAAATGCTTTAGTGATTTATTTAGAGAAAATACCATTGAAAGCCTTTGAACAAAGTAGATAGTTGGCATTATGACCATGTGTCATTTTATGCTAAAAAATACTCTAAGAAATAAAGCCTGCTGTTACCTACAGTAAACAGCCATTTATCACTTTGAAGAATACATGATCTAATCTTTTCAGAAAAGTGGGCAGAGTTTTAACTTGAATACAGGGTAGACTTACACTTAGACAAAAATTACTTGGATAGGTCACTTCCTGATCAGATTTCTAATGTTTATTCAGTTCTAATGTGACTAACCTGTAATCACTGGAAAAGAGCTGATAGTTATTTTTCCCATAAAGACCAAGAGTACTCAATTTTGACTACTTTTAAAACCTACAGACAAAAACTACAATAACTAGAAGCACTGTAGAAAAACGTTATTGCTGATAGGTGTTAATTTTGAAAAGAACATTCTTTGCAAAAACCTGGCCATTATTTGATGCCTTTTGTAGGTGTTGAAAATAACTGGGTCATTTCCTTGCATTCCCCATAGATCCTTTCTGTCCTTAAAAGTCTTCATAAACACAAGCTATCATTTTTCCTGTGCATACTGAGAAATGTGCTCGTTACAAGAGTTATATTTTGATCAGGCAGAAGGGGAATGAAACTCAGTTGTGATTCACCATCTACAGAAATCTTCTGAGTGCAAACTAATCTAAATGCTACATATATATCTTTCCTTTCTATCTATATCAGCAATTAGCATACGTATGGGCATCTACACTATAGATTAGTGTGTCTATTAGTGCATCTACACAGTAATTCAGAGTTGAAGGAATCTTTTTAATGTAAAAATGTAACACCTTTATTGAAACATTTCTTAGACCACATCATGCTAGATACTGTGCTTGTTCTATGCTTATCTTCTGTCTAATTAACTCTCTTGGGATTTCATCATTTGTACACAATCCAAGCACACAAACCCCACTAATAACAAGAGTACATCTTCTTCAAAATAACCTTACCTTGAATGTAGGGTTTAACCTTAGCATTTCTCTCCTTATCAAATTACCTTTAAAAAAAATTTTGTTCTGCATAACATTAGAACTTGAAAAAATAATATTCTAGGGAAAAAATCACAGAATTAAAAATTTAGATGATTCCACAAAAACTAACACAATGTGATACAAGATTATATATATATTAATATTTGCTGCTCCCTTTGCTCTGAAATATTCTTATTGATGGAAAACATTATGTAATTATATTTCATGAGCAATTGCAAGCTGATATGAAATTCAGGCATATATATATATATATATATATATTCAGATATCTAAAATATACAAAATAGGACACTACATAGGTAACCAAAGAGTAAATACACTTCAACTTTCACACTATTCAAAAATAGACTGCCAAAGGCTGCAGGGGGAAAAGGCATGTCAATTAGTTTGTTCAACCTACACTCACTTGCACTGATCTCAAACACCTGAGATCACAAAAATGACACATCTAACAGTTTCAGCTTTCCAAAGAAGAAACTGGGGTGTGAGTTAAGAACAAGTTGTTCTACTGGATTAATATGAAATTATGTAGTTGGTCTGAAACATTAAGAAATCCTAAGGTTTTGCCCTGTTTTTTGGTTAAGGTGAAGTATTCTATCAACAGTATTGGGGTAATCTTAGGGGTGCTCCTTGTCCTGGGTATATGTCTGAAAAGAATTTGGGTCTAAATAAATGAACCTAAACTTCAAAAATAAACTGGATACACTGTGTTATTTTTAAAAGTTTTTTGACCTTTTGGGGAATCACCAACACCTTTCTCTAAGAACAGCTGCTCATTTAAGCTGGTTTAAACAAAAGAGGTTTAGGTTCATAGTCTCAGAAACACAGACAAAGCACTTAGGCAGACTTTGGTGACTAAGCCGACATTTAAATCCAAAATCAAAGTCCAAGGAAATATCAGCTACTGAAACTTTGTAAGCTCTCCTCTTTGGCTGAAAAGTTCTGTAGGTACCTGAATATTCTCAAGGTATAAAATCCCAGGACTGTTTGGCCTAAGCATTTTGGATAATCTCTACTCCAAGTACTGTGAGATCAGAAATCAGATGGGACAGTCCCTACAATCTCCACATGGACTCCCTTACAAAATTTAGCTCTGAAATTGGATTATCATCCTACTATTGTTACTTTCTAGGCTTAATGTTTGAGAATTAATAATTCTTTAGTCTGAAAACAAAAGTTTTTATACTATGGGCTTGTGCCGCCTCACAAGGATCATGTTATATATTTTCTGAGGTTCTCCAGGGCTGGGAGCAAAGAAAGACAAATAGTTTTCATTCACTTCTCATAGGGCTTTGTGGATTTTGTTCGCTTGTTTGGTTTGGGTTTATATATCATCCTTACAAGAAGTGAACAACACCCCAAGTCTCAGAAGCTCTGGGTACTGTTCTCTCACATAACTCAGTGCTCTACAAACATATTTGGAGCTAATATGACCACAGTTCTCCTACTAACCAAGCTAATTAAGTTAGAGTTAGATCACTGGCTTATGCAGACAAACCTCAGAAGGCAAAAGTTGTGCAGAATAGAATAATTAAGTGATTAGCTTGCAACAGAGTATATTTTGCTTTTAAGCTAAAGTGATTTTTTTAATGAAGATTTTCTGCTTCCTCTTGTATGGTTGGCATCTCAGTAGCAGAAGAGATTTTTAAAATTATTTTTATTAATAAATTATAGCAAAACTTTTGGAGTGATACAGTCAGATTTAGGCAAGAATGTACAGGGTGAAATTGTTATCCTTGGTTATATTTTGATGAATAAAGGGTTTTCTTATTTAAGAGTCTAGATCAAACTGTTCTACTTGAAATCATAAATAGAGCAGACCTGGTAATTAAATTTTACAGTGACATGAAATGAAAAACTCAACAATAACTAATTGTGCTAATATTTAAATACGTATTAGCTTTCAATCATTAATTAAGCTTGTTTTGTATCAGTTTTGCAATTAACAAAACTTCAGCTTGTTTTCACTTTCAACAAGCAACAGTTAAAATAAATTGTTAGAATTTAAAAATCAAATTCTATCATTCTCCTAATGAATCACACCTCATGTTTAGCACTCTTTATTCCAGAACTAATTATGTGGTGCACACGAGCATTCCTAAGATAAATGTTTATTACGGAAATGATAACATGACTGCAACATAATGGCAATATCATGATGCAATTACAATGAATCACTATAATCCGTGAAGTGTTTTGAGATACTCAGATATGCACTACACTTCAGATACACCATGTTATGTTGTCTCATTTATCCAGGCAAAGCAGAAATCTAGGTTCTTCACATTATTTTGCTCCTGTTGTGTACTGCTGGTTTTATCCTCACGTTTGGCAGCTTCAGGCCTTGATCAGTTTCCTTTTTTTTTTTCCTGTATGGTGCCCAAAATCAGAGGGAAGAAATGGCATTGGTTAAAGGGGTTTTAAGCATTAAGATCAAGGCAGACACATGGGGAAGTACAAGGAAACAATAAAAGTGCTGCTCAGTCCCAACCACAGTGGCCATGCACAGAAGTCTGGTCACCTTGCTTCATCATCCATGCCAAGGGGGAAAAACCAGTTTCACAAGAGAGGAAAAGAGAATAATGGATTATTTTCATGACTGTAACCACAGATCAGTAAACTAATGACCCCAATTCACACCCCTTCATGCACTGCAGTGTGCAGTTTGAGCCAGTTGTCTGTGGAATCAAAACTTTTCTTTCTTTTTAACCATATTTGCTATGTGTGAACTTCAGATTTTGTAACAGAATTTCGATGTTTCCTGGGAGAATCTTCCTTTTTTATTGTTGTTCTTTCCTGGAGTTTTCCTTATTTCAACACAGATGTCTTCCCAACTGTAAATATGATTTTCCCCTTTGCATTTAAGGCAAAGGAGAAAATCTTTCCCATTCTTGTCTCTATATATAATTAATACTGAATTTACTATTTCTTTTTGGCATTTACAAAAGAAATGTAACTATAATAGCCATTTGTGACTTCACCTGCTGGCTTCTGGAATTCAAATTGTCCCTTTGCTCTCTTCTGTTTCACTTTTTCATTCCATCCTTTACATGTGGAAACCCTTCCTTGGCTACATCCTCTTTTCTCACTAATTGGATACTTTCCAGAGACTCAAAAAAAAAAAAAAAAGCTTGAAACATATTCCCAAAATATCTCTCCAAAGCTAAATAAAGATCAAAAAATTAACTAAAGTGTGGTTTAAAAAAAAAAATCAGATTTTCCTGCATTTTATTACCATCCAATCTATATTCTGGATACTTTGAATTTAAATTCTGTAAGAAAGGAACCTTCATCTCCATGTTATCTGCAAAGCCCTGAGCACACCTGTGGTGTTAAATGAATAGTTATAATAGATACATGGGTGAATAGCATTAAATGGCAATGGGCACAAAGATATTCACTGGATCACCTGTTTTGACCAGCCTGATTAATGTGCTAATTGTGCATGCATTATTTAGTGCACAGACTTTCCTCAGTGACAAAAGCCATATTGTGAGTGGCCACTAGTCCCATCCTGGTAATTTCACTCACACACAACAACTTCCAGCCTTAAAATCTGTTAAAAGAAGAAAAGAAACCATGCTATGTTGTAGCAAGTGACAAAGGAATTATTAGGCAAAAGGACAGAAGATAATTGCACTAATTTTTAATTCTATCTTCTATCATTTTTGAAGGGAACCAAATTTAGTATCCTCGTTTTCCAAAACCTTCGGCCTCCTAACTAGCTTAATTGGTCTCTGTTCATTTCTTACTCAGATCATTTATAAACTGCCTCCATGGTCCCTGCTGCCTTTTCAAAGCAGCATATGGTCCCTCCATTCATGCTAGTCACAATTTCTATTAGTGAGTAAAGGAGGAAAAAAATGTTAATGTCATATTCAGACTGCAGCAGGAAAAGCCTGAAACAAAATTTGGAATTCAAGAATGGAGGGATCAATGGAGACAATAACTCTGAAACATCACCCACCCTGGAAGATTTATAGTGTATTTTTAGTCCCTAAACGTCTACAATACTCAGTAAAGATATTAGGCTACATTTAAAAAGAAATTCAGCTTTAAATACACTACAATAAGCATCTGTTGCATATGTTGTTTGAACCTCAAGGATTGTCTTCCTTGTTGTGCTTTTACATGTGATTAAAAAAATAATGCCACATAATTTCTTATATTTAAATTGAGCCAAGATCAATTAATTGAGAAGAATGTCTCACTATTGAACTGATTAACTCACAAAACACAGAAGAAAAGAGAGTTAAAACACAGAGAATTAGTGCCCCATCCCACAAGATTAAATACTTCAACTAAAAGACCAAAAATAGGAGTGACCATTACCTTTAGCGCTTGCTTTTATAAACTATGCTACCTGAAGGATGCCTTTTATTAACTAACCAAATGTGATTTGATTTGAATTTTAACTATGCCAAGAAACATTTCCACAGCTATAAGAATGAAGGCTGAGGTCATAGGTTCTAATTCCTTTCAGTGGTTAGCAACAGGTATGGCCAATGGTTATTCCAAATGTATTTGAAATTCTTCTAACATTCATTACTAGTTTCAACCTTTAAAAAAGAAATACGTATTCCATCAAACTTAGGAATACTCATGGTTTAATATTATTTTGTCCATTCTGCTGGCATTTTTTAATAAAAATATTTTTAACTTCTCTTTTTGTTCTTAGACTTTTATTTCCTTTTCTTGATAGTTCATCTATTTAGTTTCACTCTGCTAGCCAGCTTGGATGAAAGGTTAACACATTGCTAATTGAGATATACTGGGTATTACTTTGAACAGCAGAGGCAGCTTTTATGGATGGTGATATGAATTCAATAAAGCTGAATTAGCATGAAATAAGGCTAATTTAGTGCCTGCATACTTATCAATTGATTTCAAATTTTCTTCTTTAATGTTTATTTTTTTCATTCAGGAATATAACTATTTGTTATACAGGTCATTAACTTGTTGCAGTCCAATAAAAGCACCAGAGTTGTGTCAGCTTCAGAACTGTGTATTAAAGTCTTTCTGTTCTCACTACATCTCGCCCTCATTCTCACCATGTCACTGTTCACACAGATTCCAAAATAAAGTGACCCTACAGCTGGATTTTGTCTTGAAATCCCTTGAACTAATAGGTTTTATGTGTATTTTCTATCTGTTGACAATATTTAAGAAAGAACTGGTTAAAGTATAAAAAAAGAAACCAACTCTCCAATTATCTCTGTTTAGGATATTAACAAAGAATGCATCATGATTAAGTTCCTTGAGCTGTTTAAAGAATGACAAAATCCAGCTCTGTGTTTATAAGAAGATGCAGTAGATATGTGTAGGGTAAGAATCTACCATTAGATAGTTCCCAAGAAAAAACAAGCCTTCCTATATATGGATACAGTTCTATATTTCTCAGTAATTTTACACAGGACGAATTTGTTTCATACAACAAAAATTATAATAGAAGCATAAATTTTAATATAATAGGCCATATTTCAACAAATTCAATTTGCATTACCTCAGTGCAGGTGGTTATTTATGACAGTGTATACACACATAATCTTGATGTTTTGAAGGTGACTCAGAGTGGCTGAGTGAGTAAGCCAGGGACAGTCAGGGAAAGCATTTACTCAGCATCTAGAGTACATATTACAAGCTCAGCTCTGCATGAAGGGCAATTTGGACTATGAAGAAGCAGCAAAAGGAATCAAGGACAACTGTAGTTTAATGCTTCCAATCTCATCAACTGAGAGCAAAATCCCATTTTTAAAGATAAAAACCCAGTTCACAAAAATAGTTCAAGTACAGCCCTGAGAATTTACCATAATGAAAGTGTGTGTATTATTGTATGGTTAAAAACATAACAGCTGCATTTTTCTGGAAATTATTTCATGGCTAGTAGATTTGTTTCAGAACTTTTCTGTCTTTTTTCCCCCTTTTCCCTTAAATAGAAAGCAATTAGATTTTATGCCACTGCTACTTTATATATATATATATATATATATATATATAGTATATAACCTGGAGCAGTGGGGAAGAAGCAAAGGAGAGAGAGAATTAAAATTATCTAAAACCAAGGAGAAAGAGAGAAAGGAAAATAGGGGTTTGAATCTAGAAGGACTGATTGGAGTACTAAAAACAGAGAGAAAGAAAAGGAAATAGGCATAAGCAACTCAAGGTAAAGATACAGAGGTTACTCTGAGTTGGGAAAACACATTTCTTACAGAATACTTTACATAAAACTCATACTTTTTGCAAAGAGGCCCCCCCAGAAGACAGTTTTTTTAAAAAAAATCTATATAATAGCAATATATTTACCCACGAAAAGTGTTCCCCAAATTTGATTCATTTGTAGTGACATTTAAAAAATAGTATATCATGTTTACTCACAATTACAGGATGCACTTTTTCCTTATTTAACACTGAAAGAAAACTGAGTTAAATTAGCTCTTAGAGATTTATCCATTAATAATTTTATCCCAGTCTCCTTGCTCTGCCTGATACTGCTGATTTACTCTGCTGCTACACTGACAGTCTCATTTGTAATGCCTTGGCAGTAAGACCCATTTAAATCAATAGATATACATGCATGTGCTCAAACTTCATCTTTCTGCCAACAGCCTTAATTTAGATGCCCACAGTCATAAGGATTTTATAGGCTATTCTGTTCCTTTTATGTTATATGCAGCCAACTTCCATGAAGTTGTTAATTTTACTAAAAACCCTACCAGCATTTAGGCATTTTTACATCATTACAGTTATTATCACAAATCTAATCGGAGAGAAGCAGCTCTAACACTTCCAGATTGGAGGTGCTTATGTAAAATAAATAATAAGTAAAAAAAGCAAATTAACAAATATTAATAGCAATATCTATGATGCATGTAGTATTTTACATGCATGTCTACAGTACCTACAGGATACAGTATGTACAACTGTCTTCTTTTACTAATTAGTGAAACTGGGGTAAAATTTTGGGTAGCCCTGGAAAGAGGGTAAAGAAGGAATCTGAGCACACAATTCCCTTATTCCCAACTTTTGGGCTCACATGGCTAAGCACCATTATTTTCAAGACATAATTGTGCTTTGATTGTCTCAAAGCTGATCGTACATCATAATTTTCAGACCTAGAAAGTAACAAATGAAGCTTTTGACCAAATAGGATGGAGTCCAAACAGGATGAAGCATATCCTGGCCTTTACCCAGTAAAGAACATTCATCCCTTTCAACAAGACTTACACTGACAATGGGCACAATTAGTTAAATAAGAGTTGATACTCATTGCTAAGGATCATTTACACAGTTTAGCAGCACTCCTTCCAAACTATCCTAATCCTGGAACTCATTACTTATCCCAAAAGCAAGTTGTTTAATTCAACTACTTGGGTAAATCAGGTTTCCACCTGTGAATTAAGGTTTATAAACTAATCCCTATTATTATCATTTATCAAAAGGAGCGTGTGAAAGGATACTAATTTGAATGCAAGTATGGTTGCACTATCCTGTTTGTACATATTTCATTGTGAATATTTCACACTGTTCTATATGCAAGCCAATTCTAATGCAAACTATTTAATTTCCCCCAGGTAATGAGAAGGTAAAGGAGCTAATCAAGATGTGAATCTAGATTCTGCTGTTTTCCAGCTAGTACAAATGTAACATGAATTAAAGTTTGATTTACCAACAAAATAGGCATAGTTCTAAGGCAAATGGCCTCAGATGTCATTTCCTTCATCTCACTACTATACAAAATAATTTGGCACTCTGGACAGCTTCCTGTCTAATCCATGTTGTAGATATCTAATTGTGGACACTGTAACTTTCCTAGGAATGTCATTCCAGGGATTCTCTGCCTTTACAAAAAATGCCTCTACCTAATATCTACTCTGAATTCTCCTTCAGCACTTCCAACGTGCTACAACAGTTCAA
Source organism: Eopsaltria australis (assembly GCA_034509425.1). Taxonomy (NCBI): domain Eukaryota; kingdom Metazoa; phylum Chordata; class Aves; order Passeriformes; family Petroicidae; genus Eopsaltria; species Eopsaltria australis. The sequence goes on from JAVTVJ010000130.1 coordinate 625,538, forward strand.
GTTTGCTACTTACTGCCCAAATCACAAGAGACCACATACACTCAGAACTGCTATGTTCTACCTCAATATTCCTTCCTAATAAGCTTAAGTTCTTCCATTTTTCATTGCAGATCACCTACAACATTTCTGATCATAATTTCTGCTCTTCTTTCAGTTGCCTCCATCCAGTTTCCTGGAAGTGAATTATGCAAAACAGGATACAGAGTGTCCTTGGTCATGCTGTGAAGAGCTAAAAAATCACTCCACATGTGTTCTAGGCTACATTTCTGCTTATACAGTCCAGAATACTTTTTCCTCTCTCCAAGTGAAAGATCATTTTGCATTCCAATTTTTTGTCTTAAAAATCTGCCCTAGAATGTTGTCAACACATAGAAATTCAATTCCATCATCTAAGTCTAATGAGGACTAGAATTCCACGGAGTCCCACCCAAAAGGTTTTTTCACAGCTTTGACTGTGAACCATTAAACCACTCTCTGGATAAGCTTTCAAAGAAATATTGTATCAGCTATAACATAATCTCATCTATACACACATTTTGATAATGATATCATTTGTTAATGATATCATTTGTTAATGATAATATTATTAGTAGCAGGGACAAAAGCCCTGCTAAACCAAGATTATATTGCACCTACGATTTCTTTTCCAACCATGAAAATAACAAAATATTCTTAAGTTTTAAAACTTTACAGTTTTTGTTGTTGAATTTATAGTTCAGTATCTATTTGATTTCACACGACTGTTTCACTTCAGAATTGTTTTATGAAAAGGGCAAAGTTAACCCATCTATCTACCTCCTAACCATAAGCAAAACTTTAAAAGCCTTCTAACACTAACTCTCTTTTGTTAAACAAAAAGAATCACACTGCTTTTACAGTTTACTGTGGGGAATCTTTCGTCTTCAGAGACAAGGAAAAGACGTCTGGTAAGAACAGAAATGGGGAAAAAATACCCTCCCTAGTGCTTCAGCATTCACATGATGTGTCAAGTTTAAATGAATCATGGAGGGGAAAAAAAGCTTCTTCTCTTATGGGGGATCAATTTTGAAAAAGAACAGTCAAATGAGCATTTTGCAGAACATGACACAGTGCTTGGAATGTATAAATAACAGAGTACTTTCCTTGAACATCAATTACATCAATGCACAGTTACTTGGTCGAGAAAAGAAATAAAATTTATTAGCCATGTTCTGTTGCCTCATACAGTATCTTAGCGACCTAATGGTATTACTTGAGAAACATTGTTGTCAGAGTAGAGATGGCCCCAAATTGAATTCAAATACCCTTGAGCCTCACTTAGCTGGGAAATAGGCTAGGACACAGTTGTTAGACCAGGTCAAAGAGGAAAAAGGTAGAAGAGAGCTCACAAATGCTTGAGGGAAGAAAAATGAAAATGAAATGGATGACACTGCAAACAGAAAAGAGCAAACAAAAGGATTATTTAAACAGGGAATACTAAAGAAGAACAAAAGATTTTTAGAGAGATAAGAGAAGTATGAGTAAGCAACTATGAACTATACAACTATGCTACATTCCAGTCTCCTTATTTCTTTTCTTATATGTATTAAGTTCTTGTATCAGAAGTCAATCACAGGTTTAGGTATTTAATTATCTCTACAGACTCTTATTATCCTGTTGTCCTCTGGCACCAGGATACCTCTATATTGACTTCAATGGGAATACTCAAAGGATGTGATCTATATGCACAAGTCTCTCCAGGAACACAGCTTTCCAGAGTCTGACCTCAAAAGAAACCCCACAGGCATGTTAGTTCTGCCTGGCAAGTCTTATGGGCATCCTCCATATTCAAAGCTAATAGTTTGTCATTTCCAGGGAATCTCATAAATAGTTAATTGGGAGAAAGATTTTTTCTTTCTCTGTTCCTTTAACGAAGTAACCATAGCAAGTGTATACAATCTTCATTCTTCTGATCATATTGTCAGCCAAATTCTACCTAAAGAAATTTAAAGATGTCTTTTTTGATGTTTCGAGCAAAGTGAGAAAAGTATCTGTGAGGGTCACTAATTTCGAGCTTATGTTTTTCTGTCAGGTTTCAGGGTGGGTCTGCTTGTCCTCAGTTCAGAATTTCTGCTCAGTAACTTCTGTATTATTCTGTCTGATGAAGTTAGAACAGCCAGACTGGGGGGAAAAGGAAACTATTCAAGTTACAAACAAGCCAGCATCCTTAGAAGTAACCCACTGTGTTGGCCCATTCTTCTGAACTGTACATACTTTCCAACCACGACCCAAAGTTTAAAAAGCTTTTCTTGTAATGATTATAAAAAAATTAATTTCATGTGTCATACAAGACCAAGTAAGGTGTAACTACTTAGGTTCTTCAGTTTTCTATGTTCAGTGTGGGAGGCAGCTTCCCTGAGCCATGACCCTCAGCTGTTCTTTGTCAATATTGGAATGCCCCCTTGGAGCCACCCTCCTCAAAGAGGCAGCCAAATCAATTCTAATATTCAGCTAAAAGATACATTTTCCTTCTGGACATGCGGAGGTTTTTAAATGTTTCTACAACTCTTAATTTTGTTGTATGCAGAAAGATAGAAGTTTTGACAATTTAAAGTTTTCTATCACCCAAACTGCATAAACCCGATCACCTGCACATTTAGAGAGGAGGTTAATCCATGTATCCCAAAGACTCTCTGCCCAGCACAGGAAAGACATAGATATGCAGTATAAATATTGCTCACCTTCTTCTTTGCTGTTTGTTTAAAGTTATCTTCGGAACCAGATGACCATGGAAATAGGATAAAATCAGGGTTGGGGTGGGGGTGAAACCCTCCTGAAGTCCTGAATTATGGAATTTCCTGTCCTGTGACTGCCAGATAGCCTAGCATTGGCTTTATGACCATGACAGCATTATTTGGCTTCTTCTAACAGATGCTGGCCTAAAAAGAACATGTGAGTTGCTATTTCTGCTAAATAAAGGAAAAGTTTTCAGCTTCAGTGTTGGATACACTTAGTGGAGTGATAAAGGAAGACTCTGCTTCCCTGTGTGTGCCTGTTTATATTGAAGAGGAACCACACCAACTGCCTGGAATACTTAGATTGGTCCAATATTCCAAGATACCTCTGTACAGTTAATATTTCTGTGACTGGTATGTGCAAACAGAAATAGCTCTTGCTCTGCCAATATTTTTGATACTGACTATTTTAATTCACAATTTTTTAATGTGCACTTCCTTACTAAGTATAGCAACCTTGGAGACCAGTCTCAGATGGTGGCAAAGACCTGGCATTGGAGTGGGATTCTTTTCCATGGAAAATTTTCGACCCATTTTGCTACCACCTGAGAAAACTCTGAGAAAAACACCACAATGTACCAGAATTTTAAAAGAAATTGCTGCTGAGAAAGTTAAAGACATAAAATAAAACTTTTTGTGAAGAGTGAATTTTTTGCACTTTCCTTATTTGTTCCACATGCGGATTATTGGCAAAGATGTAGTACTCAGCTCCTTTATATTTACAAGAAGACAAATACCTGGAGTTAAACTACATAATACAAAAAAGAGAACCTTGTTTTTCTGGAGAGTTGCATTATTAGAACGTATTTTCTTTTCTTTTCCCCATGTTTTTAAAAAGCAAAGATTCTGTAATTTTACATTTCATATGTGTAAGGTTTCCATAACATCTTGGAGCAGAATCAGAGGGACTTTTAAATGGGAAGTCTTTTCCCTGTGAAATTAATGCAGATGGTAGTATTGTAGACAAATACTCAGACAAGAAACACAGACAAGTAGGAAAGTATTCCAAACATGGTTGGAAAGGGGATTTCATCTTCCATAGTCCTGGATAAAATGCTGTAGGATGTAACTCTGTAATGTGAAACACAGGAATCTAATTAAGCCTCACAAAATTAAGCTGTTTTATAAAAAAGTCTGTGTGACTGACGTATTTTGAGCTTAACTTTCCAAATGTAGTGGTGCACCATTACTAATGCGTGTGCTCAGCACATGAAACACAACCTACGTTATCTAACAGTGGGAGACCATGAGATGAGAAACAAAAACCAAAACGCAATCTGGTCAATATATTTAGTCAATACTTTTATCTTTGAAAAGGGTCCCAGAAGCTTTAATGTTCACCAGAGATCAGAATCTCAGAGTTTATCTGCACCTTCAGAGAATAACATCTCCATCAGCAGTCCTTCTGGCATTACTAATTAAAGAGCAATCTACTGATTTACTGACATGAGCTGGAATATAAGAGAATTCACACGAAACTGCTTTGGAATGAATAGTCCTGCAATTCTAAAATCCCAATACACTAAGCCACACTAACTTTAGTACCATTTGGTGAGAAAAACAATATAGATATCTGCAAACACGTTTAATATGCAAATAAGAATTATATTTTAACATCTTCCCTTAAAATTTAGGTCATGTAATATAAATATGATCCAAAACTTTGAGAACATAATAATTTTTTATAAAGTTATAAAGGCACTGTATGCTGTCTGCCCAAAATTTAAGGACTCAGTAAAGATGCCCAACTGCATGAAATCAAACACGCATTTCTATTTTCAAAAGCCAGAAGTGGAGCTATACAGCCACAATTCTTGCATAGAGATTGGAATTTTTCTGCAATTTTGACAGCACAATATGAGCAACAAGTTATCCATCTTCCTTTACTAATCAAACAAGGGAAAAAGGAATTAAAAAGAGATCTAAGCAATTTTGCTTTTATTAAACCAAATGGATGATGCAGCTGAAGTTTAGTGGAAAATGCCAGACAGTTATAAAGAGCTATTTTCTCTAACAGAAAAAGGCATAATGATACCCAGTGGTTCAAAGCTGAAACTCAACAAATACACACAAGAAATGTGGAATATTCTGTTAATGAAGTTAATTAGCAACTAAAACAACTGGAACAATTTCTTCACAAATTATGGATGTTAGGTAAAGAAAGCATCGGTCATTTCTCGTAAGACAGGCTTTGCACTTATCAGTAATTGTAATGAGATTTATGTGTACTGGTTCCTTACTCAATTCCTTTTAACACTCCATGATCTGGAGACTCTAGGTCCTACTGATGTCTTTGATGTTACATTCTCTTAATGTATATTCAAGATTAATTTCAAAGATGCATTATATTGATGCCTCACAGCCACAACTGATCAGCTCATACCCTCAACCATTTCTCACACTTTGTGTTTTGCAATTAATGGATTCCTCTTTATGACAGTTTCATGTGATTAACCACTAAATCTTACAGTCCACACTGTCATAACTTATTTCAATTGTGCTGCCTGAAGTTCCCTGTGGGATAAATATAATCTAGCCTGATCCTTGCCTTTAATGGCCATGCTTCCCATCTTCATATTGTTTCACTGATGTGATCCAATTATGAGAAAAGTCCTTCTGAAGATACCAAGAAGTAGATAAAAGCTGTGTTCCACTGAGGAAACAGCTGAATTGTTGGTCTGACTTTCTTTCTGATGCAGATAAAAGGAAACATAGAATGTTCCAAAATCAACAAGAGAAAACGGGACTGGCATCATAGCTTTATGCACAGATAGAGAGACCTGGGACTTGAACAAAACACATGGCTCTAATGGTTGCTGTGATCGAAGGGGAACTAAAGGGAAGTCAGAGAGGGCCTCTTTGTCAGGAACTGTAGTGACAGGATAAGGAGTAATGGGTACAAGTTGAAAGAGGTGGAATTTAGGTTACATATTAGGAACAAATTCTTTACTGTGAAAGTGGTGAGGCCCTGATACAGGTTGCCCAGAGAAGCTGTGGATGCTCCATCCCTGGCAATGTTCAACGTCAGGGTGGATGGATCATCCTGGTGTGGTAGGAAGTGTCCCTGCCCATGGCAGGTTTAAGACTATATAATCTTTAAGGTCTGTTGTAGTCCTTAAAATTCCATGACTCTATGAAATAGTTTAGTGAATGTAATATAATTATTGTAGACTGACAAGGCACTTTCCCACAGTGTCCCCTCATAAAACAAGGGATCCACATCTGTGTTTACATGAGGCAGAGGGATGGACAGATGGAGAACAGACTGAAAAGTCTCCACGGGCATGAGGTGGGAAAATAAAGCAAGGAGTCTACCAGGATGCAGACAGTAAGACTGGGAGCCAAAATAGTGTCATTAGACCTTGACTGAGGCTACCTGGTGCACCAGCTATTGCATCAAATAAGAATCTCCCACCCCTGAGCCACACACATCCCCCATTGTTTGCAGGATCAGGATCACTGAGCAAAATTCTTGCAACTTCAGAACATTACTGCAATACGTGAGCTGGATTAAAATATGTAACACTGTTGGGAGGTGGCAAATAGGAACTTAGGAACAGCAAAATACAACAAGAAAATGAGAAACAGATATAAGAGAATAATTTTTAGTAAGATAATGTTCTTAGAGAAGTAAATGTTGAGAACAATAAAAGAAGTAAGCCAATAATATATGTGTTCCTTTAATGAAAGCAGAATGTGATACTCTATTTTAATTGAGTAAATTGAAATGCAGTATGCAATTTGGTATTATTTAATCCTTTAGCTAAGTTTCTTTAATTTTTTTAAATTTATAATGATTTCTTAAATTATTACTTATGTAACATAGGACTGAAAGGCAAGCTTCATTAATCAGCTCATACCATAATAAAATTGCTATATTTCTTAATACAAGGGTGTTACAGGATTCTACAATGTCATCCCATAGTCTGCCCACTCTTTTTAACTTTCCAAAAGAAAGACTGGAGTAGTCCATGCATGAAGGCATTAATACTTGAAACTCTGCATTAATATATTTGCAGACAAATTATCAGCCTATTTTTGCAGACAGTAGTCTGCAGACAATCCTACAAAGGCATCCATACTTCATAACTTTGTATTATTTACCTGAAGTAGACTTTATTCATTGTGAAATTAATCAAGGTACAAATCTCTACAGAATCAAAGTCAGAATAGTATAATGGCTGGGAATATATTTCTGCAGATATAAACAACCCCTCAAATTTGGAGAAAAATCACTCTGTAATGTCACACACACATATTTGTAATTTGCATCATGAAAGACAATAAGAGTAATCTACATAAATATTTTTACATTGCAAGAAGACTTTCAAAAGGAATGCAGTCTTGAAAGTAATAAAACCCTCTCTTTTAAATCACCAATAGCTTCAGTTCAGCAAAAGCATCGCTTGGTATTTGTTTCCAAAGTCTCTATTTTTCAGTTTTTAAAAATATGGTCAACATTTTCTTTATGGTTTAATTTTCTTTTAAGGGCTTCTTCTTTTTATACTCTCATTTTCTACCCAAACTGAAATAATGTTATTACCTTATATTCACATTTCTAAAAACTTCCAGTACCTTTGAAGTATTATTGTCCTCATTAATATACAGCACTTTCCAATTTAGTACAATCTAAGAATGTAATTCAAGGTCTATTCCTCCCCCACATCATTTATAAAATTGTCAAATAAAATTAGACTTATCACCAAACCTGGCAGTTCTTTAATGAGCAGTTTCATCTTGGTTGTAATTATTTTTTGTTTGCATATATTCAGTGATTTTTCATTCTACGTCCCACAAATTATATTAAGTTTTACATTTTACCCAATGGAAATCATAATTTTTTCCCCTTTTCACTTTGGAACTTCTGTGTACTACATTACTTACATTGCTTTATGCTGATATAAAAAATTGAAGAAGGAATTAATATTAGGAAGTCACCTACTAGGGTGTGTTGTTGCATTTTCTTGCTGTTGAGTTATTGTTGGTTTTGCTGCTTTTGCTGCTAATTATTCTAACAGGAACTCAATGGTAGTTACACACATTCATGAGGAAGTGCATAAATCACTGCTACCTCCTGGTCCCTGTTTCCTCACTGTCTCCTTACACTTTGTCCCATTATTCCATAAGGCTTTCCAGGATGCTTTCCAAGGTAATTCTCTTACCCTTATTTAATTACTCTATTTATAGAGTTTGCTTTTTCATATTTTCTGGCACTTTCCTGACAGTTGGGGAGGTTTTTTAGAAAAAAACCCTAAAATATAAAAAATATATTTATTAATTGCCATTAATGGTGTCATATCCAACTAGCATAAGCTTCTGGATTTAAGTAAAGATCCTGAAAAATTCCTTTCTTCTACATGGGTAGCCTGTAACCATTACAGGGCACCTTGCAGACTTTTCATATGACAAAATGAGATCTGACCAATTTCTATGAGATAAAATTATGAAGTTCCTGTGAATTTGAGGGAATTCCCACCATTAATGTTGCAAAAAAAATCTGTTTCAGATTTAAATCATTCAGTAAGTATTACATCAGAGGAATTATTTAAAATAAGCAAGAATGTAGACTTCAAATCTCTCAGTACAATTCATTTTTGCAGAACACCTATTTTTCACCACTTAAGTTCTAGCTAAAAGAACATTATCCTTTGCAGTGCAAATTGTGGAATTTCTGACCCCTGCAAAAGAAACCTGGCAAAACATAGCAAAATAATCACCACTATATCACTGAACACTATCATTAAGAAACTGAGTTTCAGTCTTGGAGGAAAAAGGATGGATGATACCAGAGATATGTAACATTTCAATGTGGTATAAGATACTACCTGCTATTATCAAATGTTTTTATCAAGCTCTATAATAGATCTGTTGCTGAACAAAATGGAGTTCTCTCCCTAGTTTTGAATCAATTTTGTTAAAGGTATGTTTGGCTCTGACTTTTTTTTCTTTGGTTATTATATTTCCACAAAAGCCTTGAAAGTCACGTAAATAACAGCTACATTTATACCAAAATTTAAAATTTTCTTTATGACTAGAACACAGGTAAAATTTAGCCAAAAATTTTGGGCAGACAAGTTTTTTCCTTTAGCATATTTTTGATACGCCTTTCCCAAGCACACCATCTATACAAATTGAACATTAAATTGTATCCTTGGGCAGCAGAACAGATATTCACAAGGTAACTATCTTTTAAAACTCTTTATCTTTTGAAAATCTTGAGGTCATACAGCCTTCATGATTGCAAGGTGGACAGAAATACCAGTTTTCAGGCTGTGGTGCCTTACATTTTCTGATTTGTGTCTCATGTCATTAAAAAATAACTTTTCTTTGTCTAACATGGCAGCTAAACAAGCACTGCACTATTTATATTTACCATTCACGTATCTCTTCTCATTTTACCTTTAACTATCAATATTCTATTTATTAATCCATGACAAGCTGTTAACCAGTAAATGGAAAATTCTGGTAGTTGTTATAAAATTATCACACTCAACCTTTTATGAGTACCTGAGGTCACCTTTCTGCAGGAACAAAATGGTCCTAGTGAATTGCATTGCACTACAGTGTAAAAAGGAGATTTTCGGGAATCTTAGTAGAAGATTAAGAATAATTGTTAATGCTTAAAATGCATCTGTGTTGTCAATTGAAACAGTATTATGAGAAAGAAAAACATTCCACTGATTTCCCATATTTGGTAAAATTCCTGCTGAGTGATAACCTGAAACCTGAAACACTTCTGTGGTAACCAGCCTTCCAGATCCATTTCTTCCAGTGCTTTACTACTCAGGGGCTATCCAAGGAAAATAAGAGGTCAGAATTTATGCTCATTACTTTCATATTTATATCTTACGATTTTGAGATTACAGTTGATATTAATGGAAGGTGAAAATTAATGCATTGATCAAAGAGCTAGTTTGGCATAGAGAATTCTTTGGGCAGTCCTGACACTGTTATTTCAACCTCGAGGTAGAATTCCAGTACTCTGAAAGAAACTGAAAATTTGCAACTGATATTTTATGTGAGCCAGTAAATGCAGGCACATGAACTTGAACTGGCAAACTTGTGTGACAAAAACATCCCTCACTTTCAGATGGAAATGGATACGACTGTTCTCCATAAGTTGTAACAGGAAGAAACAGTTGGGAGGCAGAATTTATGGTTAGTCTTAAGAATATTATTGCCAAAAGAACAAATGAGTATTAAGTGGCTATAAGTGCATTTAGTTAAGAAATTAGAGGACCTCAAACTTTCAGAGGACTAACATCTCAAAGAGGTTTGCTAAAGGAATACTTCATTTTACAGGGTAGCTGGCCAACTTTAGAAATTTATAATAGCAGAGAATTCAACTGTCTACAATAGAAACTCTCTTCCTGTCCAGCATTGTATTATTTCTGTATATTTGATGCAGCAGGCAGGATGGCAAAAGGATATTCAACCACTGACCACTTAGTTCTCATTATGTCCCACATTCCCTCCTTTCTCCAATTTTAACCTTTCAAAATTGAAATCTTCAGTTGCACATTTTTTTGTTCATCATCCTATCAAATTTGTTTCAGCTTAGAATGAACTGATATAACATTCTTCTCAAGATTTAGGACTTTTTTATTTGATGTATATCAAAAAACACAAAATAATCACAGGGTTTTTTTGATTCAGTAGCAAGACAATGTTCCTGTACAGAAATGCCAAATTATTCTCCTATCTGATTGCGCTGTTGGGTCGTGGAATCCTTCATGGAGACAAAGCAACTGCTTACTGTTAAATAAGCCTATCCAAATCATGAATATAATGCTGGGTTTCTCTAGGGACAAGAAAAACAATCCCACAAAAAGCAAAATTATAACAAGCAATGTGCTGGTTGAACTGCATTTCATTTTCCATTCAGTAAGCAGTCAAAACAGAAAGACTATTGTGTTGAGTATGTAAATTTAAGGAAAAAAGCCATGCTGTTTTGACTCTGTAATATGGACTATTTTAAACAAAATGCTGGCCATCATCAGTGCCTGTTGCTTTAAAGAATATTGTACAATACAGACAGAGAACACTTTTGCACATCATGTTGCTTACACCATACCATAAACATGTGCAGGAATAACACCATGGCACCTGGAGCCAAAATGATCTCTCATGTTCTGTGTGGAGAACTTTTTTCTAAATAAAATACAGTTAGCAAAAAAACCATCAGAGAAGTATTTTCTACCCTGATGTTCTGCAAATTGAATATTAGAAGTGATGCTCAGCCTTTCAGAAAGAAATCATTATCTAGTCATTAACTTTCCTTTTACCCTCCCTCTATCCTTAAAAAACCAAAGTGTAAATGAAACTGTTTAAGAAATAATATTGCAAACAACTAAATGCTTATGCCCACACAAATGACTAAATAGGAAGGTGAAACATAATTATGTTCATTTACAGTCTGATTTCTGACATCAAGCACTGAGTGTGCTCATTCACTCTTCTATGGGCAAACACCAATTTTTAATTAATTCACTCAATTTGAAGAAACCAAGTCAAACTGTTGAACATATTCATAGCAATTATATTTTAAAACAAAAAAGATAGTGAATATGCATCTTGTTTAAGTAAAATAGGAATCTCATTAACTTGAAAAAGATATTGCTCATCTTCAGAGAGAGGCAGATACAACAGTCACTGAAAAAAAGAGAGAACTGAAGATTGCTAATAGTACAGTACAGAAAATATAAATAGAGATAGTGTCAATTAGGTGGGATTATTAATACACTGGCAACCGAGTCTGTGGAGAAAGACATTGTTCAACAATTGTGTTTGTTTGTTTCTGTATAAAAGTCAGACGTAATTACTTTCCAAATGCATTTGACTCTCCACTACTGTTTCTGTAAGTACATTTGTGTGTCTGCATGCCCCTCAATATTATATTTTGAAGAATTTTGTTTTTTCTCCTGCTAAGTACCACCTATCCAGAATGTCAAGCACTATTCTTCACAAGGCTGCACAGAAGTTGAGAATGCAAAAACGGGCAAACACACTGCTCAAACTGCAGGACTCGCTATGTTTACAAAAGAAAGCTCCTATACACACTCAGCTAAATCTGAGTGGGCAGCCCTGGGAACCTGACCAACACATTTCTAGCTTTTAAATGCATTTGTAGCATAGGCAATGATGATACATTTATTTAATTGGTTAATATATTTAAATAATTGACAATTTCAGTGATAAAAATACTTATTTTTCACTTGCTCTAAGCACTAAAAATAAATCTAAAATAATTTTCCACTGATTTTACTATGTGGTCAAATACATGCAACCATTGTCTGATAAGATAACATACTTTTTACCCAGAACTTAATTATTAATACTTAGTATTGTTTCATTTCAGTGAAAATTTGCATAAAATTGAGTTTCAAATACAGTTTCAGACTCTCTTCATCACTCAACGTGCATCCATGATGCCTTTAATCAGAATAAGGCGCTTGTAGAGTGTGCACAATATATACACCAATAAGTCTTCAGCATGTACAAAGCAAATCTTAGGATAAAGGGTATAAAATTATTTGACAATATTTTTTTTTTAATAAAAGAAACAAATTCATCAAGGCAGAAGCCTTCCTATGTTCCTGTATTTTCTCTGTGACTACACTTTTTTTCCTACAGTAAAGCATAACTTCACATTAATCTCCTTCTGTTTGGTTTATCTGTTGAAAACATTCATAAAAATGCAATATAAGGAGGAAATACAGTTCATTTAGAGTTCAGCACTGAGGGGTCTATGATCCATACTGCTCAAGCTGTGAGCAACGACAATTTCTAAGTGAGGTCAGTAGTGTATATGGTGCACACCATCTTCTTTTCTTTCTAATGTCCCAAGGTACAGCAGCTTCTTCCACAACCTGCTGTACCACCACAGAGCTGTGGTGAAAAACACACTGGCTTTCACTGGATGTCCCAGTTCAAAGCCCAGAGGGTGGTGGTGAAGGGGGTTACATCCAGTTCACAAGTGGTTTCCCCCACGGGTCAGTGTTGGGGTCGGTTCTGTTTCATCTCTCCATTGACAATATGGACAAGAGGATTGGTGCAGCCACAGTCAGTTCACAGGTGACACCAGTCAGGCAGAAGTGCTGATCTGCTGGAGGGCAGGAAGGCTCTGCAGAGGGATCTGGACAGGCTGGATTGATGGGATAAGGACAATTGTATGAGGTTCAATGACACCAAGTGCCAGATCCTGCACTTGGATCATAACAACACCCAGCAGTGCCACAGGCTGGGGGCAGAACAGTTGGAAAGTGCCTGGGGGAAAAGGCCCTGAGGGTGGTGGTGACAGCAGCTGAACATGAGCCAGCTGTGCCCAGGTGGGCAAGAAGGCCAAGGGCACCTGGCTTGTACCAGCCAGAGTGTGGCAGCAGGACCAGGGCAGTGACTGTCCCCTGTACTGTGCACTGGGGAGGCCACACCTCGAGTGCTGTGTCCTGCTCTGGACAGACATTGAGGGGCTGGGGTGAGTCCAGAGTAGGGCAACAGAGCTGGGGCAGGGTCTGGAGCACAAGTCAGGAGAGGAGCAGCTGAGGGAGCTGGGGGGGGCTCAGCCTGGAGAAAAGGAGGCTCAGGGGTGACCTTAACAATCCCTAAAATTGCCAGAAAGGAGGTTGTAGCCAGATGGGGGTTGGTGTATTCTTCCCATAACAAGTGATAGAACACTCCAATTGCACCAGGGGAGGTTCAAGATGGATATTAGAAAGAAACTTCCTCCCTGAAAGGGTTGTCAAGCCCTGGAACTGGCTGCCTAGGGAAGTGGTGGAGTCACTATCCCTGGAGGTATTTAAAAGGGGTTTAGATGTGGTGCTCAGGGATATGGTTTAATGGTGGGCTTGGCAGTGCTGGGTTAATGGCTGAAACACATGATCTTAAAGGCCTTTTCCAACCTAAACAATTCCATTGTTCTATGATTTCAGTCTTGATTACCAGGATCCCTGCTCTAATCATATTAACTTCCATTTTTAAAAGGCAAAATCTTGTATATTCTGTGAGGCCCAACCAAACAGGCACTCAAAATAGAATGCCAGATATCCTTTCATGTTCAAACTAACATTATCGACTGCTGTATGTTTACACACAAATAAAATGTTAAATTAATGTCATTTATTTACACATGTTGATGCAAGTATGTATGTAAACCAGTGCACACACTGTAGCTTTGCATAAACAAAACACTCCTCTTAAGAGAATTATGAATAAAAGCTTTATTTAGCACAGCAGTAATTTATTCTCTAAACAACTTCACACAGTTAGAGGGAATAAAGTGAAAAACAAAGGAATATAAATGATTAAAAGCTATTTGCTGTGATACTTCACTAGAAATGAAGATTATAGAGGCCAAGAAATTTCCAGTCAGGACAAAAGGCTTTTTAAATCTTTTAAATCTTCTGTTGTGCCTGTGACTACAGGTTGAAATGATTGATTTTCCTCTATGACAGTGTCTTAAATTGTGTGTCACACAGTCAAAATTTAAAGCTTGATAGGCCCACAGTACAGTTTTAAAATCATTCAAAAAAGCTCAAAATTTAATTAAGAAAAATATTAGACCAATTAAGACAAAATTTTAGTATAAAATATTAAGGTAAAACATGTATTAGTGTGACATTTGCATTTTTATGAAGTATGAATCACAAAGAAATAAAAACTGCTGCTAAATTTCAGTTAAGTCCCTTTTAAAAATCTTGTTTCCATGGCAATGCTGAGAGTAAGTTTTCAGAGGATGTAAGATATGGATTTTTATTTTTAAAAAGACCACAACAGTTTAAATGAGAAATAGCAACATCATGGCCTCTTTTCAATTTTCTAATATGCCCAAGAGGCACAGAAAATAAGTCACCAAGACATCAATGCCAGGATGAATGCAGGAGGACAGATCTCTACTTATTCCACTGGTTTGCAGTATGCTGCTAAATAAACACATCCACCAGTGTAATTCTGCTTCAAACACACTAATTGTTAAAAGGCAGCAGTACTTTTGCAATCTGAAGGCCTGGTAGTGCCCATTCAATCAGGAAAGCTTAATGACAACAACACTCATTACCAAGACGAGCTGAAATTCCACTACAAAGGCCACCTATGACAAAAGTAACCAAGTGATTCTTCTTTTACATTCCAGATCTAAGAAAAGTTGTTCAAGTCTCTAATGAGTAATCAGGGATTGAGGTTTCTAGGCTACAAAAATCCTGTTATGGCAAAAAAGGCAGAAACCTAACACCCAAATCAATACTGTATTACTCTCTCCACAGGCAAGAGCTGCTGGGTCAGGAAAATCATGAAAAATTCATAGTGAAGGTGGTCAAGTCATCCATAAGATAGAGAAAATAATGCTATATCTAAAGATCCCTTGAGCAATCGAAGACATTTTATAGATTTCACCATGGATAAGTGCTGGTTTGTCTCATCTATGTACCTTAATACTGTTCCTCTCTTATTTCTAACAGTAAATGAGGATGGTCTGGTCTATATTTACTGTCTTTTCTATTTACTTTATTAATTTCTCTGTCTTTGTGCTCCACTGTTGTTGCAATAGCCACCCACAAGAGAATTCTGAGTCACTTTTCCATAAGAAAAAGCAGGTAACACATCTTGGAGGAGTCCTCCACCTAAATTCCTCAGCAGGGATGAGCACAATTCGGGCTAAGAGAAAAAGTTAGGAATGTCTTGCTCCTTTCTGTGATGTCACTTCTGCAAAGGGGAGCAAGCAACAGCCTTCATTTTTATCAATTCAAAACTCTCAAGCATCAAAAAGAAAGATACAATTTTATTTCAAATAAGGGTAATAGAAGGAAAGTAAGTATTTCAAGACACATATGGAAAAGATTTGAGCATGATTAATAACTGGGTTTGCTCATCTTCAGTCCTCCTGCAGCATCAAATTCATGCCTAACAAAACAACAGTAAAAAAAGTAAAATGGTGAAGCAGGTCCCCCTGTACAATAAAGTGAATAATAAAAAGAACCCTAACAATAGCAAGAAGTGATAGAAATCTAACTGCCAGATAAAAGACACAGCGCTGTCTAAAGCTTCATAAACATTTCTGAAAACTGGGGAAAGGTACATTCCTCCACAATGCACAGAAATCCAAAGCTTTCCAGTAGGATGAGCTACACAGTTATCCCACACCTGCAAAAGATTTAAGTATTCTATGATTCAAGACATGAGACACTTTGTGGAAAATGGATATAGTCATGATTAAATCTGTTATGCCAAAATAAGATAAACAATGTTAGAAAGACCGTGCATCTCTCTGCCACTGAGGAAAAAGAATCAAATTAAGGATGAAAACTGCTAGTCCATTTTGTCAATTGTATGCAGGATGCAGTACTGTCTCCTGTTTTGTAACAGCAATCCCCATCTAGTGAGCCATTTAAGAAATTGTTAAAGTTTTTTATTGTGTTTAAAAAATATTATTCACCTGCATCCAAGTATATTGCCCCTCCAGATACACATTAGACTCAATCATCTGCAAGTTCTTGGAATAATCTAGAAAAGAATGAATAGAGAGGCAAGACATGTTCGCTCTTAAACTTGAATGTGCTGGACATTCACTTAGAACATTTATTAACACACCTGACCTTGTTATGTAATGCCAGTCAAAGACTCAGAGAGCAATTCCATACATCGACTGCATTTCAGGGGTTTTTTTTGTTTGTTTCTTTTTATTTATGAAAATTAGGGAAGAGTATTGGGAGCTAAAAAGCAGGAAAAAAATTAGGTTAGACAGTAGTGGGAGACTTAGCTCTGAAGGTTTATGCCATGTTACTTGAAAGCACATGAGAGAGTTTATCAAGATTGGTGCCAAGGAATATAAAGGCCAATTTTCCAAGGTGTTAATAGTACTGAAATGTCACTAAAGTCAATGGAAATTCGGGTTATTTTGCACTTCTTAGAAAATGTTTGAAAATAGCGAGTCCATAACAGGGACCTTGTGAAATCACTTGTGGCACCTGTATTCCCCTAGCACAGCAAATATCAGTGCAGAAAGCAGAGGTTATTTTGAAGCAGAGGGGTGAAATCAGCTGCAAGGAAATAAAGGAATTATTACTGGCATCATGTAGCATGATCAGGCAGTACATATTCACAACATGAGCCAGTACCACAAAAGATAACACATGTTAATGTGTGTCACCAATATGGTGCTGTATGGAAAGAGTGTTCAAACAAATTTACCAATGATTGCTCTTGAATAGTAGATCAGAATATTTAAAGTTTGGGGTTTTGTAAATTACATTGACCAATGTCCAAATGTATTAAAAGTCTACCAAAAAAAGTTTCCCAAATTCAACACATTATGATTCAGTAAGAAAACAAGTTTTCTACAGAATGACAAAAAGTGTCATGAACAGCAACATTTCCAGGGCAGCCAGAACTTCACTATACATGGATTAATATTTTCACCTAGGTGAATACAGAAAAATGTTACCTTGGAGAGATGAGAGTACTGGAAATCTGTATCTTTGTGAAGCTCTGGTACTTCAGTGAGAGCCATGAACTCATTTTTCCCAGTGCTCTCCACTGCCACCAGCTGAACTCTGCTGATTCCAGAGTAATCCAGCCTGTGGTCAGTGAACTTGGTTGTGCCTCAAGTATCTCATCCAGGAATTTCCATCTACATGGCTGAGGTTACAAGTTCTCTGGGTTAACACATGTGCAAGAATAGCACAAAAGGTGCCACTTGTCTTATTTTAACTTACGGGTGTTTATTATGTATTAGCACTAACATGGTTATTTGCATGGCAGACAGATTTTTTTTCTTTTTTCATTTCTCCTCACAGAAGTTCTCTAAAATACTCTGTTCTAAGACATTCTTATAATAGCATGTAAATACAAAAAATATAAGTTTCATTAGAAAAGAATGAATGACTGGGAAAAGGAATACATAATTTAAATAAACAAAATCAGCATGTCTTACACAAAGATAAGGATACTCCCTAGGAAAACGTTCAAAACTTTGCATTTGTTCTTGTTAATTACACACTTCATCTTCAAACCCAGGAAAAAATGCAAAATATTTTTCATTCATTTTCCACATATATATAGCACATCTATTAATAAAACAATCTTTGGGTTTAGTAGAATACATTTTACAGCCTGGTAAACATTGCATTACACACAAAGTAAAATGGCTGTATCATTTACTGTGCTCCTCTCATTTAATATAATATCTGTAACAGCCTGCACCTTCTCACAGTATTCGAACTTTACAATACTACAAAGCACAATTGCATAAATTGCAAAGGTCTGTACAAACAGGAATGTATTTTAATACAGAAAACTTGACACTATCACTGCACTTTTCTTCAAAAATATTCTTTTCTTTCTTTGACATTTTTTTGGCTTACACAACAGGGTGCCAAACATTTGTGACAGCTTACAATAGAAAAACAATATTGCTTTTAGTTAACAATGTTAGCTATGAATATATATTGACAGCATTTTCACTGCAGATTTGCTGCCAACATAATACAAAGCAAATAGCATTCAATATGTTGGAACACTCAGGGGAATTAAAGAGTTTCGAAAACAAATTTATGGCATTAGGTGCTGAATGCTAAATCTAATGAAAATGCAAATTCAGAAGTATCTCCTGCACATACTTCATGCAAAGGAACACAGTTTGGCAAAGTGATAAAATTAAGATTGTTTAAGTCAGGAGAAAATTATGTTAAAATGCCTCTGCTTGTTTGGCTTTTTATAAAGCCAGTTTTACCACAAAGATTAATATTTTTCCAAAATTCTTTCTGCTTTTCTTCCTTGAAGTACATCAGAGAGAGATCATAAAAAACCTCTGAATTCAAAATGCTCCCAAATGTTTTGAGAAAATACAACTAGATAATTGTATAATTTTAATATTTGCAGCTTCCCTACTACTCATATCCAAACCCAAGCACCACTGTTCCCTTGAAACAACAGAAGCTGAATTTTCCATCCAAGTCTGTACATATATTATTATCTACAAAACGAGCAAAGGAGTGCATGATTTAAATCTTATTAAAATACAGTAATGTACTGCAACATTGTAGTCTCATCTCCTATATATTAAAATGTCTTTTTAAAACCAAACATTTATTGACCATACTTTATAACTGACATGACACTAATAGTTTTAAAACCATTTACAACGCAAATTAATGGAGGTTAACAATACCACAATGCCAAGAAAGCAAAAATTGATCAGATTTTGTAGCTGTTGAATATATTTTTTATTAATTCTTAGGTGAACATGATATTTATCATCACTGAACTATAACAAGCTGTTCAACACTTAGATCTAATAGTCCCTGTAAAATATAAAAATATTATCTAAGTTTTAAAATAACTTGTTTAGATAGATATTGAATTATACTGTTATAAAAACAAATTCGTCACAGGTTGCACTCTGGTATTACTGAAGGCATTTTGTACTCTCTAAATAACAAAGAAAAAATTAAAAGAAAAAAGTATTTGTAGCACAATATTTGGGTTTAAGCACTGAAGTGTAAAATTATTATAATCCATAATTATCAAACTCACTATAACACACAGAAATTTATGAATTTCAGGTATTTTAGAAAGCTGAATGAAACACATTTTAGGATTAAGCTTGGCCATCACACACAGTTTTCCATGAGACTCATACTACTTGCATTATAGAATAGCCTAAACTGCAAAATTATACAGTACTTCCCACTCTGGCGAGAGAGCCACAACTCCACATTTAGATCTGCAAAGGAAAATCAGGAAATGCAAAGCTTCACTTTTGCTAAGCTATGAATTTCAAAACGTGCTTTCGAGCTCACCCAGTGCAATATGGATCCGTATTCTATAAGCATGCTGATTTTTTAGAAGCTGAAAGACTCTTAAACTGGTGAAGATGGAGTAAACACAGTTAATTTGTTAACGTCTACTCTGTCTCTTTTCACTAACTGTCAAGGAAATCATATTTTACATTTTTTTCAGTATGTGCTTGGAAAGGATTTCCCAGTAACCTACACTAAATCTCACTGAAGGGTGACAACAGAAATCAATATGTGTCTCTGAAGAATAATCTAGCCAAACATTTACATTTAGAAAATTCATTTGTATCTATGCATGAGAAATTCCTGGCAAAAAAAAAAGAAATTATCTCCCTGCACACAGGCCATCTCTTTTTATAGGCTGATTTTTATAATGAACAGGCTTTAAATCAATAAAATAAATATATATCACTCCATGTAAAATAACAATTGACCTGGGTAGGTTGCTATATTAACCTCTGGTTCAAAGAAATCCTTCTGCAGCCATAGGGAAGAAACAACCCACAAGGAACAGCTATTGTAGTTTCATCCTGGATATTCCAAAGCCATGGAATTGCCATTCCACATGCCTGCCAGGAAGGATATTCAGTTTAATCTGGCTATTGAGGTGATTCTAAACCTGACACTGGAGGTACTCAGCATCACTGTCAAATTTGCAGGGCCAGGCAATGCCCCGCCATGGAGCCCACAATACTCTGTAGTCCTCTGATTGAGGGATTAGTTTTGCCCACAGAGTTCACAGAAGATCAGAACACGAACACACAACAAAGCTGCAAAGCTGCAATTCTGCCTCCCTGCATCACCCCTGAGTATGACACAATCCTGCAGGAAACCATGCAAAGGGAAAGGAAAACGTTCTAGGAGAATCTGCACACTGGTGTAATGTGTTGCTTTTATTGAAGTTTTAATAAACATCTTCTGTGAAGCTTCAAGTGAATTTTCAGAGGGACAATGAACACAACAACCTTCAAAAATTATGCTATACAACTAGAAAATGTGTACTGTACAGGACCGTCAGCTCAAGACAAGAAAAATTGCCATTCCAATAAAAATCCTGTTACAATGTTCGAGGTTAAGGCTCTGAATTCATGGACTTTGGTGTTCAGTAGGACAATATGTATATTAAATGCAAAAATTTTGCTTACAATGCTCATCTCAAAGTTGAAAACTATAATAAGGAAGTGGTCATCCAATTTGTTTTCCCTTACCTTGGAAAATTACTAGGGAAAAAAGGGACTGGTAAACAGAAGCCACAACCCTGCTCAGTGACTGGCTTTGAGAAAACAAATGTTTTGGAGCAGATTATTTGTATTCCTTATACCAAGCTACTAAAAGCTTCAGAAAGATTATCCTTTCTATTACAATGTAAACGCCATTCAACAACATGCACTAGATTTAGCAGAAATACATGCAGTTGTTTTAAATCTATGCTGAATGTGTTCCACTGTATATACATCCTCTAGTAAAAGGAGTAATAAAAAACTCATTTCTACTTGAAAAAACCTGCCGAGTTTTAGCTCCTACATAACATAATGCATATTTAGAATATCATGTTATTCTGTAAAAGATGTCCAAACAAGATGATTTGATGTTGGAATAGTCATCTCAGAACAACCAGAGCAATGTAAGGTAAAATAATTGTCAAGTCAATCTCCAGCTTACACTTTATTGCAGAAATAAATTGAACTCTGCTCTAGCTTTTTGACACGTAATTCTGATACTAATGGGTTCAAATCCATTTCTCTTTGCTCTCCTTCCTAACAGGAAGCCTTATGTAATACTGTGTCAGAAATCTACCAGTTACTGGCTAATGTTTCCCTTAAATAAAAAGTCTCTGCCTGTAATAGTATTAACAGCTGCCATCAGTTTACAGTAATGAGCCACAGTTCATCACGGTGGTGCTACTATGAAAATTAGAAGCTTCCATGGAGCTTCTCAAATCACAAAAAAAAATTACCAGAGCCACCCTGAGCTGTGGTGTAACAGCAGATGTTGCCTATTCAGGGTGTACAGGTCAGATCCTAAACTGGGGGAACTGTACTCAATCATCAGAATCACTCAGCTGATTATTCTGAGTTGTGTACATAAAATACAGCAGCTCTATTTTGAGAGCCAGTTTATAAATCCAGTGTTAGTTTTCCTTACTTTCTCAAAGCAAAAAAATCTCACAGTCATTTTACAGAGTATTTCAAAGCTTCTTCAATAGATAAATTAAAATATATTTTGCTGGAAGAAACATAATAATTTAACTATATATAATGTAATATCTCGGGTAATCTATACAGTTTTCCAGTTTCAATTAACAGTAAAACAAACAAACAAACAAAGAGAGAAGTAGCTACAATCATGGCATTTTAATTTTATTTGCTCCCTAAAAAATTGAAAGTGCATATCTCAACGCTTATAGCTACTGAGTTTTATAAACTAAGCATATACTTACAAGCAGTATAGCAAAGGAACAAAATATTTAATTGAGATCAGGATGGAATTTTTCTGCTGCTTTTAACATTGTAGGAACTTTGCTCCCTCTGAAAACAATGGGAGACATAGATTATTCTGAATTCAAAAAATTAAGTATTATTCTGAATTAAAAAGATAAAAAAATCTAAAAGCAGGAAAGGTTAAAACATTTCATCTTCACTTCTTCAGTGTATGCTTCCACATCCTGATATGAAGGCTTTTCAGTAATAAAAGGAAAATGAAACCAAATTTGCATGGAAGACAATTCACTGGAACTAAACAAGGGAGTAATTAATCAGAAATGAAAAAGGTTTTAAATTGAAAAAAAAAGTAAGCATGTCACATCACTGACATCAAGATCATCACAGTGCTGATTTTGTTGATGACATCTATCATGTATTTTAGACATTTTGAGTGACAGATGCCACCATCATAGGAAATTAAACACACCTGGCCATTAGTTTCCTGTAGGCAAAAGGCAGTGTTAAATCTGAAGCATACAGTACGTGTGCAATAATTACTGAACACTGGCATCTGAAATGTTCTTACAGACACCTGGAACAGAAAAAGTTTATGAATTTAACACTGTCTTGACAAGAGCGAATATTTCACCAGGACTGATGCTGTTCTGGTAATGCTGAATATTTCTGTGTTTACCACCTACCTGCATTCATTACTTTTCAAAGGCTGACACCTGTCATGACAGCTTTGGATGATTTCATGGAGATGCACACTATATTGCACTTACCAAAGTTTCACATGCACCCACAATCTATTCCAAGCACAACTGAATTATTGATCCAAAATAAAATTATACGTACTTGAAAGAATTCCAACTTGGAAGAATCATCATTTATAAATCTAATTTTATACATGACCAATATAGGCACAAGTTTCCAAAATGGTAACATTATTTTTCTTCAAAACTGCAGTATGTTCAATTGATTTTTCTTTTTTTAAAAGTTGAGACGCACATGCAATCTATTTTAAATGTCATCACTTTGTTTCTTATTTAATTATCATTTCATATGGCTTCCTCAGTAAGTAAATGATTACCTCTACTGCTATAGGTATCATCTAACCCTGTGCACTTTTGACTTACAATAAAATTGTTCCACTTTCCAACACAGGGATCAGTAAAACTACATTTAAAAATACAAAGGCTCCTTTGAAATAATCCATTTTGATTTATAATACAAACTTCAGATAATTCAAACCCTTCCCTTACAAAATGTAACAGACCCATATTACCAGATATGATGGTACCACAAGGTCTTATAAAATTTGCATCATGATTCTGCCTCCATCCTTCTTTTCCCACTTTTTTCAAGTTGAAGGGCATGTGCTACTCAAAGAAATAATCAGCTTACGTTGTGGTAAAACTGCTACTGAAAAGATATTGTCCAAATGCACTCACCTCAGCCTCTCGTGTTTTCAAGGTAGACAGGTAGATATGTGTGCACATATTTATATATAAAATATACATATGCACTCAAATACAGCTGTAGGGAACATGACCAGTGCAGGATATGCAGTGCAACACTGTGATACACGGGGATGCCATCAGATTGAACAAAAACTGACTTAAAGTCCAGACTTTTGCATCCCAAAGGATGCAAACACATAACTCTTATTTTGCTCAACTGTTGTCATATTTGCTAATGAACACAGAGAATTTTCAGTGAAACCATTCTCTAATTCAGATTAATTTTTTTTAGTTGATTTTTCCTGATGAAAATGTTTCAAGACAGCTTTGCCTCCTTTTCAATCTTTCTTAGAAAAATGATTATAACTTCAACCTTTATGCAGTGTTTGCCTTTCTCCAAGGGAAAATAAATCATGATATGATATGACATAATAATGATGAATGATAATGACTGACAAACCCAGCAGCCTTACATGCATGTCAAAGTTTAAATCTTGACCAAGTTTAGCCACAAGAATTGAAATCCATTATTTGATAGCTAAGAGAACAAGGAAAAAACTTCAGTCACATATGAAGCAAATAAAAATTTGGTACTGCTCTAACTAAATCAAAACTAAAACTACAGTAAGCAGTGAATGAAAAGTAGAGATGCTACTCACAGTTTCATCTTGAAGTCAAAATGGCAATGTGAGCTGGTCTTGTCAGCTGGGCTACTGATACCCATTAAACCTCTTAAATGGTTTTCAAGAAAAGTATCAAAAGCACAGAAAAGAAAAATTTATATGACAAAGCAAAACTGGGATGTGAAAAAGATCAGGTTTTGTCTACCTTTGTAAACGGTGACTAAAATACCAAAATACAGGAACATTTGGAGGTCTCTTTCCAGCATGTAAAAAATTCACATAAGAGTACATAAAGATGGGTAACAGCTGGGGACTTCCTAAACAGGCAAAATTCAAATAATCTAGAGATCCTCCTTGCAAATTATTATAAACAGCTATTTAGAGAGATTACAAGAGCTGACCAAAAGAGGATTACTAAATTATTAATGTAAATTATTAACAAATGAGTGATATATACCTAATTTATTAAGAAGGTATATGCAATGAAACACACTGAAGAAATTATACACTTAAGATTGGTTAGGAATTGTTTCAAAAAATGCTTTATTCATTCACTTCAAATGTATTCACCGCAAAATTTCAGATCTGTACTCTTTCATAAAAACATGCCCTTTTAAATATGCATTTTCCAAAGCTAGGTAAATGCAATATAGCCTTTAATGCACAGTAAAGAAAATATCTGTCTTCTCAAATGAGAAGCTGGAAAGACTGTAAGACGTTCTAAAGCATCTTGATACCAGTAATTTCAATCTCCAAATGACAGTAGAGCAAAGCATGTCTGCTTAAGAGGGAGAAAGTAAAAAGGTAGCCTGTTTCCAACTTTAGCCTGCTTTTGATGTCATCTTCACTCCATCTTACTTTGGATGCAGCTTCTGCAGGAATTAACTGCACAGACAGTTCTCAGGTCAGAAAAAGAGGTTGAGTACCTCAAATCATGCCTGCTTTTCTTTCTTTCCCCCTGCTTCTCCACAATGTGTCAGTTGGTATAAAGAGAGACATTATCTCTCCCTATACACATATCACTCATATCTTTAAACAATCACAGCTGAAACATCATAAAGAAGCAGCTGCCTGCTAAGGACCATTGAGTTGTTTTAGGACAGTAAGAAGAGGCCTGAACATATTATAAAATCCACAGTCAACAATAAATATTTCCTGAAAATCTAATCAATTAAAGACAACAGAGATCTTACAGCCTTTATATTTTACAAAACAGTGTAGGACAAAACACCAGAAAATTCCACAATGACAGCTCCATGCATTCATAATTATGTCCAGCTATGATAATCTCTGTCTTACCTGGGCATCCTGTTTAAATTTCTGAAGAACAGGCTATCCTTTTTCCTGATCCATACTCATACATTAAAAAAACCCCAAAAATTCATGAGTCAAAATTCTAGTTTCAGTCCAACAGCAACTGAAGTAATAGAGAGAATGCCTTTGAAGTAAATAACATTTGGTTCTTTGATTTTAACCTCAATCTGGATTGATTTATTAACTGTAAGTAATGATCAAGTCCTAGCTGCCAAATATCCATTCTTCTCCTCTATCCTTCTTGGTATATTTTGTCAGTACCTTTGTGATGAAGAACTCCAAATGTGTTTATCAACACTTACAGAACAAAATTTGGCACTATTAGGAAACCCCTTCTGTTGGAAATTCTTTTTTTAATCTCAGTGAAAATACCACTTCTCAACATGATTCATCAGACAGCAGAGCTGCTCAGGGTACACATACACCCAGAATTTGTCATGAGGCCTAGATGTGCATTACTTAGTGGTATAATATGGCTGCTGTGTATTAAATCAAAAATCCTCAAATATTTTTAATTTTTTCATCACTTTCTTGTATTTAATTCTTATCTCTTCTCAAATTGCTCAAAAGTAAATTTTCCAGGACAAAGATAATCTTTTTCCAGTGTGGTTACAGTACCTGGAACAGTGAGTGTCAAGCACTTGAAAAGAATTTCTGGCAATGGCCCTCAAGAACAATAATCATTCTTTTCACCTGTAAAATCCTCCAATATTGGTATTCCAGCATATTTTTTATAATTTATCACACGTACATACATTTCTTTTTTTTCCCAAAAAGCTCAAATGAATCACTGTTGCTAGTAATAGCACTAAAGCCATTCTAGCTCAGAGGTAATCTTGCACCTGAAGCACCGTGTATTTAAAATACTTGAAATGCAATTGGGAGATGAAATTTGTTCATCCAATTTCCGCCTGCACAGAGAAGAAATTTAGCAAAATCGTAGATGGTGTTCTAAGGGCCATGGCTGAAGTGAATAGGAAGCAAACCCTGCCCAGTAAAGAGCATTATCAGGAATTGAGAGCAGCCTGTGACACGTATATAATTAGAGAAATTGGAGGCTTTGCCCATGAGACCATGTGTTCCACAGCAAATCCTATTTCCTTCACTCTCCCTTTCATGGATATGTGTAAATCATAAATGTCTATGTGTTTTCCTTACATATAACATATCAGTTTCTTTCTTTCTTTTCCAATATTGGTGTTAATTGAATTCACCAAACAAGTGACAAAAAAAAAAATCATAGCTCAGATCTTTTCAGACCAACTGACTTGCAAGTGCAAGTCAGAGACCATATAAGGAGACCAAAAGACCAAATTTTACATCTTGCAGGTATCTTACATGACGGTTCTTTTTCCCCTATAAATATAAGGCATTAGCTTTTTATTTTTTTCCTTGTTAAAAAAGGTATAAAATAAAACTGACAACATAAAATGCCTGATGTAGAAGTCCAAATCATAAGGAGGAAGAAATTAATTTACCAACTTTCAAATTAAAAAAAAAGTCTGTTGGTTCTACTTCAACATCAGGAAGTGAACATCAAATAAACCAAGTTTATAATAAAATTCTAAAAATAATTCTGGAAATATTAGGGCTGTCACTGGCATGGTACAGAGCTTAGTTCTATTACCTATGAAGCACAACAGTAACCTCAGACATAACCTAACAGGAGCAAGGAAGCAATCACTCTGAAAAAGACTTCTGTATGATAGGGAAAAACAAATTAGGCCTGAGTTTCCATAGTGATACAGCAACAAAAGGCTGCTGCAATTTCCAGCTGTCTATAGTGAGGCAGTAACAGAGCAAAGGGACTCGAGCCTCTTCTCTGTAAATTGGGATTAGCATACTCAGAATTATCCATTAAATTTTAGTTCCGCACTATAAAGAAAATAGTGAAGGAACTGGAAGAGGAAGAATAATAAAAACAAGAAGTTCTGCAAGAAGCAAAATTACTAAATGCTATGGATTTGGATTTCATGGTTGGATTCTCTGGTATCTTAAAAATGCAAATTCCAATGAGTACTTTCTCCTATTCATCTCCTCTGTGGATTCTCTGATGTTTAATAAGAAATGATCTCATGCTATAGCCTGTCTGCCAGTGGGAACACTAATGGGTCTCTTGCCCATCTGGCAGCCTGTTTTCCCGAAACTTACAGGAATTCCTGTCCAGTGGTGCTGAAACTGGCCAAGAGTTAAGAAGCTATTGAGGGAGAAAAGAGAGGAGAGGGATCAGCAGCCATACAAAAACCTAGGCTAGCAAGTAGACTGCGTGATCATATAAGCTTTGCTTCCTTGGGAAACTGGGCTAATTATCAAAGGACTGAAAGATTCACTTATGATGAAAGTCCAAAGGCCCCAAAGCGGAAAAATACTTAAAAGGTAAAGTGGTCTATTGGATATAGGGCTGAAAGAACCAAACATGATAGCTAGGTTGAGACACAAATGATGAGGAATGTTATAATTTACAGAAATATAAATGTTAGCCAGGCATGATGAGGATTTATTTGTACCAAGAGGAGTTATTACTAAGCAGAATTGCAACTGGGAATTGTGGGATTAAATAAAGGAAAGCTTTAGGCTAAAAATCAAGCAACACTGTAAGTGAGGGGAGTCTATAAAACAGCTTTGAGACATAGAAAATAGAAGCTCCATAACTTAAGAAAATTAAAACCAGAATGCAAAGAACCTGTTTTCTTATGCAACAATAATGCATGGATGGTAAGATTGGCAGACATGTCCCATTGGTCTTTCTTTTCATTTATCAGTAGATTAATAACACAAAATACTGCACTAGTAGATAATATACAAACAAATAAAGGTAGCTACTCTTTGTGAGTCCTCATTCAAATGGCTAAAACCAGACCTAATATATTTAAATGTATAGATGCGCCTTCCTCACATACAGGTAATGATTTGTAGAGAGCTATTAAAATATTTACTTCTACACATAACGTGATCAAAGGTACTCTGTATTTGTGTAAGTGCAACATTTTTAAGCAACACTGAATAGTTTGGGTTTCCTTGTTACTGTTTTCTAGTAAAACATAAAATGAAATAATAAAAATGCAGAAAACAAATTACATTACACAGTATGTTTGATGTAGCAACTTCTAACTTTCATTTAATATAGCTGAGCTGCAATGACTAATGCTGCCCATGGCCTGTAGTACAAAGACCTAAAAAGGGTTCCAGACTAGATTACATCCAGGCAGGTCTCATTTTAACGGAAATTGGAGAGATGAGAAAAAGATTATAGGAGCACACATTATAAAAACAGACCTCACAAGTCAAACTTAATAGTGGAACCATTCTCTTTCATGTAGACAACCATGAAAACAAATATCCTGTAAGCACTAGATATATATTGTATCTTTCTACCCGATCTCTTTGCCTCCTTGAGACAGATTCCCATTCATCTCATGACTATATAATTTGATCATAGTTGAGCAAGGCACAGCAGGGGAAAGGGTCTGTCTGATAAAGTATCAGGCTCCAGGACGATAGATAAACAATTTCATGATTTCCAGTTGTAACAGGAATGATACAGTGCTGGATATTAAGATATTGGTCTCGTAGCAATACAAATATCAAGCTTCTGCAGTTTTTTTCTCTTACTAAATATGCTTTGTTTCCATTAAGTAAAAATGACAGACTGATTCTGATAAACTAAGGCAGGACACCAGAACAAAATTCATAGTGCATGTGAAAAGTGAGAAGAAATCTTTTTTTTTATTATTTTTCACTGTGAAAGTTAGTACAGAACTTTTATAAGTATACAAGTGAAAAAATAGAACAAGGAAGTTTCCTTCTCAAGGGGCACTTTTACTGCAAAAAAAACATTATTTAAAAGTAAGTGAAACAGTTGCCTATCAATTTGCTTCACATTTAAACCTCCTCTTTCACAAGGGACACGTTGGCAAGCAACTCCTCTGCTACAAGTCACCAGGGAAATGCCTGTTTGCAAAGCTACCTCATTGTTCTACATGTATTAAATGAAGGCTTCAGTGACAATATTTGAACAGCTATGATGGACTTCTTTTTCGTATATTAACACATATATTTGGTTGGAATGCAAAAGCACAAATACATGGCAGCCACTATTAATAACAGTTCTGTTAGTTGGCAAACACTGTACTGTCTTTGCAATTACCTCCTGCCTTGGACAGCCAAAAAGCATGGTCATACCCACTCCTGCTGATACCTGCTTTTATTTATAAAAATTCAAAGAACAGAGATACAATTTAGAGCAATTTTTAGTTGCAAACCCTGGGTGTCATCCTTTTTTGGTTGGAGAAAATACATTCTGGAATAAGCAATTATTGAGGCTATCATCCCACCTAATTTATTATCACTTACCTGTGATTCCTTGACGTTTTCCACAGTGAAGTTGAACCAGACTCGGAAGCGTGGGTTGCAGGTATCTGGCCTGATGAACAGGTCATACTCAAACTCTGTGACGTGGTCCACCCGGCCAAGGTTCCCTGCCAAGAACAGATGTGTTTTAATGAATGGCTGATCAACTCTCCAGGAACTACACTGAAAAAAGTTTTTAAAACTTCTACCTCCGTTGGTTAAAATATACAAGTATAATAGGCCTTACAACAGTTCAGAATTATTTTGAAAATGCAGTTCAGAATTGTTTTTAAAGGCCTAATTGTAGCCATAACATAAAATACATAGCAGTAAGCTACATGCATATGAATACACCAAAAAGAAGACAACACAGATTTTTATTATTCAATCAAATTGGCCTTTTGTCTCCTCTTATCTGAATATTCCAATTATGCATCTTAACATCCTTTTAATTGTTTCCTTTTTCCTTTTTTCACTTTTCTAATGATGGCTCTGCACCTCTTTTAGTCCCCACCGATAAGAATTTCTTTCTTTCCAATTGCTGCTCCTGTTCAAGCCCCTGTAACATTAAAGAGACCCCAGATTTCCCCCTGGCCCCTCTGGGTGTTGCTCAGAGCATCCCTCTCTTCCCACAGATGGTCCAGCCTTCATCTCCTCTGTGATTCAGAAACCATCTCAATCCTTTTCCTTTACCATTTGCAGCCACTATCACCTCCTTCCAAAGACACAAATGAGATTTTGCTTCAGCTTGTTCCTAGTGAATTTCATGGAATAGTATTTTTAAATATAGTCAGAGCTACATTGTCCCCTATGGCATTATTCAGCAGGCAACCACACTGGCTATAGAAATGAAGTTCAGCATTGGGAAAACCCACTAAGAGCTTTTAAATTGCTAAAGCGGCATTTTTCCTTTGAAGTGTGCCAAGATTTTTAAAGACAGGGTTTAGACCGTCCATTTCATTTATACACTACAAAAATAAGACTTTATATTTCCTGATCCAATCCAAAACCCATCGCATCAGGTCAAGTAAGACCGGGCCATGTTTTAGCTCACATGTTAAGTTATATTTCTTTCTAAAAAGTAGCACTGAAAACCTGGGTTTATGGTTTCAAATATATTTTGGGGGTTAGGTATATATTTTCAAGTTGGAAATACATTGTTGGGTTCTAATGAGTATTTATAAGGTTATTTGAGCTAAGCAATTCCCTCCTCGGTCCCACTGCAATCAATAGGTCTCTTCTCTGGTAACATGCTGCTCAATACCAGCACGAGCAGCAAAATTCACCTCATCTGTTGCTCTGGGCTGGAAAAGAAGCAGGAAAAAAAATCAAAAAAAATTTTTAAAAATTTCAAAAAAATTAAAAAATATAAAATTTTAAATTCTGTTTATCAATATATTTCCAGGATTTCTACCTTATCCTAAATTGTTTCTGGCTTTACCAATGGAATATGTTTAATCTTCCCTATTTTTAATGTTATCGTCTACTGTTCTCCCACATCCTTCTTATCAGAAGAAAATTCTCTCCACTGCTTCCCTCTGCAGAGAGCTGCTCCACGCTCTCAATCTGTTCCTCAGGGCTCGCCTCAAGGAGACACTTGGCATTGGAAATATTTGAAAAAGCCAGGCCATAAATGACGCCAAACATAAACAATGTCACCTGCGTGGTGGCTGTCGGCGCCCAGGTGTCGGCAGCGGGGCTGCAGGCCCGGCTCTTGGAGAGGCCGCGCCGGCCCTGCCCCTTCCAGCCGGTTCCTGACACTCCCAAACGGCTCCAGAACGGCCTCACCCATGGCCCAGCCCGGCCCCTCAGCCCAGGGGGTGAAAATGTGTCCAGTGAAGGGCAAAATCCCACACAGGCAGAGGGGCGAGGGAGCCTGAGGGGATCTGGGGTGCGAGGAGGAGGGAAGGGGGTGCTCTGACACAGAGACTCCCCTGTGTCCTGTGGGGAGAGGCTGGATGGACATCTCCAGGTGGGTGTCTCCAGGTGGGAGTCTCCGGGAGGAGCAGGGGCCCACAGAGGACTCAGGCTGCAGCAGGTGGGTGTCTCTTGGAGGAGCAGTGACAAACACAGAGGAGCAGATGCTCCTGACAGGACTGCAGGCCTGGGAAGGGAAGGGCCCAGGGTGGAGATGGATACCTTCTCCTCAATCTGACATGACAGGAAAATGGGCTTCCCTTTATCTAATCAGCAATTTGGTTTCTGTCCAAAATCCTAGTCTTCGGGGGGAGGGGGGTGTTGCTTCTTTGGCTGTAGTTTGGTGAACAAAACTTTGTATTAATGTTGGAGGCATAAACTGTTTTCAGTCTCTGACAGGGAATCGAGGAAGGATCACCCCTCAGCCCCTTGCAGCACTCATCGTGCGGGGAACTTGATCCTGGGAAACAGGGAAAGGCAGGGAGAGGGCATTGTTTTAATTTCTCTTTGATTTTTACTATGCAAAGCTATTTTTACTGGCAATAAATTAGTCTCC
The DNA here is from genome assembly GCA_034509425.1 of Eopsaltria australis. Lineage (NCBI taxonomy): Eukaryota > Metazoa > Chordata > Aves > Passeriformes > Petroicidae > Eopsaltria > Eopsaltria australis. The sequence goes on from JAVTVJ010000130.1 coordinate 657,724, forward strand.
CCACAGCAGAGTGTTTTGCGTATTGAGGTGCCCTCCCTGTCTGCACCCCAACCCATGAGCTTTTTCACCTCCTTTTCACCCCTGTCCTGGTGAGGAGTGTGGGTGAGAGAGCTCTGGGTGGGCTCTGGGTGGGCAAGGCCAACCCACCACAGCTCCTGGCTTTAGCTGAAGTCCCTGACACATCTAAGTGCACATTCTGCCACATGGGTGAGACCCATCACTTACTGACAACTGAACTCAAATCTTAACATAAACTATGATTTCCTACAGATTATTATCCAAAGTAAATAAGAACGGTAAAACCAAGCTATTGCATTGTAATACCTTGATTAAGTGACTTTGTTTTGCTGTATTTTTCATTAAATGTCATGCGTAAATGACATAGCTGGGATAATAATATTCCTTGGGTATTTCAGGATTTAGGTAGTCAAAGGTATTCATCACAGAAGTTTAGATTCCAGTTGCCTCAAGGGTCACAGATTAAGCTCTCTCTGGACAAAGTTTGGTGTGGATGCCCTGAGTCACTTCAGCCTAAGCTGCGGGTGTGATCCTGGCAGATTCCCTAGGGTTAAAGCAGCAGGCTGGATGAACACAGATGGTGGACTAGGTCCATCTTGTAAACTAATAAACCAATATACATGCCTCCTAGCAATCCCAGCAATTCCAGATATAGATTAAGTTATCTGCAGCACAGAGCAGAGGTGCAAATTTTGATGGAAGGACACAGAAGCAATTAAATTCATATTTAAAGTTCAAAGACCATTAAAAACTTGTACTGCAAGGCATAGGAAACTAAAAGATTATTAAGTGAATAATTAGAACAGAATGAGACCTTGATTTTGACCTTTTATACATTTTGGTTCCTTTTTCAACATCGAGCTAACCCGAACTGGATGGGGAACAGATGACCCACTCAGAACTGCTTTACAGAGTCCACAGGATCCCTAAAAAAGCACTGGAGAATTGTTCTGGTGTCAGGGGAATCACAGATGGTGAAGAGCTGGTGTGCTGGAGCCACTGCCATCCAGTCAGCTCTGGAAAACCCATCTCAAACCCAACAGAGCCCTTAAAATTTAATCATTTGTGTGCCCGATTCCTCAGGAACCCCAACATTGTCTTCTCTCTTGATTTGAATACCCCTTCCCTCCTAATGCAGTATTTTTTCCTTTTGTGAGTTGATTAGTTTATTATTAGTTTTTGCCTACAGAACTGCCTCTTACCAGGGTCCTTCATGGCACACGTCAGCTGCCATTGTCACCTGCAGCCCTTTGCACTTTGGTGTCATTTGGACATTTCATTAGCCCAGTATTCCTTCTCTGTCTTCCAGATGCTAAAGAGGCTGGACTGAGCACTAATGCCTTTGGTAACTAATTCAACAAGTTCCTCATGCTCAATAGACTATTGTTTGTAATATCACAGCCTTTGCTCACAATCTGTCAGCCTAATTTCAGCCCACATAGCAATGTCATTAAACAAGACAGCAGTTTTGGTACAAAGAAGCCAAGAACTGTAGGAACAAAACACCTCCTTGCCTTAAGAGATGCTTTGTAGAAAACTGTTAATGCCACCAAAAACCATTTCTTGGTGTCCAAGAAAGGATATAAACTTCCCAGTGTTAATCTCATAAACAAACTGAACAGTTTTTTGTCCCATGGTTTATTTTAATGGATGAAAATTATATTCCAATACCACAGGTAACACAGTGAGATGGATTAGAAACTATGGAACAGGAATTAAAACATTGATTACAGCATTTCATTTAGATATTAAGCCATTTTAACATTTTAGCACTGAAAAGAAACGTTTTTTTCTTAAGTGAAACCGCCTCTAATATTCTTCTAAAATCAGGGAAAAAAGTCTCACACTACTAAAACATCAGCTTTGCTTTACTTCACTTTGAGTTCATGCCCACATGAACTCATCACCCATACACTCCATAAATACAGAAGTCGTATATATGAGATTATACAGCATTTTCCAAAGCCTCATCACTCCATATCTTGTGATTAGCACTGTATTTAGGGGTTAACATTGTAAAACACAAGATATTAATGTTATTTAAGGTACATGTATGATTAATGAACTGATTGAGTAATGTGACCTGCAAGGGAAGAAAAACCCAACAACATGATGAACAATAAAATCTGAACTGGTTGGTATTCTAAGAAAATTCTGGTTTAACTTTTATTTTTAATAATTTCAGTGCACATCTGGATGTCAAATGACTTTCTGACTATACCTTAAAAGTAAAATAAGTAATTTATTGGGGTAGCCAGCACTTTGCAAAACATTTTGGATTTTTTATCCTATGCACTCTGAAATTAGTTGCAGAGTTTTTTTTCTATTGTTATTTGACTTTACAAAATATTAGGACATATCTTTTTTAAATGATGGGAAGATGTGAACAAATCAAATTCCCAAATGCCTATAAACTGACTTTCACTTAGCCTTGGGGCTTGTTTTTAAGACACGCTCAATTTTCAGTCACAGTTCTGTTCAATACTTTTAGCATACTGCGAAAAGAGGAGACATATTTTCCTTTAATCATTCAAGCTGAAATTCTTAATTATATTTGCTTAAATTGCTTTACAGAGTAATGTTTAGTGCAATGCTCTCAAAATGTGAATAGTGAAAGGGGTCAATAGCATGTTTCAAGTTTCTTTAAAAGTCAGAAAAAAGCCCAATGATACCATTTTATTAATCATGCAACATACACTTAGTCCTCATAAAATATTAATGTATATTGCTTCCTACATCAATAAAAAGTGTACTTTACACAAAGAAAGAAAACCTGCTTAAGAAAATGCTAGCTAAAGTTACTAAACATTCTAACAATTATCATAAAAATGCTAGAAAAGAAAATATAGATATGTTAAGCAATCCTAAAATCTTCTTAAACCGCACATTGTGCTTGCCTACAGAGAATTTTTAAGATGAAAAATAGACCTTGAGGGTCTTAGACAAGCCCGAGGCAATATAAAGAAAAAGGTCAAACACTCTGCTAAAAAGGACTGTTATCTTCAGAACAACAACTTATCAGCCAGCTTGCAGCCCTGCTTATTTACAGTTATTGGTCCCAGAGGAAGTGCACTTCAGCGCAGGGCGCGATTACTTTGTAATGAGTTTGCCAGAAATGGTAAAGGAAACTAATTTGTAACAATGTGCTGTTCCTGGCACATGAACTTTCTCAGACACTTTTTTTTGTCCGGCCATGAATAACTAACTTCAGCCTCCCTAATAAGCAGTGAAAACAGAAGTGCACTAAACCCGACTGAGTCGCGAGCATAAATGTGCTGAAATATCAGTGATTATCCCTCTCAGCTGTCCATTACAGTACTCATGATGACCACCAATTCCCCTGTGGTGGATATATAGAATGCAGGTTTCAGGGGGTGGATTTGCACATGAAAATTAACACCATTTGGAAGAAAATAGCCTGCACCTGTCACAGATTAGCAACAAAAGGTCAAATGCCTCCTTTTACACCTAGAGCACTTGCATATTGTATGCCTTGCTTATAGGAGCCTAATTCTAGTTTCTTAATTCAGAAAAGTGAGCACCATGGTGAACTGAGGAGAAAAAAAGAATTAAATCTTGGCTAAAAGCTATCAATAAATCTATTGATCAAGATACATATGAATGGAAGTAGCTGAGGCAATCTCTGTCTCTAAAAGAGGTAGTTTTTCAAAAGAGAATTACACAAAGTGCTCTTCTGTTTTTGTCAATATGCTGCCAGGTTTTGAAATGCTATTTTTCATCCACACAATAAAAATCTTGACAAGTAAGCAATAGAAAATCACTAATACACTTGCAGCTGCATTTCAATCTATACAAATTCTTTAAACAAAAACAACCAAGGAACAGATTGGAATATACATCATTTTCACCAGTTGAACCTGGGATCAAGTCCAAGATAGCCAAACAGTATTAATCTATATTTCATGCAACTCTGTATTTCCCAAAATAAGGTAAAATGTTGAATATGGAATACCCTCGATGGAATTCATCCTTATAGATCATAAAACACATTGAGATGATAATGCAAAGAAATTTTATCAATATGTCCTAAATGGAACAGGAACTACAGGGACTGAGATCTGTAAAAACTTCTCTCGAGTGAAAGATTAGATATCTTCTGAAAGGAGTGCATCTAGGAATATCAGATGTAAATTCCCTCTTGCTTTATGGTTGTTGCCTGTGAAAAGAATTCATAAGAAATAGTTTGGCAGTAAGTCCTAAAGAACTTCTAAATAGTATTTGATTTCTAAATAGGAAAAAAAAAATCTAATAAAATAGTGATGATCTCTGAAAACCCACAACAGTTTTTGCATCCTCTCCTAGATTCCTGCCCAGAGCATATGTCAGCTCCAGATACCTGAAACCACAAAGCATGATTCAAAAAAAAGAAGACAAAACCATAAAAAACACATATAAAATACTTGTAAATTATAGTTTAAATTATTAAAATTGCACATATCAAGCTCTGCAACACAAAGTAATATCTACACTACCGCAGTTAAATCAATGTTCTGCAGAAAAACCCTCAGTACTCCTCAGCAATATAGCATTCTTTTAAAAACCTGATGTTTCAGTTGAAACCATAGCAATGCTCATGACTCCACTTTTGGTCAAAATCCAGATTTCCTTTGAAAAATGGTCAAGACTATCAAATAGGCAAAGCATTTCAAAAATACATGGCTCAAAAAGCTGGATGCTTCAGACTTGATTTGCAGTCTCTTTTCTATCTTCCCTCCTCAATTAAGCAAGTTGAAATTGTTATTTCTATTATGTTTTAAGTTTGTATCAATAGGGACATCCAAATAACAGTAAATTGGTAGTTTTTGTGAAAAAAATTATATGGGAGCAATGACTTAGATCTTAGCAGCAGTTAGTAAAAGGCCAGGTCCCATCTCTGCAAAGGGTAAATCAGGATGTAGAGCTCACAAAGGCTGAGAAATTCTGATTGAGCTTTGATTGTAAGCAGACGAAGTGGTAAAATCTAATTGTGACTGACAGCACATGAAAATTCTAGCTTTTCACTTTTCTTGTTTATCTATGTAAACAGCATTAAAATAAATTGTATTGATTTTTGGGGTATATATAAGTTATAGATCTCTGTTTATTTTTTTATTTTGATTTTGATCTTAACTCACAACAATGAGAGCCTGATCTGATTTTCCACACCTTTTCAGGATCACAGTCTGAGTTCCACTCTCTCCAACACTTTTCCTCACAAGTGACATAAGCAAGGTGAACTGGATCCATGTCCTGGGGGCATTCTGCCCATAGGCCCTGGGAACACAGTTCCTGCTTCTCAGTGGTCCCAAACAAGTGTAATGAACAAATCTTTAATTCCTCTGTATTGAGTTAAATTGCAGAAATATTAATGATGTGTGGCCTAGACTAAAACACCCACAGGAGTTTTATAAATTAAAACTTTTATCTGAATTAGAGTAGGAGGCAGAATTGTCTTCCACACAGAAAATTAAGGGAATTGAAAAACTTTTAAGAAATAAGGACTGGTTGAAAAAGGAGAGAATCATAAATTATCTCAAATCTATTAGTTGAATATAAAAGAAAGAGGGGTGGGCAGTGCTGTGATTTATTTTAATAAAAGCAGTTACAAAAAGATTCTCATATTTTAGGAGTCTGGACACTTCTGCCAATGGATAGTTTTAGGATGAGTTCTTCCTTTCAGAAAAAAATACTTTTGTTGGTCACAGGTGTATGAATTATGTCTGGGCAAAGGGGAAAGGGGAATAGAGGGATTAAAATTTATTAAATAGGTTTGATCTTCCTCCTGCAATGAAGATGCTATTGCAGGGATTTCACATTGTAAATAACTGTGAAGTTCTAGCACGTGTTAATCCCAAAGGACACTTACTGACATCACTTGCAACTTTGTTTTACAGTCCAGAACAGTAGACAACACAATTTAGAAAGACAACACAAGCAGCTAGAACTGGAATATTTTCTGTCTTTTTATGTTCATTAAGTAGAGCAGTCTTAATGATGATTCCAGTTTAGAGCACAGTGAAAAACAGCAACAAGTATTCCTGAATATTCAGTGATCATGATTGCTCAACAACCACTATGAGCAAAATAGCACAATATACAAGTAACAAATATCCCAAAATGCTACAAAGACCACTGTGTGAACAGCAGGCTTACATATGCATCAAGAAATTATACAATACAATCTTGCTGAAAGAATTCGATATTTTTGATCAAATGAGTTTGATATTTAATCACTTGCATCTGAAGAGCCTTATTTCAAAATTGCCCTTTTCAATAAAAACTAATGCTTTCAGTTAAAGGACCTAAAAAACCTGGTGCTGCAAATAATAAAATGTCAATGTTCACCATGGAGGAAAATTGTAAAGGATGGATAAAATGGAATCAGTCTCTTGACTCCTTCTCCTACATCTGTGAGGCTCTTATGAATTACAGCACTATCAGCAGAACCCAAAACTGCAGGACAAATGCTCCAAAAAGTCACAAAATCATGTAAATACACAAACCGGCAGTGGCAAAACAGCAAAGCATCAACTTAGTAGGGAGTGTCAAGAGCGCTTAAAAACCAGAGGCCTGTGCCCTAAGACAGCCATCACACACCCACTACACCAAATCCACCAAATCCCCAGAAAAACAGATTTCTCTGCTCCCTCTTTATCAATTCCCCAAAGGCCTCCAATGACAGATGGGCAGTTATTTATCCACGGCAGTGAACCTTTGTTAAAGGAAAATAAGAATACAAAGAGGTTTTGCATCAGTGTCATGAAACTCAGCTTTCTTTAACAAAGCGTGTGCTCCCAAAATGGGTCTCTCACGGCTGTGCTTGTACCACATCTTTCAGAGCAGAGCTCTTAAAGGAAAAGCATTTGGGGAAATTTCTGTTTGGAAGTCACTTAGCATATAATGGGTGCTATCATAAATAAATAATTAATAAGTTAATAAATAAATTATAACAACGTCTGCAGCCTTAACCACGGAAGCAAGCACCAAGGCAGACGGGGGAATAGGAGCTGTGGTACCACAGTGGGATGTACCATCACTGCGGTGTCACAGACAGAAACGTGTTCTAAATCCTGGCTCAGTTAGGGCCTGATGTTCAGTGTTCACCCTGAAATCTGTTGCTCTCTGTAGCCTCTGATGTAAAACATTCTTATCTATATCTGCTGCCTAGACAGCACAGGTGTGCATAAAAAGGTATTAAAAATGGTTAAAAATGTTAAAAGCTGCATATTCTTTATTTTTAAGTACATCACAGCAGTCCAACTTATGTAATGCTTCCTACTCAATATATGCATCATTTTGCAAAGACCCTGAGAATTCTTTTAATGCAAAAGACAAGAAGGTTCTTTCATCCTACAGGAGAGGATATTCCTGTTGATTTATTACTGCACAGTAATGCTGTAATTCTGCATTTGGCCTAGTTTGGTGCCTTATACACAGAATCACCATTTTTCCAGGGAAATCCTTCCAAAGTATAACTACAGACTGATGCTTGAATAAAAATAAATAGATAGAAATCTTAATCAGTTTGGAGACCTATAGTTATATTATATTCTCAAGGACCTCTCAAAAGTCACCAGAGCTGTAAATAAAATCAGAAGTTTTTTATTAAAGAGTTTTAATGGAAAGGTTCCAGGTATTGCCTTATAAAAGAATCTTGCTTTTTGAGACGGATCCTGGATAAGAACCTTCTTTAACTAATAAATTACTGAGTTTATAGCTGAAAATCTATTTATCTTATAAGAAAAATCCTTGGGAAAAGGTACTGTAAGGATAGACTTCCCATACAAATACTGAATCTGAATAGCATCTGTCCCACATACAGCTTTTGCAGAAGGAACACTCTTATTTTAGTTTATTATAAAACTGAATTTGATTCTCTATGCCATTATCAATCTAGTCACAAAAACAGTTTGGGGGCTACAAATGTTATTCTCATTCAATACATTAATCCCATCATTTCATTGCCTAACAGTGGTATCTTACCATATAATCTCCATGATAAAATTTGCAGATAGACTTTCCTGCAGCCTGGGTACATTTTTAGCCATTTCATCAGATTAGACCGATACACAACTTTTCTGCTCATCTCCTCCTCCTCCTCTGTAGCTCCTACTCTGACATTCTTTTGTAGAACAAGGTGATTTCTCTACTTTTCTCTTTATTATACAGCATTTTGATCCTTCTGTAGGTAATGGAACTTGCTGCTGTATTTTCACTTATATCATTTTCTGACTCCTCTATCTTGCTATTTTCCTTTCCTCCAGACACCAGCCTGTTCTGGAAGCCCCCCTTGACTTTCAGATTTACCAGTATTTATGAAATGCCAATACTGATCATATCCTACGTACATTATGTTGGTTTGTTTTTATAATGGTGCTAGAATTTATCCAGGCCTTTGTAACTGTACCCACATGGAGGTTACAGAAAACTGCCTACCCTCATTTATCTTTGTTTAGTTAAAGCTTAAATTAGACCATAAAAAACTATCTAGTTGATGTTATTTTTTCAATCAGAAGTGATAATTTAAATATTGACATTTTAGATGGCACCAACATGTTTTTGATTTCTGCTATGGCTACAATGTTTTTTCATATCTGAATGTCTGCCTTAATTTTGTTGGGGTTCTGGTGGGGTTTTTTTATTATTATTTTGCAGAATCCAGAAGCGTTTTCTTTTATTTCAAAGTATTTCTATGTTTGTAGTAAATTAAACATTAATCTTTCTCTGCAAATGTCAAGTGATATTTAAATGTTTTTCTGGCAGATAAATGATTATTAATATTAATGCAATAAAATCACAGCTCTTTGTCCTTTCTTTGATATTTAAGAAAAAATTAAGAATGTCAAAACAGTTCTGCAAAAAGAGAATTCATTGGTCTACCATCCACTCTTCATTAGCCTGAGAGGTAAAAAATTACTGATCTTGTGAGACAATGTGTTTATAGAATCAGAAAGGGTTGAAAATGAATTACTCTATCAGTGGTAGAGTGTGTATCACTTCAATGTGAAAATGCCTTGTTAAAGTTCATTTTAATTTAAAGCCCCCTTTTGTCATTCAAAAAGCTTTAGCACAACGAAAGAATCTTTGTCACTTTCATAATTAGCCCCTCTTGCACTAAATGAGAATAAAATCTGATCAGAAGTCCACACAGGCAAGGTCATAAATCAAAGAGAAAAGCTCCACAACAGTCCTGTAAGATGTCCAAAGGCACACACAGCTTGGGATTAAAGCACTGCAGTCAGGATCCACTCCCAGAAACACAGCACAAAAAAAAAGCCCCAATAATATCTGTTTGACAGGCTAAATTTATCTCCATATTCTGTAGCCCTATAAACACATTTTGCTGTTTAGACACAAAAGCAATTTCAGCACCAAGGACAATCCAGGAAAGCAAACAGCTGTTAAAGTGCTACTATCACCATTTGCCAAGCAAAGTCAAATTAATTTAACTTAATGCTCTCACTTCAAACTGTGGCAGTAAAACAAAAAATAAAAAAATGTCATATATGATAATTGTCATAAAGCAGGAAAAAAAAGTTGTATTAACAGAAAAATTTCCTTAGGAAATCGAGTTTAATTTCACACACAGAAGTGAGTATGCAGCCCAGCTCAAATGTAAACTGGATTTTATTCAACTTATTTTCATTTTCAGAGGAAAGTAAAAAGACATTTTGAAAGATGTAATAGAATTCTCAACCTTGGACAGTTATGGAGAGAGTGACAGCACATCACTCTCTCTACTCAGGGATCATCAGAACACCAACAGATATCCAGGCCATCAACATATTATTCTACTCCCCATGTTAACACAGAATGAGGATTTCATCAGAAAATAATGCCTAAAACATGGGGAGAGAGGAGGGCAAGGAGAGGGCAAGGTAGGAAGTTGAGGGGAAGACTGCTATAAAGTGGCAGCCAGCTATGAAATTTGTATTCTACAATAGATACACCTTTTACAATTCCATGTACTATGTTAACATTAAATACTAATCTTAATTTCTAAGATTAGCATTTTAATTTTAAAATTTTAATACTCAGATGGGAGTATTTTTTATGTAGCTACACCTGTCTAAACAGGAATTTTCATGAAAATGCACATTCACATCTATAAAGTACACATATATACGTAGACATTTGTATTTGTGTATCTCTACCTTCAAATACACTGCTGTGGACATTAAAATTGTGCAACTTACCTTTATGAGGTTTTGGGTTTTAACAATATTTTCTCTGCAGAACCAAGCTGTTAAAATCCTATCTCTAACCATGCAAACACCAAACTACTTTCAAAGGAATGGCTTGTTTGGAGGGCGTGGTTGATTACACGTCTATCACATGTTCCCAAAATTTCACGTTACAATAAGTATATCATGATCACAAGTAATTCAATTCCACATATTTGGAGACATGTGGAATTGGTCTGCTAAGCAACAGACTGAAGAGTATCAGTGTGACAAAAAGAGAGCACTGCCTTTCTCCATCCTCCTGCAATCTCACCCTTTAGTTTGCTAACCTGGAGCTTCTCACTTTGATTCAGGTAGTGAGCACTCAGTTTTCCTCCTTGACATAGCCCCCCGTGCTTGAGGCACAAAAGAAATGTAATTTCCCTTGTCTCTCAGACATACAGGTATCTTAAAAGTGCAATTTGCAACCTCCCATACAAGCAAAGCAACCCTGGGAACTGTGACGAGGGCGTGCAGGTGATTAGAGAAAGAAAATGGATTTAAGATGGATGGGATGAGAATCTGAGTCAGACATATTATTGAAATTAAACTGCCTAGATCTTTTTCTTATAAGTGAGTATTCCAAAAAGCCAATAAGCTTTTAAACAAAAAGCAGGCCTTTTTGCTATATAATAAACTAGATTAATTGGCTTTTAAATACAGAAAACTCAAAATGACTAAGTATGAAGGAGCAAAAATCAAAACAGAACTCCCCTGCCCACTGTGCTCCTGCTATTACTTTTCACCTTTATATGAATCTCACAAAATAGTTTCTGGAGGAAAATATGATTTTAAAGCCAATCACTTCACAAACTCACTTTTTCTGCTCTTCTAATAGTTCTTTGATATCCAGAAGTTTCTAGCCTACCAAGACGCCCACTGAAGCTTGATTTAGGATTCTAATTAAGTAGATTAAAATTAAGTTTTCTTTTATTTGACTGTATCTCCAAATCATTTCTCACTGGATTTGTGTTTGGTAGGAACATATTTTTCCAAAAAGAAAGAAAAAAATCCTAAAAAAAAAAAAATATGTAGATTTTCAAAATAGACGACATTTTCTTGTAAATTATTTTATGAACCCAGAAAACAAATCAGTATTTCTAAAGCAATTAGTACTTAAATAACCTTACAGTGATTGTTGCACTGTATTACTGTGTCTCATGGACATGAAGTGACCTTGATCAATGGCACAGATCCAACGTTGCTTTTGACTCTTCAAAGGCCGGGACATACACACACTCTGCAGTACTATTTCTATTCAAAATTAGTCTGAATTTCTAAAGAGGGAGGCCAATTCACCTCTACATAAGAATCTAAAGAAATATAAAAAATTTTCAGTTAAAAATAACAACAAAACGTGCTACCTTTGTTACATACTATGTTTTACTTCTAATAGTATATGCTGACAACATAAGAAGCTGCTGATATGAGCTCTCTAAAACATAATGCACATTAACTATGAGGTAAAGGGGTTAATTAATATTACTTCTTTAAATATATCCACGCTTAATTCCAATTTTCAGTTTGAATCTATATGTATGTGCTTTTCAACACATTCATTCATTATGACAAACAAAAACCTTTTTCTTATTAAATGCATTGGAAAGTTTTAATACATTATGAACCAGTGGGCAAGGAGTTACATAACAATTATCACCTTAAGAAGCAAGTAATTATTTATGATTTCTAATTTTAATAGTATTCTAGTCCTTTAACCTCAATAATATGTATTTCTTTATTTACTTGGAAGTAAAAAACAGATATTTAATGTGTTAGTAAAAAAATTTTACATGTTGCTGTCCATAGTGAAAAACTTTTAAATAAAGAAGTTAACAAATGTCACTAGTTTTAACCAAATAGATCTGCTTTTTCAAAAGTCAGTCTTCAAAACCAGGAACTTCTATAAAGTCTGTGTATTCATTTTCATATTTTCACCACACTGACAGGAAAACATTATCTGTGTGACTGAAAGATGACTTTCTGTCACACTGCTGATATGAAAGGCAGTCAGCAACTGAAGGACCTTTGGCTTTAGAACATCCCAGACTCACAAGAAACATGGCAGTCCCACTGTCCCCTCTAAAGATGGAAATAGTTTATGCTTTGGGAATTAGAATTAGAATTTAAAAGACTTCCAATTCTGAACAGCTGGGCAGCTACTTACAGTTCCTAGCATGGCAAGAGAGTTGTAAATATCAATTTATAAACTCTTTTACAAAGCAGAATATAAATAGAGGATACCAGAAAACCTGAAGGGTTAGCAGCTATATTTTCATTTTTTTAAAAACTAACTTTTTGTAGTCAGCAAAGTGATTTTCTTAAGATCGTACAAAACTTCACCTGCAAAATTCAGTTCTATACACGCTGAGGGATTTAGCCTCAGTGTACAGAATCACAGAATCACAGAGTCACAGAATCACAGAACAAACTAGGTTGGAAAAGACCTTTAAGATCATCTAGTCCAACCTATGAACTAACACCTCCTCATCAACTAAACCATGGCACTGAGTGCCACATCCAGTCTTTTTTTAAACATGTCCAGGAACGATGACTCCACCACATTGCTGGGCATATTAACCAGCCAACACTGAATTTTCTCCACAGTTTCTAGTTCATACACTGTGGAATTTTGCTTTGTTAAAATATACTAGCCTATGTTTGCTCTCACTATGAAGTCATGTAGATAACAAAGACCAAATCACAGTTATCAAATTATAATAACACAACTTTCTGATTTCAGCATTCTTCCTTTCTCAGAAGAACCAACAATTTAACATATGTCTTCCAGTTATTATTATCAGTTAGCAAAGCTTGTTACAGTACTGTAAAAGAAAGCAATATTGCTTTTCTCCTCATCTAGGTTAAATCAGCCAAAACTGAATAGGTTGCAGAAGATAATACTTGTTCTCCCTCCTCTTTCTTCACTCAGCTGGTTCATTCTTCATTAGTCTGACTCAGAGGAGATAATACAATTTTTCCAACAGTATTTAAGTTTCCCGTACTGCTGAAATAATATCAGTTATTGTTACATTCTATCTGAAAGAGTATCTATTATTCCTAATATCTGTGGAAGCATGGCAGACTATAAAATAGCATCCCTACAAAGGAAAGGCCGTCTTATCCACCGTGATTCAGGGTGACACATACTTTGTTCAGTTTTAAAGAGTAATCAAAGGTGTAGGCTTAAATCCAATTAGCTTGCTTCAAAGAGGATAATGTCAAAATGCTTCAAATGGTGATAACACTGAAGCTCTGAACTTCTGGGAGCCTCAGATTTCTGGAACTATAAAATGAAAACAAAAGTACCTTGTAAAGCACTATGAGCACAAGTTATTATTAACTACGCTAACATTCTAAATAGGAAATAAAACCAGAGCTCTTGGAAGTCACGTATTCACATCCTAAGAAGTATCTAGATATCATTGTGACACTTCAGACATATGGGACAGACACTTTTAATTGAACTTGTAGTAATCACCGAGAATGTTCTTCTTTTCCTGCCATCTCATCAGTTCTGTCTCCTCTAGCGTTCACTCTCACTGACCTCCAGCCCATTGAGTGACAGAGCATTTGCCCGCTTGCCACAACTGTTAATTCATAGAAAGTTTCACAAACTTGCGGTCTGACCCAAAACCAACAGAAATTGTAGTTATATAGAGATTTTTCCACTGATTTCTGCCCTGGATCAGGCACTGAAGATCTGGCATCTGTCAACATAAATCCTCTGTGCTAGAGAAAATATTTAGAGTGCACAGCTGAAATTGGAGTTTTGGGCAAGAAACACTTCCTTCAAAAGAGCATGCAGATTGAATTAGCACAAATGATAACCAAACATGAGGACAATCACCCTGGATCCCATTTATAAATTAAAATATTTTAAAACAAAAAAAAACAGGAAGAATTTTGGAAAGGCAGATTCCTTTCAAGGAAGGGATATTAGTAGAGGAAATCATGTGAAAATGGGAAACCTTGACTAAAACAAAATGTTTACTGATGAAAATTAAACGCAAATATGAGGGAAGGAAAAAATTGGATCACTAAATCCAAAATAAAAATAAGAGCACACAGATGGGAATAATGAAAAAAAAAAAAAACAAATGCTAAAGGCATCCCAATCACATGGAGTCCTAGAGGTGATAATAAACAAGGTTTAATTTGATGTAGCATTTAATGTACAGGCATAGGAAATGAGGCTCAACATTCTCTCAACATACAAAAGAAGATACTTCAGCAATAACATTTATGCAAATGCAGAGAGGAAAGAGAAATAACAGGCAGGAGAGCATAGTGATAATCAAGTAGGAGTGGGATGAGTGAGAATGGTCCTGAAGCTACTGAAACAGAAGGACCACAGAAAATACATGCAGTAATAACCAGAAGTCGAGTTCCAACTTGCTATCAGCTTTTCTTTTTCAGATGAAAGCATAAATTAATCATAACATTGCTGCCCCATTCCTCGTCTTAACTTTACTTTTAGTAAGGAGCACATCTCCAACCCATCACCCCAGCGAGCTCAGGCACAAAGCTCTGGCATTCTGACAGCAATGGATCTGTAACAGCACAGATCTGTAACTCCAGCGTGAACTCATCCTCTCAGTATTCATCCAATCTCAAGACATTTTGGGCTGTGCTAAAACTGCTAAACAATCTAATTTGACTGTGCCTACACAAGTGGCCATCAGCCCACTGCAGGTACATGGGCAGTTTTATGTTGCATTGAAGGTAAACAGTAATGTGAAATATATATGTAAAATCTTTTATAATTGGAGCCTAATATAATAAAAACTGCAAGTAAGAAGAAAGGAACACAAGTGTCAAAAAAATTCTTAGTCAATCATTCAAAAAACTCACTGTGAACATAATTTCTAAAGCTGACCACCAAAATGCTAAAAGGAAAAAGAAAAAACCCTAGATGTATTATTCCTTAGCTCTCTATATTTTATATTGCATTCATGATAAAGGCTTAGAAGTTTCTCACATCAGAAATATGACATTCACTTACAATCTTAAAAAAGGCTACTAAAAATGAATTATTCATAAGGTAGTACAGTAGCAACAATAAACATTCAAACCCTTAAAAAAAAACCAGAATAAATTATATTTCTTATGAAAAATCTGCAGTTTCAGATGAGAGAAACAGAGATGTGATTCCACCAGAAACTGTTAAACAATAACACTGTGTAATTTACCTTCACATTATGTTACTGTAGTAGATACTGGAATTCCAGTAGCTGTCTAAAGAACACACAGTGATAATTTATGGTTTGTTCCCAGTTTGTTTTCAGAAATACAAACACGAAATCAAAATTAGCATGCTAAAGGCTGAACCTAGAAGGCAATTAGGTTACTAAATAGCATCAATAAATGCAAAATGAAGCTCTGCATGTATCCAAAATAATGTGTTTCCCACCTAATAACTTGCATCCAAATTCTTGTTAGGCTGAGCAAAATATTCTAAAATATTTTCTCCTGAAATCAGATAGTATCCATCTAAGAATAAAAATACTTTTTGTTTATGAAACACCTCTTCTGAAGTATGTTTTCCAGCCAGTATTCTTTCAAAAGTACAGACCACTGTTTATTTCACAGCGTTTTGTCTCTTCTTGCATTAGAGTGGCAGCTCAAACAAGCAAAGATCTTAATTTGGCTTGTTAACTTTGGAACAGCAGGCAGTTGAGAATTTTTAAGTGATTTAAAGAACAACAAGAACAGAATCTATCTGAAGTGTATTCTAATTTCAGGCCAAAAAAAAAGAAAATGTTAATCTTGTAGTGATCTCTAAGGGGTTTCTGGAGATTGTCTAGCCCTAGAACAGGGTCAGCATGAGGAGGCTGCTCTGAGCTGCATCTGCAGAGGTTTTGAACACCTCTGTGGATGGAGGCTCCACAGCCCCTCTGGGCAGCCTGTGCCACTGTCTTCAGCCCATGAAAAGAAAAATCAAACATGACCACACAAAGGATAGGATTTACGAGGAAAGGGTGAGGGAGCTGGGCTGGTTCACCCCTGGGAAGAGATGACTGAGAGGGGCCCTCATCCCTCTCTGTGTCTGCAGGGAGGGCTTAGAGCTGGGACCAGGCTCTGCTCAGGGGTGCCCAGCAATGGCACAAGAGGAACGGAAAAAAACTGAAGCACAGGAAATTCCACCTGGGCATGAGGAAGAATTTTCCTGTGCAGTTATTGAGCACTGGGACAGGATGCCCAGACAGGGTGTGGAGTCTCCGTCACTGGAAATATTCCAGAACTGTCTGGACACAAACCTGTGCCATTGCTCGAGCAGGAAGGTGGGACAAGGTGACCCACTGTGGTCCCTTCCTACCATCCTGTGGTTCTGTGAGAGGTATTTCTGAATCTGGAGCTGGGAAGGAAGTTCAAAGAACATTGCTGTCCCAGCTGGGGCTGCCTGAGTCCTGTCCTGAGCAAACAGCAGCACCACACGTTGTGGTCCCACAGTGACAGAAGCAGCAGCTCAGCACAGCTGTGCCCATGGCCAGCAGCCCTTCCAGGCCCACACGAACATTTCAAATGGTTCTTCTCTGCTTTAGTCCCTTTCCTTCTATTCCCCAGCTCTTTATAGCATCCCTATTTGATCAAATCTAGTACACTTAATACAAGATATGAAATTTCCTACGTTTTATTCTGAATTTGGCTCACATGGATCTGATGCAAAGCACTGTTAACACTTCTCAGCCATTTTGCACTCATTTCACACAGCTGAAATTCACTACAAAAGGCACTAGGCAGTCAAGAACCTGGGCTTTTGTGTTCCTGTCTTCTGCAAAGCAGGGATAATATTACAGGTTACTGAACTAACTGAACAAAATACCACTATTTAGTCAAGCAGAATATTTCAGTGTTCTCTCAGATGAAAATAAAGCCTTTCCAATACCCCTTAGCTCCCAAATATTTACTGTTCTGATGCCACTTTCTCTTTTCTTCTGAGTACAGCCACTCCTTGTGATAGTTATATAGCACCATCTGCATAAGCAGGGTAAAGAACACTTCAATTTCTTCTGGTTCTGAAGGGCTCTGATTTCAAAAGACAGAGGTTAAGCATATAAACAGGGCAGTGAAGGCAGAGTGCTACTTTCAGGAAACAGCAAGGAGAAACATTCCTAGAAAAGTAAACAATGCCCAAATTTTTCCACTGGCACTGCTCTACACTGTATTTTGCCTGGGTTTGAGAACCCACCAAGAAGAAATTTGGGAAGGGTGGTTGGCAGCTCTTTTAAAGGCTCAAAATCAGATAAAAACCTAAGGTGCGGTTAAGGTCTGCACTGTGCCCATCAGAAGAGATTGACCTGGACCTACCAATCATTCAAAACTAACACGATTCTCTATTTTAAGAAGCAATTATTCAAAGCAATTATTTCCTTAGTCAGTAACTGAGGCAGAGGTCACCTGTTATTCTACAGAGTAACCACAGATTTATTCAAATCCAGGGACTGTATATGAGAAGAATTTTGCATCTCCTCATTAGTGACTTCCAATGGTGTTAAAAAATCTTTAGGTACAGCACAAACTCATCTGGATATTCTTCCTTCATACTTTCAACTGTCCCAGGCTTCTATTGTATCACTACATACATACCTCTATACATTCCTGAGTGATTAACTGATGTCACATTCATGTTCATATTAACATGTGCAGTTTGAAATAAACACAGCTGCATTTATGTCAATGATTTTATATTCAAATATATCTGATTATGCTGAAATAAACACAGCTGCATTTATTTCAGTGATTGTACATTCAGATAAGGATATTTGTTCAGTGTAATGTAATGTTCCTTCACACTGGCAGGGACATTGCTATTCTTTCTTGTATTTCCCTCTATCATTTTTTCCAGATGGAAAATTTTGAACAGAGCTGGAAAAACGGAAACTGGAAAATTTATCTCGCAACCTGATATGTAGGAAAATCCTTTTGCTTATTCTCAAAACTTACTTAGCCATCTTTCTATAAAGTATCTTTGTTGTTGAAGGTCTTTTTAAATTCCTTCTCTACCAGAGAAGAAGCTTACAAAAACCCCATAAAAACTTTTAAATCTAATGGAAATATAAGTATGTGAAAAATTTTAAGAATGGATCTGCATCTGTTTCTGGACAACACCATCTTCAGCCACTGTCCTCCTAAGGAAATAGTTTGAATGGAAACAAGAACTGTAAGGTTTTCCTTCCTATTATTTGATCAAAATGTAGTTTTGCATGACGTTAATTTTGGCTTCCAACTATAAACTCTAATCTGTTTTTAGAAAATAATATAATATTATTATATGTACTAATAGTGATTAACCATTTAATCAGATGTATGTATCAGGTGAGATCAAGGTCCAGCTCAGTAACTGCCAGAAATGGATCCCTAGAAAAGAGTGTAAGAAAAAAAACAATCATTTGAAGACACCTCCCAGTATAATCACCTAATTTACAATGTACAGTTTATGAACCTTCTGAGCCAGAAATGGTGTCAGTATTTAGTAGCTCTCAACTGATTTTTCTTTCCTGGGCTTGTTAGTTGGTTTTTTTACTGAAAGTATGACACATGTCAAGTTTTAGGATCCACAACATCCTGCAGGAAGAAGTTCCACAGGTTAATTAAACAATATGTAAGGAACCACTCTCTTTTGTTTGCTTTCAACATATTAACTGCTACTTTCATTTGACGGCCCTTAGTTTTTGTACAAAGAGAACAGACAGAGAAACACTGATGTTTTAACTAGGAATCATGATTTCACAGACCTTTAATATATTATTCCTCAGTTGCCTCTTTTCCAGATTAGGGATCCATACTGTATTTGGTTGTTTCTTGTACTGAGGCTGTTGAAAATCTGCTCTGAGCTTACAATATCTGATCACAGACATTTCTGCTTTCATTTCCAGTTGCTTGTTCTGGTCCCTTTTGTGTCAATCAAAGAGCAAATCAACACATGTGCTTTAATACCAGCTGAGGAGATGCAAACACATGGTAAAAGGGAGCAAAGGATTGGTCCTGAAGAAGGTAGTGTGGGAATCAGATGGTAAACTGACTGTGAAAATCATAATCGGCCCAACAACTGCAATTAACATCCTAATTCCTTACTCTTGCTGCTACACCAATATTTCCTGAATTTTCACTAGTTCCACAGGTCATTAGTATCCTCTTCCCAAAAGTTATGCTATCTGACTAATGCCATATGTGTTGGCTGGTATCACATTGACACCAAGCACTCTCCATTTGTAAAAATGTCTTTTTTACGTATCTGTTTTTACATACTGTATCTGTTTAGATATTTAAAAGGTTAATATTTAGTTCCATTTGCAATGCTGACCTAGCAAGAAAGAAATTAATTTGGCATTACAGCAGTAACATCAATTTCCCATGTAACTTTAGTAATGCATTTACTGGAAAGAGATTAATATCAATTCCATAAATCATTCACATGCTTTTTCCGGAGTTTGAGACATCTGAGTAATGTCATATATGTTAACTGATAGCACTCTGTGCATGCTACATCCATTAATCTATGCCCAGTGTCATCATTAGAACACACAAAAAAATTAAAATCAATCTTTTGCTCTTACTTTTTTTCTGACTTCTAACTTGCAGTAGTCCAAAGGTATTGATACTCTGACAGAGTAACACTGCTCTGAACTGGGAACAGACATGTTCAGAAATGGGAAACATTTGCTAAATTATCCCTACCGGCAGCAATAACCACTTCATGTCTTTCTGTGAAATGTGGCATAAATTACTGTCATAAAATAAGGAAATAACTAAAATGTTTCATTAATCAGATACACCTTGCAGCCCCAAAAGCAGGCTGGAAACAGACATCATTACTGAAATAACACAGCAACTTTCATTCCTTTGTTTCCACTTTACAGATGAGCATCCTTGTAGAAGTGAAAGACAATACAGTTCCACCTGACTTAGTGATTCCAGATACACGTGAGAGATCATAATATAGGAAATTTGGAATAACAACTAGTTTTTGCTCCAAAACACAGTTCAGCCTACTACTTAAAGTGTTCGTCCTGGCAGAAAGTGTCCTTACACAGCTGTTGCACTTTCTGTTTCTACTGATGTGCCATTATGACATTTGCCTGCATTGCTCTATTCCTGTCCTAGGATATCATTGCAGTGCTACAGAAATCAAGAGGAAGAAGGGATTTTCTGTTCATTTAAACAGAAACACGCAGAGGATCAGATTGTTGAATATTTTTGGAAGCATGTTACAATTCTGTATGAGATGGCAAAAATACAACTATTTCCTAGGTTGGATTTCAGTTTCTCTTTGAACATGATACTAACAGCATCATCATCTGTGTTGTCTTAGTTTTCATTTTTAAACTTTTTACAAACAAAAATGTCCATTTCAGAAAATGCTTTGCAAATCAAATTTTACAATATCTTCCTAATCACAACTAAGATTAATCACCCCTAATTTTAGCTGTCTAAAGTTACATGTCAAGTCTTAACAACTGGGACACAAGCACCCCCAAAGGGCAATCCATCCTATATTATCTGTGCTTTTGTTCAGAAGATATCTTTCATGGTAAAGCTCAATGGCCTATTTCACGCCTGTAAGTGGTTACAATGAGATCAGCGGAATTACAATCACTTACTGCAATTTTGAGTGTTGTGCAAAGTGTTTTATAAGTACATTATCCTATTTTTGAAATATAGGAAGATATTTAAAACCTTAACAAAAATGATACGAGGGTACTTCTCAGTCATATGAGATCTCTTAATACATTGTAAGTTTTAACTTTTTCCAACTGATTAAAATCATTTGCAATCCATCAGCACTGAATTTTTTATCAGGTTTCTAATGCAAAATATTTTATAAACCTGCTGTAGGAAAAGACAAACTAATGTTTGTGAATGATTTTCATTGCAAGGTGGTGGTACAGCAGTTAACATAATTTGAGGCTACAGTAATTGAGATTGAATCTAAAATTTTACAAAACTTTAATTACAACCTTTTGAACATAAACCACAATACAGAAATTACCCAATCATAACATTTTTTCATAAAAAAATAAGAATTCATCCAAAGGATAGAAGATTTAATGACTCTTGGCGGAGTTCCACTTTTTGGTTGAAATGAGAATAAAAGCAGACAGCAGCTTCATTTCTAATTTCAAGAAACACAGTATTTTTTAACAGTTAAACAGCATTATATTTGACTAACAAGCCAAAATATATATTTTCAAAGCCTTATTAAAAGCCCCTGTATTTAACAGTGTGAATGCTGAGATTTACGAACCTCTGTGAGCCAACACTGCTCCTTCAATTCTCAAAAGTAATTATAAAACAAGCAATTTGAGCCACAAGCAGCAGAAACTGTCGAGCCTGGGTTTTTTAACCATCCTCACAACACATCGGTCTGCAGCCTGGCTCCAGCTCCCTCCCATATTCCCTGTGACATCCCAGCAGGTCAGGCAGGATTGGGCTGCACCCAGGAGTCTGCACAGACCAGAGCCACCAACCAGCACATCCCTGGGGACTGGCAACCCAGACAAAAGGAACAACATTTGAACTTCCCCTGCATTTTTCTGCAGTAAAGCCACACCTGGCAGTGTCAGCCCAAGCTTTTCATCTGCCAGTTCTCTTCATGGAGAGCCCAGGGTGGCAAAAGCTGGAGAACAACCAGAGCCCACCTTGGAATAGCTCTGTGATGGAGCCAGGAAGACAACTTGTGGCTGCACCCTGCAAACAGCCTTTGCACAATCAGAAAAAAGGTGGGGGTTTTCTAAGGAGCTGAGTCATTTGGTTTATGTTTTCTTTCTTCACTTTGAAAAATACATGTAAAAAGCTTCTCATGTATCATTTTAAATTAACTAAAAATTTGTGACCTCATGCAGAAGCAAAGCTACTGCAGATATGGAAGCTCCCAGAAAAACAACTGGCTTCCAGCACTGGAGGTATCATCTCCAAAAATATCTCATACAGTTAAAATGACCAAGCAGATAAAACAGCTCTTAGCCACAATACAGAATAGGTTGCTGACTCAATGGGTGCCATCAGAAATACAAGCACTAAGGCAACACAGGACAGTAGGGGCAGCTGGCTAAACTCAACTGTGAAGTCCTTTAGATAAAATGTCTGAAATACCAACTCACCTTGAGTATGAAATGCCAGATTCCCTGAAGAACATTTTCATTTCAAAATCTGGGCCTTCCTCAATGAGGAAGTGAATACATCCTTTTACCCAGAGCACGATATTCTGCAAAATTCTCATTTTGGCAGAACAGTAGGTAGGATGAGAGGTGAACATTTGTACAGTTGTGTATTGCTGCTAAACTGAAACTGTGTTAATAATTTAATGCATTAATGAATATTAGGAAACAGAATTACAACTGACCAAATGTATACATTTCAGATGTGGCATTTATTTCCTTTAATTTTTTTCTCTGCATAGGTGGCTATGCTTCCATTTTTCCCTGAAACTAACTCATGTTTCTTGTGAAAATTGACATTATCCAAAAAGTATGTTGTGGTATGCAAGAAATCTGAATTTTCATCAGTTTCTTTTATGCTAATGATAAATCAATGTAAAAAGTTTCTTTTGGCTGTATATATTCTTAAATATTAATAAAGATAACAAGGAAGATTCCAGGCAGAACATTAGCTTGAACTATGGGAAACACAAATTCCTGTCATACTTGCAAGTTGATAATTCTCTCTCTTCTTTACTCCTCTGTCGGTTATCAATATGATAAAGGGCTCAGGCACCATTCTTCATTTTCAATAATTGCATTCATTTTTACAGCAATGCTTTTTTTTTCCAGTAATAGATTCATTAAGGGTAAGTAAAGTGCAAGCCACCAGCTGGTTTAGGAGCTCTCCTTCTGAAAAGGACCTGGACAGAATAAGGGTTCACAAGTTTTATAGAAGTCAACAGTACCATGCTATTGTGAAAAAGATTGGACTGTCACATAGCAGAAGTAAACAGATTGCAAGGCATGTCATGTAATAAACTCTACATAGGATTGGCACCAGCTTATCTGAGTATCATGCTCACCTTGGACCATTGCCAATCAAGAAAGGCACAAAACAGCTGGAGATAGGCCAGAGGAAATAAAGAATGAGAGAAAATTTGGAAAATGTGAGCACTAAGGAACCATTGAAAAAAATAGCAGTTATTTAACCTGAGGAGAGAAAGGCCAAGGAAAGATATGATAGCAGCTTTCCATTAAGTCAAAGAAGAAAGGAATAATCTGCTTTCTGTGCCTATAGGACTGGACAAGAATTAATGCCTTTTTGGTACGAACATTTCTACATAGAAAGAAAATGTTTCTTATATTGAGCAAATTGCAGTGTTAGAATGGATTGCTGCTTTCTCATTGAAACTCACTGAAAGTCTCTGAAAAAGATAAACATCTGTCAGGAATGGCAAAAATAGTGTATTTTGCCTCTCAACAATAGAATGGACTAAAAAGAAATTCCAATGCCCATTTCAATTCTATTTTTTATGATTTTTTGAAAGCATGGCACTTCAAAACAGCAAGCTGGACATTGGTTTTCAGACTACATAAAAACACACCTCTGTCTCAAACAAATTCATGCCTTTCAATGCTATTTAATACAATAGTGATAGCAATTACAAAAATGAAACCACATTAAATAGCATTTCTTCTTTATGTATTAATATTTTTCCTGATTTCTACAAGTTTAATACCCTTTCTCTATTCTGAAATGTGTTTACTTCCATTTCTACAAAATAAAACAGAGTCATTGCAAACTAGGTCTAATAGGAAACTTTCAGTTCTATCAACCAAATCTTTCAAGAAAATAGAGAATGCAGCCAAGGAAAGAAAAGCCACTTATGGAATTACATTTAACACAACTTCTATTTTAGAATCATAGAATGGCTTGGATGGGAAGGGATCATAAATATAATCTTGTTCCAACCCCACTGCCTGGGGCAGAGACACCTTTCACTAGACCAGGTTGCTTAGAGCCACATCCAACATGGCCTTGAACACTTCCAGGGATAATAACAATTTCATTAATTATCCAATATAAGTTTATTTGCTTTGACCAGTAAAGGTACTCTAAGCAATTACTTGGCTGACATAGAACAAAAGATGGAGTGAATTTACATATGAAGTGTACACAATATCACTCTCATTCTTGCTAATACATTGTCATCATGAGAAAGTAAATGAAGGTATTAATTTCATTCATATTTGTGTTTTGGAAGTGTCTGAATATGCAAAGCATCATCACAGCCTCATCATGCTACAATGTAAATAAATACAGTATTTCAACTAGCACCTGCTTCTATCACATTCTATTACCAAAGTATGTAAAGTATGAACATTACCTTTGAACTGAATAAATGTTTCCATTTAAAAATATAATTATTCCATTGTTAAAAAACTGGAATTAAACCATCATGCAATGACTCACAATACTTTACAAATAATTTGATGACTGCTACTGATCTTTTTCATTGCAGAGAAGCTTAGCACAATAAAGTAAATTTCCCAGCTTGGCCATGATTCATTTCATAAGCCATTTTCTGATACAAACATGCAAAAAACCCACATAACTATTATGAAATAGCACCTGAAGTATTTTTAAAAATACAGAACTATTGTCTGAACCTTCAGAGACACACCTTAAAAAAAAAGATACTCTTTATTATTCACTGCATCATTTGCACTTTTTACATAATGTAATCATTGGATTTAAATAACTCAATTTAATATTTATCCAGGAACTGGCAGCCAGTATTCAACCCTGAGGGACATAACTCTTCATAAAAAGCTCATTTTACAAGGCACTGGAGCAGTTTTGGCATTACCAGCACCTCTCACATAAACCATGCTGAAAACTATAGTTTATCCTGCCAAATGCCTTTTCTACATATGGTGTTTAACAGTGCTCTGTAGGTCTGAAAAGCAGTAATAATAGATTTAAGCTAAAAATCTGGTAGCATGCATGTATGTAACACAAAAATTTAAACAATGCTACATTTTCATGGATATATTTACCTACATACCCCACATGCATATAAGCAATTAAAATTACTGTTTAAACTAATATTCTAACTATAACTCTCTTAAAAAATACTTTCTCTTTCAGCTTCCAGTAGCTTCTTACAGTTTAATTCTCCTATTGACATCAGAGGCAGAACTTCCATTAACCTTAGCAACAGAGGATCAGGCCACAAGAAACCCAAAGTAATATATTTAAAGACAGCACATACAGATTTGTAAAATTCTCTAGTTTTGCAAAGATGAGCTTGGCACTTTACTTGGTTAGCTGCCCCAGTAAACTTCTAAATTAAATTTTCAAATAGCGTATTTTAAATACTACAGCTTGGATTAGTGGTCTACAACTACTGTAAATAATGATAGAATAAAATCTAGTTATATCCCTATGTGGTTAAAGATGGACCTGATGAAATGTTTATTGCAGGCAACAGCAAACTTCACAGCCCTTTTGACATTTGAAGTTTGATTTGAAGTCATACTGTGGCTGAAGGGAACCAGCTAAATTTGTTAAGTAGTATTTAATGTAAGTCTTCTTTAGAATTAAGACATTTTATAAAAAGATGAGTGATAGAGTTAGAAGTGTTAATACATTGACAATTAGGTAACATAATGCTGAAAATACTCACCACTTTCAAAACAGGCATCAAACACAAGGTGTCCTTTCTTAGGCTGTCCACAGTAACCAGCTGGGAGGACAATGTACTTGCTCACATTCCCTGCTATGATATCATCACTTCCAATGGCACTGCCTGCTGCAGCAAAAGTGAAAAAAAACCCCATGAGCATAAAACAATAATAATATAATATATATAATATAATAATAGAATATATTAAAACCAGTAGAAGGCTACTCCCCCACACATTTCTGCAAAAAATAAAAATTGCACCATTTAACATCTGCACCAGTAAATGAATTCTTTCTTTTCAAAGAGTATATAAGAATTCGGATATAATAATGGCATCCCAGGTTAAAGCCTCTCTAAGGAACAAACCAGCCAGCCTGGTTTCTTGCATGTTTATGACCTGTGGCTGAACCTTCTCATATGCATTAGTCTGATATTCAGCTGGACCCACTTCTTTCAACACGAACTCTCCAGCTCTAGATCCTGCTGGACTCCCTGGAATTGAACTCCTCATCAGCTTCTTTATCACAACCCTCAGAAGCATCCTCCTCTCTATCAGCATTAACAGGATCCTTCTCCTGTATCCTGCTGCCTATTTTCATGCATCTTAAATGAACTTAGAACCTTTGAGACTCGTCAGTCCCCCTCTGAAATTTTAGAATTACTAGAAGGAAGAGACATACACCCATGGAGCCATGTGACTATCTGAGCCCTACTTGTTAGGAAACAAAACTCAGAAAAAGAACTTTAATAAAGATTTTTTTTTTATGCAGCATTTATTTCATGGTAAAATATATAAGGACATAAATTTTTCACACAATGGCATGATTTTTGTCAAAATACATCAGTAGTGAATACATTTAAAGCTTTATCCTTATGGTAAAATTATGCTAACAAACTGCAATCTGCAAAATATTTGTTTCCAAATAGGGATGGAAGAACACTAATTTTTTTTCTCCATTTGAGACATGTACAAAAAGGTAAGTAAATAATTGTATATTATGTTATGCATTTATATTATACTGTAAGAAACACTCAGTACTTTCTTCACTACTTACAGCTTGGACAAGAAATATTTAACAATAGAAAAACTATCTTCTGTATTACAGAAAATGAAGAAATGGTATGGCTTCAAGTGCAGAAGGCATGTGATGAGATAATGGGATGATAATATCTTATTTCACGCTGATAAATAGGGCTACTAAGGCTTCTAGAAATAGACTTTTGGTCTGTACTGATTTTTTTGACATTTAAATGGGTTATGGGGGATGATAAATGTGACATAAAGCTCAATTTGTTTTATTTTTATATTGAAAACTATTTCACACAAATGTTACAAGCAATTCATATTGTCCCTGAATCATGAAAACAGCTTATTAATTAAAAGTGACCTTTCCGTACATAAAACTATTCCACCTCTTGAGGGAAAGCACCTTAGCTGAGGTAACAAATTATATCAATGTATCAGTGACACCATAGTTAAAGGGTCTGTCAGGCTTTCTGTCATGTACCCATATTTTCACAGGTATATAAATCCCATATTAAAAAATATGCATATCCAGGTCAACATTTGGCATATGAATCCCCAGTCTCTTCCCCAGGAAGAAATTTGAACTTACTCTCTTTGGGAAGTACTGCAACAGAACAAACAGAATTTAGACCTTTGCTTCCTTTACCATAATCTAAAAATGTAGATATTGAATAATGAATGGTAGTATTTTTTTAGCAAAATTATTATTTGTAACCTCTGGGTTATTTGTTTTAGGCTGAATAATTACCCACAGACAGCAATCTGTGGCATTTAAATTGTTTTCTTTAAGTGTATAATTGCTACTTAGGATATTTTAGCTGGATGTTTTTTACCAGAGTGCTGATACAATTTGCTTAAAGCCTGGTACCACCAGAGGCAAACTGAGGCCTGGATGGGGCATCTGTGCATCTGCATGGCTGTGATCCTGTCCCTTGATAAAATTCACCCTCTGCTTGTGCCAGCTGCAGTGCAGAGCAGCAGCCAGAGGAAAAACACTTCCTCAGTTTCCCCTGAGCTGGATTAATATATACCTGTTGCATTTAGGATTAGTCAAGCTGGTCATTTGCAATCCAACATTGTGGAATCAAGAATACAAAGAAAAATTAGTGGAAAAATCTACAAATCACCATGAGTGCCTGAGCTGGCAGGGATCAAAGTGAAAGAATGGGAGGCAGGGAGTCACCAGAGTAGAGTATTTTGAACTCCTCTTAGTAAATGTTCCTTTTTAAGTCTCAGCTAAAAGTAATAGACCTCTTAAAAAGTGTAAAACAAAACTGGGAAACACCACTTGAAGAAATTAGAAAGGATTACATTCATAGCACTGAAACCATAAGACAGTGGAGGAAAAGCAGGCAGAAGAGAGAGTTACATCTCCCTGGCAATTTAGAAAATCTGCCAATGGAGTCTTTACACAATGCAGAAGGAAGCTGTCAAGTAACTGTGTCCCAGCAAAAAGTTTCCATCTGCTCCTCCTGACCTAATGTAGCCCTCCAGAAATGAGAATAAAATCATCAAATAGCCTGTAATTCATAGCCATTTAACAATTTTACTCTCCTAGCATGTTCTTCATTCCACAGTACTTAGAATATTCAGAACGCAGTGCTGCTATATTTTGAGTTATATTATCTTTAATCTCTAAACTAATCTCTAATCACACAAAAATGCTGTCTTTGGACTTCACGTTATTAAACAGCACAACAGCACCACGTCCCTTCTGGCATGTTCTCCTTGGGTGAGGAAGAAAAGGCCAGAGCACTGCCCAAAAAGGAGCCCATAAGACTCCATTATAAACCAGGGCTTCACGCCTGCCTGTGCAGCAGATGCAGAGAGTGGTGCTGGGAATACATCACCACCCTCAGATGGAGAGAACAGCCACCCTGGGCTCCAGTCCTCTGGCCAATAAAGAGGTCCTGCCCTCACAATTGGGGAGCCCTAAGCAGATTTTCCTGGCTGGAGGCAAAGATGTATGATAGAACCTTGTGGGGAAGGGAAACAGCTCTTCAATCTGAAACAAACTGAAAGGGAAAGAAGAGAATTAACTGAAGTACATCCTGCACATTCCACTTAAGGAGACCAGATTCTCCTTTGAAAAAAAGGTTAGATAAGACAAGCAAAGGCAAAACCTAGCAAAGAAATTGTCTCAGAATGTAGTTCTTATTTTGTCAATTATTTTTCTTATAGGTTGTAAGACACATAGCTATTTTATTCTAATTCTTCATAGCTTAAACTCCAGGAGGCTCTAGCAAATCCCTAGGATTTATTTTTACCGCAGTATTAAACTTTAATGGTAATTTTCTATCAGGTATAAAATCTGTAGGTGCCTGAAATCTCTGTAAGTATATAAGGTTTTAAAATAAAACCCGGACAGAGTCTTCTGGTATCTGCATTCATCACTATTGTCATTGTGGATATATTTCACATCAAACTAGTGAAAATGAATAGAATCAGTTCCAGGAGACTGGGATTCGTGGGAGGGAGAGTTTGGAAATTTCCAGAGTTTCTTTACCCTTCTTAAATTCAAAGGGTAAAGCCAACATTTTTTTTTTCATTCAGGAAAAGATTAAATTGGTATTTGCTACAATAAACATCATGCAAATTTAAGTACATTTTCTTTAAACACTAGTTTCTAGAGGAAGGTACCTCTTTAGAAAGTACCAGTGACTCTTTGAATTGGGTAAACAATGAGCCCAGCTTGCAGATGTGCCAAACCTGAGAACCCACAGTTAGCAGCCAGCAGCTATCCTCATGCTACATTAGGTAGGAGAGCACAGGTAGAATAAAACAGACATGGAAAAATACAGAGGGAATCTGCCTGGAAAACCTGCATCATTCTTCTAATCACACTTACTGCCTGACAACGACAGCCAATTAGAAAGGTGCGGTAACACGAAAACCTACATCAACTGCAAGGGAGCTTTGTAGAAGTCTTTCTTTAATTACAAATGTCATCAAGATATCCTGCATTCTCTTATGAGATCCTTATTTTAGAATAAATTAGATTAGGATGCTGAAAACATCTAGGGTGTAAAGATCTAACAGCCAGATTCCTATCATCCAGGGTCCAAGAAAAGTTTCCAGGTATCCTGGCAAAAAACTCCATCAGCCTAGAGCAGTACTGTAAATAGAAACCCATACAAAGAAGTTAATCTGAGCTCTCAGTACAGTTTGCAGCAAAAAAAAAAAGTTCATTCAGATGACCAACAGGAACTCCTATTAGCTCCAAAACATACCAAGTCTCCAGATGAGCACTGCTCAACTCACACTTTGGCTAAGTAGCACTTATGGAAGTTATGCAAATAAGAGTATCTACTCCACAAACCTGAAAACAATGTCATTTTAGCAAAAATCTTTTAAATGATAGCATTTAGTACAAGTCTATACTCTCAACAGCTGATTATGTTCTCTTATTCTTTGACTTTTTTTTTTTCAATAAAAGCTTTTGTATCATTGTCCCTAGGCTTCAGAAACACTGATATTCAGGAAGACAAGCTATTTCTGCTATGACTTCTGAATGCTCTGTAGCCGTTCTAAAAAATCCTACAGGCAGCAGAAGTCAGGAATTTGGAATTCCAGCTCCACTGACTTAAAAATGCTAAGAAAAAGAAGAAAACACAACTGTCATTTTGATCTTCATAGCCATGTATCCCGAAGCAAGGCTTGGGCATGACCCGGAGAATCTAAACATACTGCAGAGTGCTGTCAATCTGAAATGTACTTAAATCACAGGCACTGTGATCTGAAAAGAAAGGGAAAAAATATGTTTAGACTACAAATCCCAGGGTTTGAGACAATACCCAGCACGGTAGCAGCCACACCTGCTGCCTCACATTGGGGTACTGTGCCCACTCTGTCACCATTACCCATTTCAAAGCTCCAGCAGAATGAAGAAAATGCTGGTTACCACAAGAAGGCATTGTCATACAGCTTGGTCTAGTTCTAAAAAATAGTAATGTCGTGTTGTCATTTAAAAACCAAATTTGAGATAAAGCAGCTTTACAGCAATTGTCTCTTCAATTACTTTCCTCCTACGGTTTGACCAACAGACTGCTTGTCAAGTCTGTCTCCAAACTGTGAGATGATATTCATATTCAAGAAAACAAGCAAAGTAAAGATGAACTGCAGTTTAGCAGAGATTATCAGGCAAATTCTGAGCTTTGCACAGGTTCTGAAAGTAGCCAGGAGAAATAAACTGCAATCTTACTACCATGGACTGGAAAGAGCTTGTGGTTGGTTGCACAATAGGATGGAAACGTAATTTATTTGTTTGGGTTTTTAATTTTATTGCACTAGTTACTCTTTCTTCAGAGGCTACCAGACAATATTACCTTTCAACCTTCCTAACACGACTCCATAGCTAATCCGCCATTAATTTTTGTTTTGGGTTAAAAGCATAAGTAGATTTAAATATCTCATGCCTCTGTAGATACACATACCCAAACTGCTTTACTCTAGCAGAAGGTGTGGAATAGGTGTCTGAGTCAAAGCTCAGAGTGGAAAAATCTTGTTCTTATATGCAAATATGTAAAGCAAAATGTGTCACTAAAGCTGGTGACACGTGGGGTGCCTACAAAAGGCTCAGTGGCACCACAAAGGGGACTTTGCCTGCAAAGAACTGACAGAAAGCCCAGGGCAAGAAGGGACAAAAAGGCACATAAGGTGCTTAGCCCAAAACAAAGCATCTACCACCAGGCTAGTCTCAAGTGTGAAAAGGTGATGAGAAATCTCCACTACATGGTTCATTCAAAAAGATCAGATCCATACAGAGATAAAACTATCAATCCAAGGTCAATTATAGCTCCTGTCCAAAATCCAATGGAGAACATTCAACTGAAGGTATCTGGCAGACAGATACTGCTCTGCACAATGACTCCTCACTCCCAGAGGCTGGTGTTATCTTATGAGTTTATGGAAAAAGAAGAAAAGGCAGCTTGTGTGGACTTGCACTTGTTTCATACATGATACTTGTTTCCAATCTTCAACCTAAAACCTTTACTTCAAGACTACTCATTTATTATCTCAATGTGGGCTATCCCAAAGGGTATACTTTTCTGCTAGAGACAAATGGCAATGGAATTTTTTGTATCACTTTAGTGAAATCCAAAGTGTCCAAGAAGGTATGAAAAGATTTTTCTAATGAAAATTTTAAAAAGCAATTAATGCTTTGAACTCAGCAAGCAAGGAAAAAAAATCCATTACTCTTTCTACTGCACTTATCCTCTCTAACCTAAAATTCTACCACAAATGAAAAGCTTTAAAAAATGGAAAATACAGTTGTACCAAATACATTAACTGAAAATATGTTTATTTAAAAACATTGTAAGGATCAGTGAATTTCATGATATATAGATTTATTTTTTAACAAGTAATTGGTATCCTGATAATTTCAAAGATATCACATGATGCAACAGTTGCTATAGTAGCAATACTTAAGTAAAAAAACACATCAAACAAAAGCATAACAGTAAACAAAAATACAGTACATAATATGCAACCCCAGCTAGCAGAGAAAAGAGAAAATAATAGCTATTGAGCTGAACTAGTTCTCTGAAATGCATCTGCAAAAAAGTATCAGCCAGTCCACCCTTTCTGGGAAATAAGGGATTAGGTCTGCATGTGAATGAGAGGAGATGCTGGAACACCGGTCGAAGAGTGCACAGGAATTCTAGGCCAAGAAAAAAAAAATTTTGGGGGTGTTTCTATCATTCCAGGGGAAATTCTGTGTCTAGGGATTCTGAGGTAGAAAAAGAACTGGAAAGTTAAAAGCCGATCCCTTGTGTGGTACTACAGAACTTTAAGAAATTAAACTCTCCTGTAGCATCCCATGTCTTTCTGAAATATGTATGCAACCGATTTCTCAAAGACAAGGAGGGCACGTGACCTGCAAAAAATACTCAGTCAAGCAGGCAGGCAATTGCAGGGCTTGGAATTGTAGTGGAGGAAATTTCAGGTAAGGGCAAAACCTGGTATTATTCACAAAACTGGAAAAAGAAGGTGGTGGTTGAAGTTACTCACTAGTATTTGCTGGTACCACCCTAAAACACTGTAAATATTTCCCATGCTATTTAATACTGAAACAAATCAGCTTTTATACACCTGCGTTTGTGTTAACTTGGGTTATGTGAGGAAGGACAGAGGAAGTGAAAGGATAGGGAGAGATTCATGGATATTGCTGTGTATATATCCATATATACTCCTGGATGATATGTACATACCCGTGTTTCAACAGCTGCCCTGGATGTGAGGCACTGATTTAACAAAAGGGCATTATCTCACTTAAATTTGACAGCATAACGGGAAGAAGTAATGACAAAATAAATATCTTACATTGAGGCAAGCTAAATGTAACTAAAGCATCTTATATGTAGCAACCAGTGCAATGCCCCTGATGGAAGATTATATAGCCTTCAGTGACCAACAAAGTTGAATCTCTCCAAGTTAACAACTTTTTGTGTCTCCTTTCTTTGAAACCAACCGATTCTCAGCTGAGAAACTGAAAAAGACTCAATAGGTAATAAATATTCTTGATATAACATAGAAGTAAGTTGGTTTCAGCTTTTGCAAAAGGCCAAGGTTTTATTTCTTGTCCTAGTTTTCAGACTTTCTCTGCCTGACTATCACATTCAAAATGTTTGTCCACAAAAGACATCTCCTTAAAATACCAAGTATGAAGTACTATGGAAGTCTTTCAAAAATATCAGCAAGGTCAAGTATGGAACACATAAACAGCACTTTTTCTGTTTATGAAAATTAGCCTGCTCATGCCAAATTCCTAGCACTTTTCATGTCTTGCTGTCTGTTGATTGAACAGGAGCTTTCTAAATTTGTATTTAAAGAGATGGCTATGCCATAGTGTGGAAGTATGAGCTTATCTGCCAAATCCCAGTAAGGCCAAAGGGATCACTGTGATGCTATGAGCTAGCAAGCTGTATCATGGACATTATTCCAGGGTTAGCACTGAGGGAATACAGCTGTGATTTCTAATTTGGATAGAGCTTTTATCTCATTCTCAGCTATTCTTCACAAGCAATCAGCCTGGTGAGCTTCAACACAGGTCAGCTGCAGCACTACACCAAACCCACTATTAACAGCTATTTTAATTTTTTCATACCTAAAGTGTGACCATTGTAAATTTCTTGCAGATGCACCTGTCCAAATTTTTAAAAAATTATTTGATTATCACTAATTCAAGTGTTCAGGAGACTTCAATTCCTGACTCAACCACTGACATCATTATGGTGGTAATGAATCTTTATCCATGGGAAACCAGGCCTTCCATGAGAGCTCCAGTCTAGGCACAAAATCCTGTGAGGAATCACATCAGCAGCTTTGTAAAGCACCATCTCTCTCTTCAAGACCTTGTATTTCCCAAATGCATGGAAGAAAGGTGGTTGCTGCAGCTGCCTGGGCTTTCATCATGAGTGCAGTAACTGAAAACTGGGCAACCTCAGTGCACGGACAGTTTCCATCCTGGTTATTACAGACCATAATTCATGCATCCTTCTTTGGGTTAAACTGCTATTTTCCTTGGCTCTTGTTTCCTATTCACCCATTGTCTAGGGACATAGGGATGTCTTCTGCCAGTTAACTTAAGCCAGCAGTAGCTTCAGCCACCGTTTCTTCACTTTCGAGTTACACTCTTCTTCACTATTGCATAGTGAAGAATAATTGTAATTTGGGGATTTTAGTACTACTTCTGGATTTTAGTATTATTACTTTGCTTCCCCAGGTTGCTGAAATCAATTACACTATTAATTACTGCTATAGTTATAATTACTCATTGAAACAACTCCTTTAACTTCTTCGTTTAGAATAGCATTTCCCCCTGCTTTCCAAAACACTACATTCCAAAAAGTAGTGTTTCAAACCACCGAGAATTTCTTTGATCCAAGCATTGCCCACTTGCATTCCCTTTATTTAAGAACATCATCTAGTATTTCATTTCAAACAACTAGATCATTGCAGTTTTATTTTATTCACAAAGTACTGTATAGCAAAGAAATGTAAATATTGTTTCAGAATTTCCATTTTCTAACATAAAAAATGTCAGCAAAAACAAACGATCTATTAACTGTCTTGCATCAGCAACATAACACGAATAAAACTACAGAGAACACTACTAACTAATACAGCATATTCAGCAGTTTTTTAACTAAGCAAATACTAAGCTGATACAATATTTATGGGAATATGAAATGCATACAAAATATTTCAAATATTCAGAACACAAGCCAAAATTCCATCTTCAAGAAGGCTTGCACAGAGAAAGCTCTGCGATCAAATTACTGATTATTTGTACCGCTCAGAAATAAAATAACCAGCAGATATAGTGGTATTGTGCATAGTTACAAAACATCTGCTATTCTGGAGCACCACAGGCTTTGGGTGTAAGTTGTACAGAGGCAAGTTTATCTCACAATCCTATTTCACATGGACAGCTCCCATGAAATAATGCCACTGCCTTTGGATCTGTATAGGTTATTTGAGGAATTTTCATTAATCAAACACATCATACTACCTCACCTGCACTTTATATGCATGAAAAGCTGATAGTCACTTGCCAGGCTCCCCAGCAAGTTCACTGTAATTGCACAGTGACTCTGCTGCTTATTGCAAATGAAAACACATCAGCAGAGCTGCAATGAATCCAAACGGGCTCTCTGTGCAATGGATTCCTGCTGCTCTGCTCTGGTGATTCACGGGGACTGATGTTCCACTTGCTTTACTGGAGACTGAAATGCAACACATTTTTCAAGGTGCTTATGAAACAAAATGTAACAGGAAAATCTTGCCAGTTTTCACTCATGATTGTGAGATCCACTGCTAAGTAAACAGTTCTGTGAATTAGTGGATAAATGGAATCATTAGAGAGCTTATTCATCTAATAATAATAATTTAAGACAACTACTTTTTCCTCCATCCCCTTTTCTATGCTCAATTTTTGACATAACGAAACTATGAAATCAGCCAGTTTACCATACTGAGAGAACAGAGATTCATATGTATATTAGAAAATTTATGTATCAGAACATATAAATTTTAGTCTCTAACCTTTATACATTACTTATCCTAAAATAGAACCAATCACAAAAAAAATTTACTGGACACAAATACATCAAATCCATTGCCAAACATTTGCAGGATGAGAGCCCTAGATTTAATACAAAAGTCCACATCCTGAGTTTGAGAGCCTGTGATAAAATGAAATGGAAGTCATTATTATTTTGGTAGAGCAGTTTTCCAAACCATTTCAACATACAAACAGTAAAATTACTTCAAAAAACATATGTAAAAATCTAAAGTTAACCAATATAGCACTTCTTAAATGACAGGCTTGGCCCCTGTGGCAAAGTCAAGAAAATGAGTTGTGGGGAGAGTGTGACAAGGAAGCTGGGATTTGGGATACATTGATGTGTACCCATAACCAACTGCAATTAATTGTAAATTGGTTTACCTCTATTATAGATTAATGGCAAACTCAGCTTGAGCCTAGAAGAACTTCTTATCTCAAGTACAGTGCAATCTAAGCATGGCAATTGTGCATCAAGGCTCTGCATGCCAACAACCTTGGGGGATCACTTGAGAAGTCAAAGCTGGTTTCTATGGATTCCCATCGTTCTGGAAAAGGGCAGCATGATCAATCCTCCAGAAACAAGAGTGATGTAGCCCCATGCACATGCCCAGGTGGGTGTGCTGGAGCTGCTCTGCATCCAGCTGTGAGCAGAGCAGCACAGCTGCATCTCAGAGACATCAGCAGGAAATATCTGCACAAACTCCTCTCCATATCCTCCAGCACCTTGTTTATCCAGGGATTGCTGCATTCTGTTACCAGGGTATCAGAGGTCTTTATTAAAATACTTTAAAAAAAGGTAACGATGACTTTTTATTCCATCATTTCCCTCCGTGACTTCTGTCCCTAAGCAGGTGTTGTGGAGAAAAGAGGAAGAGGAGGAAGGAAAATTTCCCAGCGTAGACAAGTTGTCCATCTCTTCTGTGACAGCTGACAGCTGTTTGTGTGAGGTGTCCAACCTAAAGGGCAGGCTGGTGCTGCAGATCTGGGTATTCCAGTCCTGTTAGTGGCCCCATGCTAGTTCCACAAGGAGATGATTTTAAAAACCTATTTCATTAAGCACTAAGTCTATGTAGCTCCACTTCCAATAACAGAAAAGCTATGTAGGCCACATAAATGCATTCTGAGGTTAATCTGGTTTTTTGCATGAGACTTTTGCCTACTAAAAGCAGTGACAGCCACACTAAAAAAACTTGCAGAAACTTCTGTTTTACAAATTTCAGTATAAAACCTATTAAAATTCTCAGTATGTCTCATTTTACTTTTTACAAATTCAAAAGCCTCCTCTCACAAGTGCTAGTAATTAATAGGGTGCTTTGAACTTCACTGAAAGAAAAAACGTTGGGAGGCTTGAGGTAAGTAACTTTTCAAAGCTTTGATTATTCGTCAAAGAAAAAAAATGTATGAAATATGGCTAGGAAATGGTAAACCATTCAAAAAGGGCAACTGGAACACCCAACACATTCCTCTTTCTTTTTTTTTGCTGAAATTATATCTTCTGGCTGTATAAAGCCTTCATTAGTATTTCTCAGGTCTCCTTATATGGCAAATTATGTAACAAAAATACGATCAAAGCTTTAAGTACCAAAAATATATTAGCAGCTCTCCTTCAATGAATTTTTCTAGTGGGGATTTTTTCCAGTGGGTAACTGAAAAACGTTGGAAATTACTTGAACAGCAGCCTACTGGCAACAAAGTCTAATGACCACTATAATACCTTTCTGCAATGACTAGAGCTAATTTCTATATAGAATTTCAAGGAATATTTCAACTTATGCAGTAAAAACTGAAATAGTTAATAGTCCTACAAAGTGCCTCAGATTTACTAAGAAACTTTCTCTACTGTCCCCTGGACTTCCAACTGCTCTGGCTGAAAAGTACCAATGCCATCGGTGAGTCCTGGCATATGTCTTCACTGAACAAAACCCATTTTAGATTTGTTTACAAATCCATCCTGCAGCATTTTACAAACAACTGCCAACAGCTCTCTCTGCTGTGGGAACACCTGCAAGGCTGGGCCCAGTCCCCACAGTTTTCCACTGATGTTTGAAGCCTCCTTGTGTTGATAGGAGGATACAATGGGCAGATCCCTTTCATGAAGGCTGCAACGTCTTTTCCCAAACACTGGAATTCAGCTGTACTTACAGGTTACTGGTGTATATTACAAAATAAGCTCTGTTGTTTGTATACACTTTAAAATTCAGAAGTCATTTAGGAAAAGTTAATTCAATTGAGGAAATTAGGTTCACGTGGAGAATCAGAAGTACTGCTGATGTATGGTGTTATTTTAATGCCAAAGATTAAATAATATTGTTAAAGTAATTAGCTGATCTCTCCTATTTTAAATTTCCTCATGATAAAGCCAGTGAATTAGAAGTTCTAGTTATCAAAAAAGCCTATATTTAAAGACAAATAAATTATGCTCTTATTTAGTTTGGCTTTTTATTTAATAATTAAGGCCACTGAAAAGAAAGCAGTATGTTCCTGATACTGGAATGTTGTCATACCATATGTGATTAAATATTTTTAAAAGAATAACAACTCCTTTTTGAAAGAATAATCAAAAGCTATCTTCAAAACAATCCATCTCACCACTATCATATTAAAATCAATCACAAAACACTGCAGAATTTACACAGATGTTCTATTGGCCCCTTCACTTGCAGATCTCTGAAATAATGAGCTCAACGCTAAGTGTTTTAAAAACACTAATTACTACACAAACTTAGGGTGGGGCTTGGGCATTCCACAGTGGTTTGCAGATTTCTTCTCTGAAGCCAGGTCACAGCCCGGCTGTGAACACTTTGAAAATTCCAACCATTCTTAACATGAAATGAGACTCAACACCACTCTGCAAGGTACCAACCGTGACATGCAAATAAACATAAAAACTCCCCATTCAGCTGGGAAGCTTGTTTATTCCGATAACCAGGATTTTTGGTTTAAAGACATTTATTTATGTCCTGTCCAGTACTGTGAGTAAATGCCTTTTCTTGCTTTCACTATGATTTCAGTGATGATGACACAATGAAATACCAGAAATACTAATATCCACAAAATGACTAGCAACTGTGGAATAACACATATTAGAACTGTCAATCCAGGCTAATATGCAGTTGCCTCAGATAGAAAACTATTACAGAGCTCAGAGATAACCTGCACCCTTTGATCATTCAGGTCCCCAGATGCAAGTCCTCTGAAGGTAATACAGATGCCTTGAACAGAAACCTGGGGAGAATGAGGTAACTAGTGGAATTCTAAACTGGAAAATACTTTCATCTGGTTCATGGGTCAAAAAATTTAGCAAATACAGGCATTCTGTACTATGACCTACTCCTAAACCTTCCTTAGTGAAGCTAAAATGTCCTCTTTGCTATAGAACTGGAAAAATAACATTCATCTGGTTTGGATGAAACTTAACTAAACTGGTGGTTTTCCTGAATCTTCCAGAGGTTTATGACACCAAGGTCAGCTGAGCAGAACAACTGGAAGTCAAACCAAGAAGCTCCTGAGAGTAACTAACTAGACACAATCACTTTCATCCTCCTGCAGACTTCATTTATGAAGATTTACGTTGCTTTTAAGTTGGATTCCCAGCTTGAGATATGAAGGTGTCAGCCTGGAAAACCAAACAGGAAAGCATACAAATTCAGAGTTCACTGCAAAAAGCTGATTTAAACACTTTCAAGAAAGCAGGTAGGACTAAGGAGCCAACTACAATGGGAAAATGATTAATTCAGAGTAAAGTGAGCTGATTTGCAGCACTCTAACCCAACATCAGAATACAGAAACTATTTTAATGGATTAGAGCAGATGTCTGCCTAGTCCAGTGAGGATAGCAGCAGAATATGAACTCTGTATTAGACAGGTGTGAGATAATCTACCTTCCATACTAAGTCTCAGTTTTACTTGAAATACACAGATGGGCTGAAACCATGATGCAGAAAATAATCCTGAGACTAACAGTATAATAAAAGCTGATGGAAATCCCTCTTCTGAAATGCTTTGTGCAATTCTGTGTGTCCTAATTCCCCTCCCAAATTAAAAAAAAAGAGGTTAAAAATTTGCAAAAACAGAAACAAAAATCTTCTACAGGGAAAAGGAATGGAATATGAAAATATTTGTATATAGGCAAAGAGTAAGAATAATTACCAGTATAAAACAGATTAAGAGATTTACTTCCCTATAACAGAGATACTAATAAAACTGAAATGAAAAATTCCTACATTATAAAGATATGTATTTTCCGTAAAGTATAATTAATTTCCAAAAAGTCTTGACACAGTGTATTTTCAAACCTAAGAGTTTAGAGGAGTCATAAGCATCCTAGATGTGCATAATTCACAGATAACTTTTAGATATAAAACTAGTTTTTATAATCCCTTATCTCTAAGTACACACTGTATTTTTTCTGACATCGACTCTTGTCAAACCTGGATTCTGAACTAAATCAGTAAAGGGTCCATCGCAGCAGTCTGTGCTGCTAAAAAGCATGGGTAAGTTATCTTTTCTGTAACAAAGTTTCCTTATGCAAAAAATGCAAATAACAATCAGTACTTCAAGATGGGGAGATGATCAGTTATCACTTGTGTTTTCTGATCCACAACTAAAAAAATGATGTTGCTGTTAAAAAAAAAAAGAAACAAACAAACATCCAGCAAGTATAACATACTCGTACTGGCTAAACTGATTTATATGGTTTGAACAATGATCAGTCCTCCTGCAGTGGCTTTACTCCCCTTGCATTTGAGCAAAATGCAGGTTCCAGAGCAACATTCCTGCATCTCCCAAAGACTGCTCCAGATCTCACACATGATGAAGACACATTAAGCAGTGAGGATGCAGCAGGAACATTCCCCAATTATGTGTTCAACAAGTGTCAGTGTCACCCAGAAGTAAAGGGGAGAAAAAAAGAGATTCTTTGAGGGATTTGCCAAGGAGAGAACCTGCCTGTCAACTTAGTGTCAGCTGAGAGTCAGAAAAAATCCAAATCACCCAACCTTTTTTTCCCACAGCCTGGTTTCCATGACCTTTCTTGTAAGTGGGCCAAGATCACAAGTTTGATTCCTTTTCTCTGAGAGTTTTGGGTCTTTTCCCTATCTTTGTGGTTCTTTGCATTTTTAATTCCTTATCTGGTTTCTCCAAAACAAATTAAACTTGCAACATGGCCAGACAAGCATTGTAAAACTCAAGCAGATCTGTACCAGGACATGCAACTAAACATTAATTTGGCACACACTGAAACACAACATTTAAGAGAAAATCATTGATTAGTCATCTGCAATGGTCAGAAGTGGGAAAAGTTCTGGGCAAGGTTAAAATTAAAAAGCAAATTCTGTAAAGCTGCAAGTTTAACTTACACAGCAGAGAATATAATGTAAGAGTAAATTAATCTGGAAATAGTATGGAAGTTACATTCCATGTTGAAGTTACTGACAAGGGCACAGGCACGGAGAGTAGGCAGGAAAGCTGACAATGTCCAATGGCCACTGGAAATCTGTTCTCCAATTGTCAGCTCAGGCAGAACCTATCACCTGTGTTTAGCAGTGTTGCACAGTGCAGAGGATGAAAACAATCACCTGCCTCATGGACAAGTTCAACACACAATCAACTTCACAGTGTTTTTCCAGGGGTTCATAACCAGTATGGCTGAATACAGGGAATTCAAGAACCACATGGACAATCCACTTACATGTACTCTGTAGTATCATTTCCCAGAACACAACAGCATTTGACAGATTTATCCCTTTTTTTCCACCTTAAGTGGCCCAAAAATCTAAAATTGGTTATATGGGTAATACATATTTATTTGGAGTCACTTCTGAGGCTGAAAAGCAGAGGTGC
Organism: Eopsaltria australis; assembly: GCA_034509425.1. Taxonomy (NCBI): domain Eukaryota; kingdom Metazoa; phylum Chordata; class Aves; order Passeriformes; family Petroicidae; genus Eopsaltria; species Eopsaltria australis. The sequence continues at coordinate 699,513 of JAVTVJ010000130.1, forward strand.
AGCAGCTAATACAGCAGGCTGGGAAAATGAACTCCTGGTTCAGGAACCCAGATAATTTATGTATGGTACTGTGGGAGATTTATTCAAGAAAACTGTCATCTTTACTTCATCCTCCAAATGTTAGTATCTCTAATTTTTGTAATATATTTTGGGGGCTTTCATTTTCACGTGGATTGGAAAACAACTGTGTTTTGTTACAACAGGAAAGAGCACTATACCCAGAGGGTCCTTATCAGTAATGAGGAGACACAAATCTTCAGTTTCACAGACAAACTTATCTCACATACACAGTTAAAATCATTGTGAATACATCCTGAATAGGAAGAATAACATTTGGCACCTTCCTTAAAGAAATCCTCAGCAACAGTGTAAGGGATAAGAGCTGTCAGGTGTGCTGCTCGCTGTCCCTCTGCAGCCTCCGGGTACTTTACACCTCCTAGACAGGTCAAGCAGCACCTGCAGGTCAACCCGCAAGCTACCAGCTTCGTGCTGCAGTTTCAGCTCCAGACCTGTGTCTTCACGTATTATTTTTTTCATGCTAATTCACGCAGGCGGTCGTTTCTTGTGTAAGAGGAGCTCCTCTGCACCGCCGGTTTGTTCTGCTCTTCGCCACCGCCACCTTTGCCCCTGCGCGGGAGGACTGAGCAGAGTGCGGGAGGATGGAGCAGGCTGCGGGAGGATGGAGCAGAGTGCAGGCTGCCCCACCATCAGCCTCCTCCCGTGCCCCGCTGGGGCTCAGCCCCGCAGCGCCGGCCGGGTGAGCCGGGCTCTGGCCCTCGCACCTTCCGTCCCACAGCGGGTCAGTCCCCCTCAGCCAGGCCTGGAACGCGGGGGGCTCTACCCCCTCTCCCTGCCTGAAGGAACTTTCCCTACGACCACCTTGTCCCTGGGAAAACGCTCCTCAACCCCCAAGAGAAGGAGCTTTGCCCTTCGTCACAGCTCCCCGAGCAGGAGCCTCTGTCGCGGTCCCTTCACCACCTCCGTGCCCTCGGCCAGAGGTGCTCCCCCCCCGTCTCCCCTAAGAGAGGAGCTCCGTCTCCGCACTCCGCTGCGAGCCAGGCCCCCTCTACCGCCAGAAGCCCCTGGAGAAGGGGGGCTCCCCCTCTCCCCCCGCCCAGGCGACTGCGGCTGGCACTGACCCGTCTCTGCCGTCCTGCTCCTCTCCGCCATATTTGTTGTCATCCCGCCACCCCCCCCCACGCCGCCCGGCCGTCGCCATGGCAACGCGCGTCACCGCCATGGGGGAGCCCCGCGCTCCCCCGACATGGCGGCGGGGCTGGCGGCCGCCCCCGGGGACAGCCCGCCCAGGGGAAGCCTTCCCTGCGAGCGGCTTCCCGAGGTCATCCTGCCCGGGGAGAGGCTTTCCAGGGAGCGCCTGCCTGGCGACAGGCCTGCCCAGAAAGCAGCATCTGCTCTCATCCTCGCCCAGCTCGGCGGCCGCCGCGGTGCTGACGGGCGGGGCGTGAGGGGAGCACCGCCGGCCGCCCGCCCCTCACGCAGCGCGGCTCCCTCCCGCACGGCCGCGCCCGCCCCGCCCCGCCTCCCGCGGCCGCTGTTTACCGGCGCTGCTCGGACGGGGAAGGGAGGGCTCGTGTTCCCCTCCTTTGGGAGTGCAGCTACCTCGTTAATTGTCGTCACTGCGCCCCGGAGGACTGGGCAGTGCCGGTATCGGAGCTCCTCCCGGGGCTTGTCCCTGCCCGTGGGAGTCGGTGTGGGCCTGAGGTGCTCAGAGGGCGCCGAGGAGGAGACGCCCGTAATCACAGTGTCAGGTTGGAAAAGACCTCTGAGATCATCGAGTCCAATCTAAGACCAAACACCACCATGTCAGCTAGACCATGGCGCCAAGTGCCACGTCCAGTCTTTTCTTAAACACCTCCAGGGACGGCGACTCCATCGCCTCCCTGTGCGGTCCATTCCCACGTCTAATCACCATTTCTGTGAAGAAATTCTTCCTATTGTCCGATGTCCTGGTGTTACGGAGGTGCGTGTCCCCCTCCACACAGCTCAGGGCAGCGGGGGGCAGAGGGGCCGGCGGCCCGTGTGGGTCCAGGGTCTGTGTGGCCCCAGGAGAAGGGGGCGCGTCTCTGCTGTTCCGATTCCAGCCTCATGCTCTGCGGTGCAGCACCGGCAGAGATGGCCAATTCATGTGTGCGCTACTGCCCCACCCTGCCCCAAGACTCAGCAGGTGAGTCTGGTCATGTGGCAGTTATGTCAACTTTTATTTTATATTTTTTTTAATTTCTTAAGGCAGCCCAGTGGGGAGCTTCATTATGTGTGTGAGTGTTGCCCGTCTGTCTCCTTGCTCCAGCCGCAGCGGGTGAGCCTGACCATATGGCAAATGCAGTGCTGGGGACGGGAGGGCTTCTGTGTGCTCGTGTTCGCGGGCCCGCTGGGTGACACTCACCATGTGGCAAACACGGCCATGAAGGCTCTGGTGCACAGGGGCTCATTATGTGTGCGAGTCCCGGGGGACCCGGCAGGCTGGGTGTGATCATGCGTGTCTCACTAATGCTCAGGCGCAAGCTCCATTGTGCATCCCCAGCGCAGACAACCCCAGCCTCTGGGAAGCCAGGCTGACCGCGGGACAAGCACAGTGTTACAAGCACAAGCATCAAGACTCGTGTTTATGTGCTTACACAGGCAGACGTGGGGCTGAATGCACCCCAAACCGGGTGGCTGTCAGAACTCTGAAACAGGGAGTACACGAGCAATGCTAGCAATGGAAACGGGCAGGACTGTGTTTATGGTTATGTACACACTCAGGTGTTTGCTTCCTTAGATCTAGTAAATTAATGTAACCACTTCCTACTGACCAATGACTAGTTAGTCATAGCTTAATTTTTAAGGCATGTAAGATTGTATCTTTTTCTATCTAGGTTCTGTTATTTAAACATCACTTTTCCTCTTTGTCTTCCTACTAAGCATGTGCCTTTTCTGCTCCAGTTCAGCTCCCCTTAACAAGACTCACATGGACAATACCTGCAGGTTCTACATGCTTAGATTTTTTTGTGAGGTCAGTTGCTTCCTTTCTCCCTGGAAGAAGAGAAAGCCTGCTCCTTTTTGCAGCCTTGTTCATTCTTCTTTCAGTTCATAGTTCTCTGGTTATTTTTGCAGTATCTATTTTTGTGGTTTCCCTTCCTTTACTGTTTCCTTTCTTTTTCAGTGGCACTTAGGCCTCTTTCCTTTACCTACTTCTCTTCACTCTCAGTATCTTACTTTAGTATTATATTAGCTAATTGAACGTTGCCTTAGCCACATTCCTGTTCCACGATGAAAATACCTGTGTGAAATGGTGTACCAAGGGGGCTTTGTGATGGGGTTGGAAGATACACCCTTGCACAGAAGAATGTTAGAGGACATCTAGATCCAAGCTTTGGAAAAATATTTTCTAGACTTTTCCCTTGGCAGTCTTTATAAACTATAGGTGGTCACTCGCATACTAAAAAGGTGGATTTGTCTCGCTGCTGACAGTGAGCTACACCAAGTGCACACAGTCCCACAGACACATTCTTTCCCTTACAGCCTTGCTCCAGGCCAGCAAATCACCCAGGCCTTCTGCTCTTCCTTCTTTATTGCTGGGCAAATGACCCTGGGACTTCCCTCTTCAGAATATGCCACATATACTCTGATTTTTCTCTTCTTTCCTTTAGGTTCCCTGATAGCCATGTCCCATCCCAGCTCTCCTTCAAATAATTTCCCATATTACTTACCTCTTCATTCTTTTCTTTAATATTTCTTTTTCTTTTTTAGATCTTAAACAGTTCTAAGTTTGCAGCTCTAGTCTGGTTTCATACCATGTCCCCACATCCCCTTATTCCCTTTGTTCTATTTGCTATTCCAGCTTTAGTGTCCCGTCATCCATATTTCATTCCTATCTATTAATACCCATATAGCATTTTTCATCTGTAAATTTCTAAGAATTAAGTGCCTGTGGAGAGACCTTCCATATCTGTTCTTCGGGTGACCTCTTTATTCACATTTCTCAGAGCCTCGCTTCTATGGTGACCACAAATATGAATCCAAAGGCTTTTTGCATCTAATTGCCAGCCGATTAACTCAACTCAAATACCTGCAAGAAGTTCTATTGAAATCAAAGACATTTGAGGGAAAGCACTTTTTCCAGTCAAATTATCTCTTCTGAGTTAACACACTTGAAAAACCTAGAAATGCCACACTCATTTTTTTAGTCTGAGTTTAATGCTATGTTATAGTCACCTCACCAAGCTGAAGTGGTGTTAAATATAGATGATATGCAGTCTTTCCAAAAACAGTTAAGATAATTTGACAAGAGAGAACTGGAAAGTTCATACAGAAAGTTCTTTTGGAAATAGAAAGATAACTGAATGGTGTAACTCAAATTGGGACTGAAGAACGAGGGAAATGGTTTTCAGGAGAAGAAGTTGCTTATTTTTATTTGTGCATTTTAAGAGAACCTGAGAACCTGTTGGGGTTGTCATTAGTACAAAGAAGCCTTTGGCCCTAACAATCGTATTTTGGACATTACAAAACAACAAAGAAAACAGAACACTGCTGCAAGACACTGGTGCCCCAGTTATCCTCACATTTGCTGCTTCAGCCCTATTCCTTGTTCCAGCGTGTCCCCCCACTCCCTTCTGCATCTTGGCAAGCAAAAGCTGCCTCACTTCTGTGGCTCTTTGGAGCTTATTCCCACCCCATCATCTTTTAATAGCCCATGGAGAAACCAACGGCTTCCCCCCACACATTTCATTCAGTAATAACTCTCTACTTGTTACATTTCCAAACCAGCACCTTCATGCTTTCCCTCACTGCTGCTTCTCACTCCCACTCACCTAATTTTCCTCCCTCAAATCCCTCCCTAAAAATCTCCTATGCTGTGATGTCTACTGAAGGAATGATAATGAATCGTCAGCTGTGTGCCAAGCTGAGTGTCTGTCATGGGGACTGGTCTGATGAGTTGGGCAGCCACTGCTTGCGTGGGACTGGCAGTGCCTTGAAGCAGCCCCTCTTTCCACTCTGCTGATTATGGGGCCTGGGATGGGCCCTTCAAACTCGTTATATAAGCAAACAAAAATAAATTGAGGCAATCGAAATAGAAATGGAAATGCTGGCCAAAACCAGGGAGATTAGACAATATTTCAGTTATGATTCATCAGCTTAGGTAAATTTACATAAAAATTAATGTGACTGACAACTCCCATCATTACAAATATTGAGAAATAAATTATTTTTCTAAATACGGATTTCTCTACTTATTTATAATCTATAAGGACTTGAGGAGTATGCTTTACTTTTTTTATCTGTGCTTGTATTTGAAACATTAGATATTCCATTGTTTGTTTATCTTTCGTTTGCAGCCTGCAAGGCTGTGGTGATTAAAGAACATAAGAAAGAATAATAACACAAGAGCAAAGACTTGAAAGGAAAAAAGATTCCTGACCGCTTTTTTTTTAACATGAGGATAATTCAAATATGTTGAAGATCGAATGATTTGTGTTATACATTCAATACTTCTGATTCAGCCAGAGGTGGATGCTGTCAATACACGTCTGTCAAAACCCCGAAGATCTTCCAAGAAAATCAATAAAAATCCAATTTTACAATCCTGATATTTTCAGTGTTTAAAAAATTGGCAAAAAAACGCCCTTTCTTATACATTACAAAAAAACCCCAGTAAAGTGCATTATTGATTTTTCACAAATCGTTTGTAAGTGACAGTTAAGGCTGGATGAGAACGAGACGATGGAGCATTAGCACGAGTTTTGCATGCGTTTCACACACCACATGCATGGCGCATGTTCTGGGTCTTCAGCGTGGGGATTTAAGAATCCAGGTGTAATTGTGTAGAAACCATATAATTACTCTTCATTGTATCCCTTACCCCATGTAGAATAATGGAGTCCAAGCATTCAAGGATATTTCAACTGTGACTACTGTCAGAGAAAAGGCCCTAACGATGGTTCTCATACAAACAGGGCATTGATGGTGGCTGTGCAAGCAGAGCAGGCACAATCCAAATTTAAAAAGAAGGGGGAAAAAAAGAGAAAATCAAAAGTCTGGTCGGAATTTTTAGCCAGGTTGTTATGGTCTGGTGGATTCAGAGAGAAAATTAACTCTGATAAAGAAAGAAAAAGCCAAAATGAAAAACCAAAGCCTAGACTGAGGTAGCAAAATTGAAGTGAATTTTAAACCATGCACACATAGTGGAGGAATCCTGTAATCTTATTATCGTAACCTTGATCCATTCGTTCCTCCAGCATTTATTGCTCTCATTAGTTATGTAATATCTAAAAGCACACTGTAAATTTTTTGTGTCAGGACAGTATCTTTAATGTATTCTGAACATGCATAGTATAATTACAGAGCTTCATACAAAAATAATATTACCTGTTGTGTTTTTTTCTGTATTATTTCTAAGCATAGGAAAAATTAAAATGCAGCAAGTCTGGAAAGGTCCAACTGAATCTCCTGTCATTCTGTGCATGATTTCAGAAATAATCAAAAAGTTATGCTGAGATAACTGATATGAAACCACTGACACCGTCATCACAAAACTTGGATCAATTTGTGCCCATGCAGGCGAAGCATCATCTCATTTCACACCTGAAAATATTTTTTTTTAGTTCTACATTTTATAGATATTTTGAACTGTTTGTTCCTAATGGTTTGTCCTCACGGATGTGCATCAATATTGTGTAATTACACAGAGACACTGTCAGCCCAAAGGAACCCAGGCTGCAAACGACAGCTGTACTGTAGGGAAGGTGAACAGCTTGTGACTCCGGGATTTGGAATGCTACCTTGCTTTTCCACTCTTCCTCAAGCACTTCTGGGCATGTAAAAGCCAGGGATTACCAAGGTGCAGAGCTCTCTCAGGTGCACATCCATGCTTTTTCAGGGTCCCTCTAAGCCAGGCAGGGCTGACCAGGGCTTGGTTGCCAGCGTGCACTTCTGCCCTGAGTTTGACTAGGAAAGGGAAGGAAGGTCAGTGCCAGCCACCTGGGTGCAGAACAGAAAAAGAAATGTTACCCAAGGCCATGAGTAAACCCTTGCTATTAGAAAACTGAGGCTTTGAAATTCTTTTCAGGAAATAACCTTCATTTTTAAGCTCCCGTCAGAAAGGTATACACGTGTATGTGATAAAAGCGCACTTTATCTAGGGAAGGTGAAGGGCTAAGGCACTTCTCCTGGGATTTGAGCATGTGGATCAAGATGGTTTAGAATTTCAAACCCAAAGAATAATGCTAGGCTAGAATTCTGTGCCACTCAGAGGAGGACCCCAAGGAACTCTTCTACACTGGAACCCTGGAATTCACTCGAAGCCCTCAGTGGGGAAAGCACTTTCCAGGGGATTCTAATTGTGCAGCTCATAACGCAGTCTGTAATTTGGTGGGCATTCCCAAAGGGTCTACAGGATCCTGATCCAGTCCTGGTGGCAAAGATTACTACCCCTATGCTTAGAAATTAATGTGTATGCTTGTGTGATGTTTTAATATATTTACTGGAAATATTTAATATCTAAGTATTAGGTTTTCATTAATATTTCAATATTATTATGGACATTTTCCAGACTCAGTCCTGTGTCTATATACAGACACATTTTATGCATTACACTTTAATCATCTATAAACCTTACAGTTCTCTGCTATCTTTTAATCCTTTTCAGTATCTACTCTGATAAACTTCTTTTAATGTAGCAAATGAACCTCTGGAAAAATGAGAGAGGTACAACCACAACTTAATTTCGGCTTAACTGAACAATTGTTTGCTGTCTTGAAACTGATTATTTGGCCCTCGACTGAAATTTAATTCTTTAGAGGAAAGGAGAATTCATAATGAATTTAAGAACCATGTTAAATTCCATACTTATAAAATAAATTCATGATTTGTCAAGGTTCCAGTGGCACAGAAAAAGGAGCAGCAAATCTCTGAGAGACAATCACTACATGTAGCAGCTGGGGGAGAGGAGGTAAACTGAAATGGCAGGAATTTACTTGAGACTGCAATAAGCTTATGTTCACTAACACATGGCAACTAATACACGATAAAATCCCAGTGCAGAAAGGCCATTTTTAGTTTTCACATTTGTTAGCAGATCATGGTAAACAGTTGGCTCACCCTAATATGCACTTGTCTTCCCTAGCATTTTTTTCTCACACTAAGTGGCAGGGAACTCTCTCTTGCTCCTATCATAAACAAGTCCTACAAGTACTTAGATAGGAGTGGAGGAGATCTATGCCAATGTCAGCCACATGGATGAACAGTGATGGGTTTATTCCTTTTAGGAATCCAAGGAATGAACTCAGGGAGCTGCTGGCTGATTGCCTTTAGTACCTAAGTTGGTGTAAGGACTTGAGTCCAATGCACTTGACGGCTCAAGACTGTCAGCCCTTGAGGTCCTTGTTCACCTTTCACTTTGACTGGAACATTTCTGCCTTCTGATTTATTCCACAAGCCCTTCAGTGCAACCAGAACAAGTCCGTGTAGTGCAAAATATTATCAACATTTGCTTTTATTAATAGTACAATAAAGAAAACTCAAACCCACAGCAGCACTCTATCAGCTTAGGAAAGGAATAAGAACATGTTAGACCCATTCTCTGTGGAATCCAGAGTACAGAGTTAAGCAAAATATGGGACCCACCGAGGCCAACTACCTTCCCTCAAGAAAAAAAGAATAGAGTTGTTCAGTGAATCTAGTCCTAAACACTACGTGCTATGGCAAAATAATGAGAACTCAAGAGAAAAAGATCGTTATGCCCCTAAGGACAATGTCACTTCTGATGATGGTCCACAAGATGATCAGGGATTAGTGTTCCCCACAGAAACTCCAGGCTGACCATGGTAAGATAGGCAGAGACCTGGCTTTAGTTGTGCTAGAGAATCATTACACCAAAGCCACATTCACAGTAACATTTTTAAATTCACTATTTTATGTGTTTTGAGACATGAAATACACAGCATCTTTAATTTCTCTATTTCCTCCAAGTAATACAAAAATCTAGATATTCCTGAACACCATGATTACCAAAATTGTTTCCCTTGTTATAATAGCAGTGCCGAGAAGTGAATATCCAGTAAGACATAATCACACCCAATTATCTGTCCTGGACCTTGAACCCTGAGTCTGTAGAAAAAATTACATTAACTTTTTAAGGTTTGTATCCAGAACATTTTCTGCATTCTAAAGCTTCAGTGACCTTTCCTTTCTGCCCCTCACTTCAACCTGACCCTACAGATGAAAAAAAAACCCTTCAAATTAAGATCTTAAGGGAATGAATGGGTATATATGTACCTGATCAGAATCTGCAGAAATAATTTAATGTAATTACTACCTAATCCATCTTGAAATCGAAGACAATTTAAAAATTAAGGCATTAATATGAAATTAGAATCACTTGAAGTTTGGATGAAGGAAGTACACAGTAAAAAATGTGGTTACATTACCATGTTTATCTTCTAAACGAAGATATTTGGTGAAGCACAGATGGGCTACTTTATTTCGTAATCCTCTGACCCATAAGGATTGGCACTGAGACAGTGTTCCCACTAATACATCTCTCACTCCATACTTTTTCACGTGGCATTGAAATACTACATTTGGGAACTCATTGACTCACTTAGGAGGGCGGCTGCTGTACCAGAGAAAGGAAGCTGATTTCCTTTTCATATTTTAAGCACACATAAAAGTGGTGGCAACTTAGGAATCAGCTCTCAGAAAAAGGATCTGGAATAGAAAAGCTCTTAAAATCTTACCTGTCAGAAAGTAATGTTCCATTATATTGGAGAAGGGAAGCTCAGTACTGAGGATCTGATTAAGGAGAGGGCACAGCACTGCCCAGGACAGCTAATCTTGACCATTCCTGAAACTGTGCCAAAATTGTAATGAGGGGCAGAGCTGCTCACAAGCCAGGTACAGTATCTGCACCTTGACAATGTCTGTAGACGAGGGCTTCCAAGTAAATTCCAGCTTTGCTTAAAATTCTGTGCTGGAATCTGCAGGATTGGACACTATGAGCCACCTGAAGTGGCTCCACCAGCAGTGACTCCATCAGCCACCTGAATTTACACCATCCTGATGGGGTCATGTGTGACTCAGCAATCACTTAAGGGTCCTGCTACAGCACAGGAAACTGATTTGAATTCCCAAGTCCCAGCCCTGCCCATCAGGACCTTCCTCCCATACAGAAAGCAGGAACTTTTCAGGGGAGCAGCTGCAGCTAGCCAGTGAAGCTGAAAGGGACAGAAATGTGGGTAAAGGATCCCAGTGTGGCATGGCACTCTGACAGAGAGCCACACAAGAGGCACAACTAAAGGAAACATAAGAATAGATGCTATTTAATTAGGACCTTCACAGAAAAGCATCTGGTATAATTGGTTAAGGGGAAGTCTTCACTCAGGCAACATTTATTGGGATATAAACAATGTCCAATTGTAAACGCTAATTAAACAGCAGGGCTAAGGTAACTGAGTTTTGCCTGCCTGACTAAGATGTAAGGTTTATAATCCATGCTGTTATGGGACAGCTGCAAGAACAAATAATTGCATATCCAAAAAGTCAATGATGCCCTTCTTTTCGCAATGACATGCTCCAGAGGTCAGAGAAAACTTTGTCTTTAAGTAACATAGCCAGTTTTCGGTAGAGATTGAAGCTTGATTGCTGTTCAGTGTTTGTGAGGAAGCTGGCAGTGGCAAAACAAGCTGGGTGGATAGCCCACCCTGTCTGGTTGTGTGTTACTGGCCCACCACCACCAAGCTCTAGGCACTCTCATGCCCTTTGGTTTCAGCAAACGAATTCTTTTGATTTTGAGCCATCTGGCCCATAACAGTTCCTCTAGGAACTCACATCGTTGACCATGTATTATTTCAAAATGTCCTTTCAAAGAAAGTTTACTCACAAGTTTTAGTGATAGTTATATATATGTAGTTTGAACTAATGCAAATTCCATGGCAGGTACACGTCCATGTAACTACAAATTCAGTGACAAACCCATATTGCAGAACTTCTTCAGACCTTCTGCAATAGATGCAGCCTGGCTTTACCTCACCCCCGCCCCAGGTTGCCTCCAGGTTATTCACAGGCAAGCCCGGATCTTCTGCAGCATCTCCATCATCCTTTCTCCTGGCAGCACAATACCTGCCATTGCAATCCCTTCAAAGACAGTCTTCACAACAAAAAAAAATACTGCTTTATTAACTTTCTTCTTGCTTATCTTCCTTGTAGTGGTGGAATGACCTAATGCTGCAAATGGGAAGGAAAATGAGAGGTTTAGAGGCCAGTCACACAGAACCATGGAACGTGTCAAGTTGGAAGGTACCATAAGGATTATCGAGGTCAACTCCCAGCTCCTTGCATGACTGCCCAATCCATGTGACTCAGAATGTCATCTCCTCTGGAGAGAGAGGGATGTTTGCCCTTGAATGCCTTTCTAGGCACTAACATAACCTGTGAGATGGAAAAGCACCATTTGTCACACATGATGAAAACTGAAATAGAGAATCTCCCATGAAGAGCCCTCTTCCAAACCTGTGACACCCACAGCAGCTTTATGTCCTTCATGTGAACACCATTAAGGCTTTTTTTTTAATAGTCATCGTGACATAGTATAGGCTGCAGTGCATTTGCTGCACTTTCAAACTGTGGCTTTAAACAATGTGAATTCTATGAGAAGGCTGCAGGCTGAGCAGTGACAGACAAATGCACTGAAATCTTAAGTTAGTTTATAGCCTTTTAAAGTGCACATCATTTTCTCACAAACCAAACACCTGCAGCAAGTGGAAAACCTAACTTTAAAAACTTGTAATATTTTTTTAAGTTCATAGCCTCTAGTAATATATTAAAATGAGCAGTAGGTATAAAACTATACTCAAAACCTTAAATGTTTTCACAAGATTTTTTACTTTTAATAATTTAATTTATTGCATTTTAGGTTTGAAAGTAGCAAGGACAATTTCAAACGGAAACTTCAAAAACAAGATATAACCAAAGACTTTTTCAGGATGAAAGAACACATGTAAGGAGGATCAAGACCCTACAGTGAGATCAGCTATTAGCTAATTAAATATGTGACTAAAATTCATCATTTTAAATAGCAGCCGTATTGATGGTGAGCAATTTGGTAAGCAAACAAATGATAGTGGATTTTTTTTTCATCTCTTCAGAGAGAAACATTTATCTTAATAAGATTCACTGTGCCATAATACATGTGGAATAAGTCAATGTCTACTAATTAAAGGACATTGTCAACCTGATTTTCTAAACAGCTAATTAAAATATGTAGCATCTAACAACAGCCCTTCTTGCAAAATATGCTCTGTTTAAAATACACATCCCTGAAAATGTTACTTGTTTTTCTATTCCCTTGTGTTTCCCTTTTTAAATGTTTTTTCAAGAAAGGAGGATGTGCTGAGCTGAGGTTCTATTTCTGTATCAAGTTCCATTGATACACACCCCTGTACTAAAGCAGAAGCCCAATGATTTGTAGGTCTAAAAGGCTATACAAGCAACAATGACCGTAATCCTAAAGGTTTGCTATTGTTGCTTTTTCAGTGATGACATGATTTTTCCCTCTCTGGTTTTTCAGGGGATTTTAGATAGTCTAGATATTACTTGAAGCCGTAAAATTTTCAAGAAGAAATGTGATTTTCATATTGATGAGGAATCTTTAACCTCCCATTTTATGTATTACATTAGTTCCTCAGAATAAGCAGGCTTCTCTCTTTCTTATTCTGATTCTGTAAGTAGCTTTTTCAAGAGAAAGAAGTTGTTGTAGATCTGTCAGCAAGGCTCTGGGAGTAGGAGGATGTTTGGATTTCCGGCATATTGCAACGCAGTTCTTGGCCACCAGCAAAGCTATGTGTGTGAATCTCATTTTATATCCGTTGTTTGCAATACCACATATTTTAAGAGGCATTTGAAACAGTCTCTGTACTCCTAATCACAAATCATTCCCTAAAAGATGCTGAGGAGGCAAAATACAAACCTTTACAGGACTCATGTCAAGACAGACAGTGGATGAAATGATGCTGTCGTGGAATTAAAATAAAATCAGTCATATCTCGAACAATTTAGTCTGTGTTCAAAGTTCTTAGCTCAATTCAGCTTATTGTTTGTTACATTTGTTTTCTCTCTCAGTTCAGATGGTCATTTTCTATGACATACCTTTTACATCAAAACATTAGCCAGCCCATCTTATTAACCAGTTTTTAAATCTTTATCAAAATGTATTTTTGCAGTGCAGAAATCTGAGATGGTGGACTATGAACTCTGTGACTGCTAATTATTTTCAAACCTGGAATTATGCAGAGCTCATCTTCAATTCCTATTTGCATTATTTTTTTTCTCTAAAGATCACCCGAGTCACCACTCCCACAATTTCCCCTTCTTTTTTTATCCTCGACCAGTACAAAGAAAACATCATTTTCCCAGCCAAGGCATATGCAACATCCTTCAGAATGCGTCAGAGCAGATCCCTCATCAGCCAGAGGAATCACTGTGTTAATATGGAGTCCTTCCTGCCCAGCAGCATAGAACAACCTTGAGATTACCACATTTTTTATTCTCCAGCAAAGAGGTGATTTTAGCACGTGTAACCTAATACATGATAAATATTTTCCTTTCATGTACTTGTGCCCTTTTGTGGGCAAGCACCCAGCTCCTCATCTCAAATTATGACAGCTCAGTGACTGACCAGAGGCTTTGGCAATCACAGGACAATGACTTGAAACCAACCTCTCTCTTGCAAATAATTCCAGAATAAAATGTAACTGAGGTCTGTGTCAACAATAACTTAGGAGGGCAAAATATGTTTTATTGTTCTATAGCTCTCTGCATTCTGCAGTGTTAACAGGAGTTAAAACCTGGTTTAGTCATTAAAGTAATCAGGTATGAATCAAAGAAACCTCTGGAGATACTGTTGTTGAGAAAGCAGAATTATTTTCACAAAAACAAGCATTTTCTTCATTCTAACTCCTTCTTAATGGGTATATATCTTTAATAAACAAACCCATTATTTTGAATTGTATCAAGAAATTTTCATCTGTAATACGGCTCAAACAAAAAATCCTAAAATGCTAAAAGCATTTTGGTTTTTTAAATACACATCTAGCATGTTCATTGCCATAATGCAATACTGTAAATGCCAAAAAAGTGAATCACTGATATATAATTTTAAAATGCCAGTGATTTCCCAGCTGTCACTGATCTTGGAAAATTTCCCCAATAGCATGTGGAGATCAATAATTGTTTATAGACTATTTAGTCCCAGTTTGTAAGGAGGGTATCACTGTGGACTATGTCAAATCTTTCAACTGTGAAGTTAAAGACTGGTTTCACACTTAAACCTTTCCAAAAGCCCATCATGCTAAAGAAACGCAAGAATGATGATCCAGGGAACTACTGCTTGTCCTTTGGGACAATAATGGTGCAAGTCTGCAGGAGCCATTCCTGAGGAAAAAAAGGTGAGTAGAAGCAGTATCCAGCATGGATTTTCCAAGGTTTGTTCCACTTGACCAAGCCTAATGACCTTCTGTGATGCATTGGAAGATGTGCAGACAAAGGGAGAGTCATAAATGTTGCTTACCTTGCCTTCAGCAAGGCTTTCAGCGTGATGTCCCCCAGCACACTGGTGCCAAGCTGGAATGTTACCGTGGGGATGGGCACACTGCCAGGCCCAAGGGGCTGACGAGTCCTACTCCACCTGGCAGCTGCATCTACCCTTAGACCTAAGCCACGGAATATCTGTCAGTGTCCTGGAGGAGAACACAAAGCACAGATTATTAATCCCTTTTTGTTTGTTTCAGATATTTAAGCACTGAAACAGGTTGCCCAGAGAGGTTGGGGAATCTCAATCCTTGCAGGTTTTCAAAACTTGGTTTCATCACATCCTCAACAAACTGATGTGATTTCAGTTGACCCTGATCTGAGCAGGAGTTTGCACTTGAAAACCTCCTAAAGTCCCTTCCAACTGAATGATTCTATAATTCTGAGAAAGAGGCTTTTCAAAGTTCTCCTTTGCCACCCATCCTATCCTTAGGTTTTCCCTATACACGTGCAGTTCTGGCCTGATGTCAAAAGTAAGTAAATTAACATGTCCTCCCCATCCTTGTAGCTCAGAAGCAGGTTTAAGATCAATACCCTGTGCATGCTGATCCCAAATTCCATGGCAACGTTAATGTATCCCATTAGCAGAAAATACCCTTCGCTCACTATTTTTCTCTCCTTGCACATGTACTCATGTGAAACCGGGTAAAGAACCTTGCTTTTCAGAATCCAGATGATTTTCTATTCAATGTTTTTCAGAAAAGGTACTGAAAAATAGTTTTGTCTTTGATTATGTCTCTTTACAGCTTATTCATCAATGCTTTTAGTTATGGCAGATCAATTCTTTTCTGTGCTCATCCACTTCTCTTTTGTTTCGTCTAATTTTTCATCAGCTGAATCTTTTCCCTGTTTAACTGAAATGAGAGCTAAGGTTTCACACGCATCACTGTGTCCATAGCTCTGAACATTAATTGGATAAGAAACTGTGATGCAAATTGGTAAAAGGGCATGCTTTATCCCAACACTGTAAAGAAATGTGAGTTTTGCACTGTTCACCAAAATTTAATCACATTACTCCATGTACTGAAGTCACACACACTGGGACTGGTGTCCCTTACAACCTTTCAGAGGTTTCATCTCATCACAGCTCCATTCGTGCCGCAAACTCCCTGCTTAGCAAATCAGACATTGCAGGCAATCCTCAAAATGCACAATAACACTGCAGTGTAGTCATTTGTCACAGGATTGCACATTCTAAATGTGACACTATTTAGCAAACAGTAGAAATGTATACTGGAAATGAACCATGTATTTTCTCCCTAATTCCTTTAGTAAGAATGGTTAAACACATTAAATTGTGCAGTTTCATATCCAAGGTCTTATTTCCAGCACTATAAAACACTGCCAGGAATTATTTAAACCGTCTTTGTGTGTATCATCATAAAGAAAAAAATCTGAATTGTAAGGAAAACTTCCAAACATACACACTTAAAGTGACAACTGAAATTCTCCAAATTTATGCAAATAAAACAACATAAAGTGGAATTTTTAAGATATTGTGTATATATATACAAAATGATTAAGCATGAAAATAGCCAGAAGCCTTTTTGGGGCAACTATAGCATACATCGGTGGCTTTGCCACAAACTGAAGCCAAAGACCAACTTCTTTTACACCCATCAGAAATCCACCACTTTTCCTGAAGTGCAGTACTATGTATATCAATAGAGGAAGCAGTTTAAAGATTTTCAAACAGAAGAAAATATCTTAAAAGTCCAGAAATATATAAACAACATTGTCTTCTTCTTTATCCTTGCTCTTTTTTTTACTCCTGGCTATGCAAATTAGAAAAAAGTAGACAGTTGGGATAGCAGTGGAAGACTCACCAAAATACATTTCAAAACCAAGAAAAAATACTTAAATTGGTATAAAAAAAATCAATAGTTATACTGTCAGTTGAAGGCAGAGTGAATACAGAGTCATGTGGCTCTGAGGCCTGATCTTTTAAGCTGCCCCTAATTAAATGCAGCTTTGCTCTTACTGGATGTTAAGAGCTTTCCAGGTTACTGCCCATATTAAAGGAAAATTAGATACTTATCTGTATGAATGTTGCAAAGTTGATTGAAAAAAGATAATGTGTGAAGACCGTGTCAAAAAATAATATTGCTGATTCATTCTAATGTGCTTAGACATTCCTGAACTCTGATGGTTCATCAGTACCTCATAGTATGGATCATAATCCTTAGCAGATAAATGCTTAATCCGAGATAAATCGTAATAAATCCAAATGAGATTAGACCTTTACCAAAATATCCAATGAGTGGTGTAAAAACACGTTTGAGTGACTGTGATACATCAGTGGGAGTCACCGACTGAATTCTTTACAGAATAGAAGGTGCAATAATACTTAAAAGCAAAGCAGAAGTGTTCTGATCAGCACCACTCGGGGGCTGGTGTTGAGTGTTCTTCACCAGCCTCCCTCCTTAACAATATTCCTCTGATCTGCGAGGCTTCATGGTTTACATCAGTGTTCTGTCAAAGTCACCTACTTTCTGAAACAAATGTTTTATTTATCTCCTCCTTCCCACTCCTACTATTGTGAATCCGAATAAAACCTGCAGGAGCCTTAAGGCTAAAACATTCAGAGGGCTCCACTGGCATTTTCATCCCTTCTGTATTTGGTAGCTTATGATATCAGGTTAACTCGTTAAGTATTTACAGTAAAGGACATCTTTGCATAGCATTTTAAAAAATCAAAAACTACAGTTACTAGAATTCATGGTGCTATGATTGAGTAAATGCATTATGGTTAGACATGGACAAAAATACATGAAAAACTGTTTGCTGCTAAAATCTGAGATTGCTAGACTCTTTAACTTAGAAGAAATTTTGCCTGCCATTACTTGTGACACAAATATAACCTCTTAACCTGCAAAACGTAAACAAAAGGTGTTGTCATGAAAAAAAAGCGTTTCAGCTGCATTTTTAGCAGTTTATTCTTCTGTAATAATAAAACGTCCAAGAAATTTTATTCTAAAAAATTGTGTTGCCTTACATCCAGCAATTCAGAGGAAAAATCATTACAAGAAATCACTATTTAATAATTTGAAACCTGAATAAATTACAATTGTGAATGAAGATGCCCATGGAAGTCTGAGTTCCATTAGCATTACTGAGCATACTCAGAGTCATGATCCTGGGACATTGACTTCATGGGAGTTTTGACTGTGGGAAGAATTAAAGTTTGTATCTGATGTCCTCAAAGCCTTTGATGTGCTTATAGCTTTTATAGGTCAGTTGCAAAGATAAGCTTTGTAATGGCTTTCTACACTTACCCTGGAAAAGCACTTACACTGTCTTTCCATTGCTTAAAATACAGAACTATTTAGTTGTGACATTTGCTATTTGTTCTAAACACCGTGGTGTGCATTACCCGTGTATCGATTCACAAAACATCTTCTGAACGGGCAATTTCCTCGCCCTGCTCTGACAGCAGAGCAGCCACCAGATGTTGTCACCGTCTGACTCCGGCTGCTGCTGCTGTTTCATCATCAGGTGAGGCCAGCACAGCGCTGCCTTGGGTGCTGTGATTTCAGCAGTGCCCTGGGTAAGCGCTTCTCGTTGGCAACTCCCGCCCCCTTCCTTCAGCCCAGGTTCCCAAACTGCAGCAGATCCCATTGCTGGTGGCTCCGAGCAGACAAAGAAACGGGGCGGGCAGTGGGAGGAGAACGGTGAGACACATGCTCAGGTAGAGACAGAGGCACACAGAGCAACACAGGTGATCTCCAGCGCAGGGGTAGGATGAGCACTCACATCCTCTGAGCTGAGACTTCACCTCACTCTCACTGCCTACAACACACGACTCGTTTTTCTGAAGGAGAAATGTAAGTTCTTATTTTAGAAGGTGTTTTTGTTGGTGGTTTTGCCATGTAACTAAGAAATGAAGTAACATGAAAATGAACTAAATCTTTTACTTTGTGTTGCCTCTAAATCATGCATTAGCAGAACTCTGTTATAAGAAACATTCACAATTACCTCCTATTTGAGCAGATCTACCTAGAGTTCTCTTTTCATAATAACTATCTTGGGCTTTACACTTCTCCAGGGTAGAGAAGCCTTTTCTATGACTATTTTTGGTTACACTTTTAAAGAGTTTGGAATATCCTCTGAATTGAAACTTGCATCATCAAACCAATGCCAAGTAATGATCATTAGCTGTACAACAGAGTAGACCTTTCTCTACACCTGTGGAAAGTATTTGCACTGTGACCAGATCCAGCAGGAACTATAAAATGGTAGATGCAAGTTTTTGGAGTATTAAGCAGTATTTTTTTTTCCCCAGAGACCTAAAAAATCTAGGCAAATAACTGAAATCCTGAATAGTGAAGCCTGGGTATGCCACAAATAAAAAAGCTGTGTAAGAGATGTCATTTTCTTGGGTATACAGAGCTCAAAGTGAAACGCTTTTAGAAAAGCTGTTGTCTAATGTGGTGATACCTTATCATTTAATGGATTGATGCCCTTTTCCTGACTGTTGTTTGCAGCTAGGCTTCTCAGTTTTTAAGAATATCAATACCACTTCAAAAGTTGTAGAGGCTGTAAGTCAGGAAGGATTTTCCATCATTCTGTCAAAATAAACACAAGGAAAATATCCAGCGCACCTAAAAGTACAGCAGTTTTACTTTGGGTTGGAGAGAAGCATTCTGAGACCAGGACACTGGTTAGGGGCAGATGATTTAAGGTAAGAGTGCTGTGAAAAAGTCAAACTTGTTTACAGGAAAACAAATAATCTTACTTTAGCTTTGTCTGGATTTCTGACAATGACATTTCATATCTCCTCTGTTTAGAATAATTCATGTATTTCAAGGGTTGCCTGCACAGAGTGTATCACAGATCCTTTCCCTGTGTGATAGCATGTCTCTAAAACAAGAGGATTTGGACCAAACTAATAGACAGATGAAGCCAAACAAACAAATTGCTGCTATGCTAATTTCTGAAACAGATGGCTCTGATCCAGCATTTGCTGGGAAATGCAATTCCTTGTCAATCTAACACAGAATCATGTCTGTCTTTCTGTAATCCTAGATGTATGGCATATAGGGAAGAATCTGGCTCAGGATACTCCTCCCACAGCTAAATTTATACACAAAGAACTGAAAATCAAAGTGCATAAACAAGTACAAATTCTGCCGTCCTTACTGGAAGTGGAGACTGGACCCTGTTTTGAAGTTTCAGGTACAGGTCTTCAAAAGGCTCAAGATGTTCAGTCTTTCCTCACTTTATGATAGAAATACCCTTGAAATTAATGCAAGTTGTATATATGGCTTGCAGCACGAAAGTAAACCAGATAATCTAGAAGCTTCTAATATTTTTAAACTCCAGGTATTTTATTTAAATATCTGAGATTCTGTTACTTTTAACCAAGCTACCTGAAACAAAAATAAGTCAGTAAAAACGTAAATAATTTCACAACCAGGTTCCTGACCAGGCCTGAGCTTAAGCTGTGGTCTAACTCAGCTTCCTCAGAGTCTGTCTTAACTGCTGGTGCATCTTCATCTAAATTTAGCCTAATGTTAAGAATGACCTACACAGCAAGAAAATAAACTGTTTGAAAAAATATAGGACAAAGCTTATGTCTAAGGAAAAGCTTCCCACAAAGTTCTATTTGCGGCGCACGATCATACATTTATGTCACATCATCTTATCCTTTCCTTGAGCGGTGATTGAAAAAGAGGCTTTTTAACCTACTCAAAATTCTCCCTCATACATCTTTACGGGCGAGGGTCACGGACCCAGCCAGAGACAGGGGGAAGAACCTGCACGGTGGAGATCGGCGCAAACCTCACCCTGCCCGCTGCGCTTCGTTCATTCCCATTTCCACACCGGAGCCACCTGGGAGGGAGCGGAGCTGTGCGGACCCTCCTGGGTGCGTTACTCCAGCTCTTCCCTCCCCGCGGCCCACACGTGTGCCCTCTCCGCGGCCTGGGCTTGCCCCGCGCCCGGCACAGCTGCCGGCGGTTCCGTGCGCCGTAAGAGCGCTCCCTGCGCCCGGCAGCGCGGTGCCTCAGCAGCCAGCGGGACATGGCGGCGCTGCCGCCTCACGCCGCTGCCTAGCGCCCCGCCCGCCTGCGCGGGAGACCCCGTCGGCGGCAGCGCCACGTGCGGCCGCGCGCGCGTCCCTCGTGGCAGCCCCGCGGCGGCGGAAGATGCGCGGCCGGAGCGCGGTGAGCGGAGCCCCGGGCGGGGGAGCGGTGGGCGGGGGGCGCTGAGGCCTTTCCGCGTTCTCCCTTCTCCCTTCTCCCCTCAGGGAGCGCTCCCGGAGCGCGGAGCTTAAACCCCTCTTTCCGCCCGCTTCAGGCGGTGAGTCCGCCCCCGGGGCGTCGAGTGCCGCCGGGAGCGGGGCCGCGCTCGGACCGGTTTGGGTGATGCCGCCTGCGTCCATTCCGCGTCTAAAAAAAGGCTTCACTTTTTTTTTTTTTTTTTTTAACAAGAAAAAGTAATTTTGCACTGTGTTTCCTAAATTAGAGTTTTTAGAAGGGGCATTTATTTAGAAGTAGGGTTGCGGGGTGGGACCGGGGGGAGCCGCCGGGCGGGGACGCGGCCTGTGCCTTGTCCCGGTGTCGGTTCCCGGGGCCCTTGCAGCGCCTTGTCCCGGTCTCCGTACCTGTGGGTGCCTTCTCCCCGTGTTCGCACCCATTCACCTTCCAATGGTTTCTCCTTGTTTCTCTCCCCATGTTACTCAGTGACGCATATGCGAGTTCCAGGCTCAGTCCCGTTCACTGTGATGAGCACAATTAAGGTGTTTTTAATTAAAGTCATTACCCATGACGGTGTAGTTGCAACTGCCTAATAGTTACTCTGGAAGTTAGCGCTGGTTTTGTGCCGATAGCATTTTTTTTTTCCTGCAGCAGGCTGATGGTATATGACGTATTCCCAGGTGTTAAAAGGTTGGTGTGGATAGAGGTTAAACTTTTGTTCATTTGTTACACTGTAAGAAAAAAATTCCTACAGCAAATTCTATCAATGTACGTTTGTGTCCGTTGATATATAAGAATATAGATTTTCCTCAAATGTTTTCTCTGAGTTCTTTTTCAGTGCGATGGCAAGCCTTGAGTAAGACTCACTGGTTGTGGAGGCTTGCTGGCAGTGAGGCTGCCTACGGTGATAAATCATCTTTTCAATTTCACCCAAGCAGGAGCAGGACAGCTCATATTGCATCACTTGCTCAATTTGTTTATTGGTTCTTAAGTAGGTCTCCCACTGGCGTCATTGGAAGGTCGTTGTATCCAGTGGCACCCTCAGTGCTATTTAAGACTTTTATTATCTCCTTGTATTAATAGAGGACCACTGAATACTACTTAACAGGTATATTGGAGGTTTGGTGTTGTGCCAGCACTTGGCCTTTTCTTGTAAGGACCACGGAGAGCAGTTGAGAACTCTTTTAATAAAAACAAAGCAGTAGTTCCCCCTGGTTTTTAATTCAAAAATTCCAGAACAGTGTTGGAAACCTTAAACAAGAAAGTTCTAGTGGCTGAGAAGCAGAGCTTGCAACACATTCAAAGCAAAAGTGAAATTGATAGTCTAATTTTACTATCCACACTGAGTGACATCCGAAATAGTAAGGAAGCCTAAATGATGGAAAGTAAATTAGATTTTTAAATTAGGTAATGTTTGAAGATGTTAGAGTATTACTACATTTATTTCCTTGTTAATATTCTGAGATGTTTTAGGAAAAAGTAAGGAAAGATAAATCATACCAAAATAATTTAAATGACACTTTAAAAAAAATCAATTACAATGTGAGGCTTATTGCTATGCAGAGGAAGAAGGCTTTGCACAGAAATAAGCCTTTTACTTTATTCCACCTATTGAACAGAAAAATGTAGACTAGGGAGAAAGTGCTTGTCTAGCTTTGGCAGTAGAGAAGCCTGGAAAATAGTCTTAGGAAATGAAGATTCCATTCCATTTCAGCATTTCTGGTGAGTTACCTGGCACAGGCATGTGTATTTTTATCTAAATTTTAAAGGGATTTTGAAACACAGTTAACTTTTTTTTGCTGTATGCAGGAAGGACTTGTTATTTTTGTCTCAATATGGAGGAAACACCTCAAATTTAGAAGTTTAAAATTAATGACTTTCAAGGAAAATGTGTACTATGTTATTAGTTAAGCTAAGACTGGTTTGCATGTTTGCTGGTTTTGTGGAAGGGGGAAAGGTGACAGCCATAACAGTCAGAAAGCTCCAGGCAGGATAGCAATTGCATTTCAAAATGTGAAATGGGAAAGGTGCTGCTGTGGGCAGCCAATTCTTCCTGGATAGTTTAAGGGTTGCCTTACTAGTTTGTAGTGATACATTCAAGGCAAGTCTATGGCCTCCTAAAATCCTGTTCTGATGTAAGAGTGTATTTCAAAAAATGGAGTTTTGCTTCTGTGTAGGTGCAGAAATAACCTTCAGGAAGATGGTTCCCGCGTTTGCTAATCACAAAGAGTTAACATGTATCTCAGTGGAGCGTTGGGTATTGTGCCAGCACTGTAGGGGAGAGGCAGAAGTTGTTAATTGCAAGTCATTTTGCTGTTTGCATTGGGGGCTGTGGCTGGGAATTCCCTTTTTACCCAGTTTTATTTTGCCTAGGTATACTTGGGGTTTTTACAGCTGGGAGTCAGCAACTTTTCATTAATTTTGTGGAAATAGATGTGTAGCAGATAAGTTCTTAAATAACTCTAGGTTGTGTCAGCATTTTTCTTTGCTTGTTTCTATCAGCGTTAACTGTTACTGTTCAAATCAGTGTAAGTAACAGTTTTGAAGAATGGCAAAAGTAATGAGAATGGATGTATTTTCATGAAAGGGTAGTATATAAGAGGAGAGAAGTAAAACCTTAATATTGCCAGTTAGATTCCTATTATCTGTAACTGCTTTCTAGCCCTAAGGGAAGCTGATACCTCTAACAGTAAAATCTGTGTGAAACAGCATCATATTCTTATACTGGTCTAGCTGCCTGGATAAAAGAAGAACACGTGGAGTGTGGCATTATTGATGTGGCAGTTTTATCAGGATCCATTTGTAGTAACTGTGGATTTCTTCAGGATTAATGGGGAGAGTGTATAATAATTATAATTCTGGCCCTGCAAAATGATACTGTCCTAGGCAGAAAAGAGTGTGTCTCAAAGCTAATGACAAAACATGCCTGCCATACAAAGTTAAATCTCTGTGGCATTTTCTTCACTTTTGCTCAGTTTTTGAAGAAATTGATGGAAGAATCCTGCATTCAAACAACAGAGGAGTTCAGTCAAGGTGTAGGATTAAAGAGCAAGCTGAAAAATCATGACTAAACTCACTAACAGTGACAAAATAATTGTGGTCACTTCTAATTAGCCTGTTTACTTCATGGTACCAATTCAGATTTTTCTAAGAAAGTATATACGCTGATGTTTTTTTAATTAGCCCTCCTTGATTTTTCTTACATATCTTAATTAAAAGTTTGGTGGTAGTTGTTAATTATGATGTACTTGTTTAGCCTTTTGTTTAGTCTTTGTTCTGTTTATGAATGCTGCCTTCGAACAGCACTGCTCTTACTCAAACATCTTGCACGATAGTTTTCCTTGGGGGTTATGGAAATGATAATCAGCCTTATGCTTGCTCTGTTTCCAGGTGCCAGAAAGAGACTCTCTGGAAACGAGAGCTCAAAAAACAGACATTTTGTGTTGTACAGTCACCTAGTCCAGTTTGTCAAAGGTGGAATTTTAAAGTGTTAAATTGCTTATCATTAGCCCAATCTGCTAGGGGTTTTTTTCATGTTTCTGCCTTGGTTGGACTTCAGAGTTCTGGTTTCAGTGACCTTCTTTGTTTAGTTTTGTGCAAAAAGAGGGTAGTAGTGGAGAATCTAGAAGTTGAAGAAGTTGTCCTTGCAGTCTTTCATGATTTGCTGGGTTTTTTCCTCTCCAAACTCTGTGGCAAGTATAGCATAGAAACACAGGAAACTCTTAACCTCTTGCAAAAAGAAATAACATGTCAAATATTACAGTATATTACTGGATTCAGAAAGCAATTGACTTGTGAACCAGGCTTGGTGAACCATTTTATTCACAATGTCTTTTCATTACTTATTCACATAATTGATGCAATGTTTGAAGTCCCTGAAGTGCACAGAAGCATCTGCAATTTCATTGACATAGTAAACTATTTTAGAAAAGAAGTACTTTAGTATCCTCACAATAGACAAAATATGCAGCCTTTGTTTCCATAATGATTTAAAGTTAATGCATGGGAGATTGGGTTTGGGATTTCCATAAATTAAGGGGTGTTCTCACCTTTCAACAGTTGGGTTTTTAGTACTGAAAAAACAAGTGTTGTTTCTCTGTGGGTTTTGTATGACTTCAGTAAAAATAAGCATTCTGGTGCTTCCCCCTGGTTATAAAAACTACTACTAATAAATGGTGGTATTTGTAAAACTGCTGATACTTTTGCAGTCGAAGAACACATTGAACAGATGCCTCCTGTTGCCTTCCACTTGAGTGTGTTTACTGGTGCTTCATGCAGCCTAGGTCATATTCTTGTTTTCGTGTTTCTGAGTGCTCCTATAGCCTCTTCCCTCTGAATGCAGTCAGCTGCTCTCTGATTTGGTTTACATGCTCTTAGTGTCTCCCTCGGGTTCTCTCCATTCACCCGTCTTTCACAACAGGCTCTGCAAGCTTTGTTAATCAGCTCATCCATTTGCATTAGAAGGTGGTTTTTTTTTTTTCCCAGCACAAGAAAAATTGTTTTCACCCTTCACTGCTTGCTGTCATTCCTTAGTTTGGAGCTTCCTAGTTTATCATCAAATTTATCACTTGCTGTACTTAGAGCTGCACTTTTCTGTGGGGGCTTTTTTGCATGTGTGTCCATCTATGTTATCTGGCCCCTTGCCTGCCTTTGTTAAAAAAAAAAAGCTTACTTTTTCTTCTTGATTGATTTCTTCCACTTGGTTCCTTTCATTTTCTTCACTGACTAGTAGTTTTATCACTTCTGGGATTTCATGCACTATTTCCAGCACAGTTGACTTTATTTGAACCATTGTCCTCCATATTTTCGTGCAATGTATAGCTAAAGAGTCTTTGTGTAGCTGATGTCATTGCATCTTGCTGTTGTTAGTTTGCCTTTCCCCTGTTTTTCAGGCCTTTTTCAGTTAGGCACAGTCACTTGCTGTAAAATACCTAAATGGCAATGTTTTATGTCCTGTATATAAAGAGTGGATTTCCTGAGCTTCCCAACAATCATGTCTACTAGATACCCTTTTGTATTTACTTTTTCTTATGAATGCATCATTTCAAATGTCCCTAAATGAGTGTTTTAATATCTTAATTCATGCATTTTGATGTCCTTGCCAGTTTTAATTGCAGTAGCTTATGTAGTCACCTTTTGCCAAACTGTTGCTTATGCAGAACCCCAAATTGTCAAAGGTATATAAAAATGGATATTGGTTAAAAGAAATCACTTCTACTGGAGGAGCTTTGTAGCTCAAAAGAGAAGCTTTCCTGTTAAGCTGATGTGATACAAAGCTGGTCTGATACAGAATCCTGTATCCAGGTCTGTCACTTGCCAGCAGTTTTAATTGTTGTTCCTCATTCAAGTACCTCTGGTTTTGGATAACTTCTGTTTCATTTTGTTCTGAGTTTTTCAGAGAAGTCCTTTCTCTACCCTACTTGTCTGTTGGTAATGTATTCCCTGCTTAACAGACTTCTGACCCACTGGCACATCTTGAAAAGGTGACAGAAAGGTGGAATTTTCAAAGATGCTAAACTACTGCAGGTTTTGCAAAATCCAACATCCAAAAAGGCTCTTAATTTGATCTCATCCCTTAGAAGGGAATTGCACAGCAGCAAAATTGGATGCTGAAGCCTTAGAAAAGCATTGTTTCCACAGGACAAGGTTCCTGCTAGCAGCCTTAATGTGTTGGAGATTATTTCTCTCATGCCATGATGAGAAGAGAAAAAGCACTTTGTATACACTTACTGGCATCCTAGGTAACATCTCATAATCCAGACAATTTACTTCTGGTTGAATTGAAATGCCTGTTGGTGTTCACAATACCAAGCTTTCTGTTAATGTACTCATTGCTGAATTCCACTGCTCTAACAGAAACATCAGCTTTAATTATGTCTTGGAAGAGTTGTTCAAATCCCTCTCTGAGTTTCCTCTCACTCGGGGCTCCACACTGTGGTTTGTACTGGGCTCACTGGAGCTCTTCTCGGGCTCTCTCAGAAGCAGAGAGCACGCAATAGCACCAGGTTTGCTCTCTGCAGCTCTCCCTGGACATGGCAGCACTCAGAGGAAGTTAATAAACACAACAGATGAAAGCAGGGAAGGAATCAAAGATTTCTCAAGAAGAGATCAGTAGAGAAGGAAAAAATGGCATTTCCTGAAATAAGTAGCACATTAAGCAGATTGGGTCTGAGTGGTTTGTTTTGCTTTTTTTTCTGTTCTGAGGAGGAAGCGTGATATTTGTTGGCCAGAAAAACGGATTCTGGAGGAATTATGTGCCTAGAAAGAGAGGACTGAACCTTAGCATATGTCACTCAGGGCTGGCATGTATCCTTACTATCCTGTGCTACCTCTGACCTGCATCAATTCCCTGTGTTGGTTGCTCCTGTAGGAGTCAGCTCAAGGTTCTCAGACTAGTGCAGATTGGAAGGACCTCCAGGAATGTCCACCAGGAAGCTTGGCCTAGCAGATGTGTGATACAGAGGGAGGAGCAAGAAGCAGCAGATACTTCAAATTTGGAATGCAATTCCATGTCATGCTGGGTACTTTCCAGTCCATCAGATAATTTACACTGACTGAATAATGTCAAGAGGTTTTACTGTTTCACATGATCTGTGAAGCCTCTCTTTCCCAATAAGTCAGAGTCCTGTGATATCTAAACTGGACTTACCCTGTCATAATAGGGCAGCCAAATTTCCCACTTCACAAGTGGGACCTTAGGAGGAAGAGAAGTTGCCACTTTGCATTTGCCACAGCTGGCAGAGTGACTGAAGAGGTGAGAAACTTCCTCTCCAGCCCAGATATCTTTCTCTGGCAGCAGTAAAGATAAACTGATGCCAGATTTCTCTCCTCTTGTCCTCTACTGGTATGTGGGGGAAGATATTAAGGTCAGCCCCAGGCTCTGTGTGCTGTGACAGCGTAGGTTGTTCCCTTTACACAGATGGTCTGGCTAATGAGAGTACATTGCTGAACAGTTCTGAATCAGGGTTATTAACACCCAGAACTAACTACACTTCATAGAACCACAGAGTTAAATCATCTCTAGTATTGTGAAGCTCTGTGTGGTACAGACATTCACTTTTTGGATCTGAGTGCATTTTACCAGTCTTACCCTGCGAACGTCTGACTGACAAAAATCCCAGCCCTGTACCTGAGATGCGGATTGGAGATCAGAGCTGAAGCTATGCAGCCTATTGTCAGTCTACTTAGAAACTGAAAAGCCAGAGTTTTACTCCCTGTGCCCCAGCCCTGAGCTTAAATGGAGCACCTGGGCTGGGATGGTGGTGGTGGCTGCAGGTGGGACCCATCAGGCACTCAAGCCTGGGAGTACACCTGGCAGTGCATTGCTCCCAGCTCTTCCTCCTTGCTTGGCTCCCTGAATCTCATGCTGCTCTCTGCAGGTCACTCTACTGGAAACCTGTTTGAAATTTTGCCAGATTCTGTTGCTTTTTGTAGTGTTGAACAACACATTTGGGATCCTCTTGTGGTATGGGACTGTCATTGGCTGATGTGTTTTTTTTTCCTCCTTCCTGTTAACCTGTCAGCTCTGATGCTCAGCAGTTGCCCTTTCACAGAATGGTGAGGCTGAGTTTGTGGGCAGGATAGAAAAATGCTGAGGAGCAAATTTGGTACACTGGAGCATCTGGCCTGTTCATCTTAATCTGAATCTTACAAGAAGTCTCTTGTGTAGAAATTGTGAGGGCTTTTTTTCTGGATTCTTAAATAGATGAATCAAGTGAAGCCTCCATTAAGCTTGATTGCAGTGTTTTTAAAATTATTTCTATCTGGGTCTTGTGAAAGCATTTGGAGCAAGATTTTACTGTATACACTTACATGTTGTTTTTTTCCTCAACATTCATTTTTAGTATCTGGTCTTATTTTGGTTTGCATAGTTGATGTGACTGTATCTGTGAGATGTTTTTTTCCTTCATTCATTACTTAAAAGCTTATGAAATGTGCAATAGCATCTAGTTTTGACAGATTTTTTTAATAAATTACTGTTATGATCCTAATGATACAGAAGGAGAGGTTGGCTCTGCTTTCCACATGGAACAGCAAGTGATAAAATTCAGAGAGTTCATTACTGAAGGAGATTCTGCATCTGTCAGCAGCATGTGCAGAGCTGCTGCCTTTGCCATGGCCGTGTTCATACCTGGTGCTGTGGGCACAGGCCCTGTGTGTGGGAGGCTCTCTGGTGATGGCTGGAGTCCTGAATGTGTTAAGGCCTGACTGATGCCAGTGGAAAGAGAAAAGAAAACCTTTGTGTGTGTCCAGTCATCCAGGTTGCTGAGGAATGTTGTGTGCTAGGAGTTTCCTAAGCATTGGAGTCTTTGTGCCCATGTGGCAGCTGAGAAGTGACAGTGGCAGGAGCGGATAAAGCCGTGTCACCATCCTCCAGCCTGGGACAGTCTTCAACCAGCTGAAGAGGGTGGCTTCCTGAGCAGATGATAGCTCCTAAATAATTGGCCTCATTCTCTGTGTTGACAGTCTCCCAGTTAACAGTGAGGTCAGTGGGAGTAATTGGTTAATAGCTTCATTGTGTCTTAAATTTAAATAGCGCCATTAACCTCAAAGGTCACGAGCTGAAATTTCCACTACCAAACCACAGAATTTTATGGTGTGCACCTATACTGCCCCATTATTTTGGCAGAAAGAACAAAATTATGGAAGTAGTCTGGAGAGATAGCTCAGATATGATGTAGGGATTTTGCCATTTGTTGCCAGCAGTTGAAATTTTTTGTCAAATGTTCTGCAGCATCACTGATCTCTGGCTTTCCTTTACCCACAGAAGTAGGACCTCTACCACAGCAGAATAAAATCCTATCCTTTATTTGGCACCTTTTAAAAAAGTAATTTTTTTTTTTTTTTGCACGCTAGGTCTATGTTGGTTATCTGTGCTCTTTTGGAACATTTTTTAAGCTAATTTTTTAGGCACTGGGGCTATGGAAAATGTTAAAAATAGAGGACTGTTTTGTTTACTAGGTGAGTTTAAAGTTCCTTCATTGTACGATGTCAGAAGAACAATTAAGTTTTATCTGAGCAGAGCAGGGTGTCCCTAGGTGCAGGTTACAACGCATCCAGTGATACTATTAAAAGAAAGATCGTTTGTTGTTGCATTGGGGAATCCTTATAAAACATCAGGAAAACTGCCTGGAAGAATATAAATGTGTTCAGGCAATGGAGTGAAATATTCTTAAACTGCAGGGTGATGGCCTGTAGCTGGATAGGTTTTCAGAGCAGCTGTTTTGATGTGATTGTTGCTTTTCCCAACAGTCATAAATTGGATGTACTAGAACCCTTTTTTTTTTCTTAAAGCTTTGCTATTTGAAAGTCCAGAATCAAAGCCTCTGTTGTGAAAGTGAGATTATTTAGCCTAGAGTTCATGAAATAAACTTTGCTAGGTTTTTTTTCCCTTTGATAAGTTGTTTACATGTTTCCAAAGATATTAGGCTTTGTCCATGTACAGACCTATGTAGTCTTGCAGGATTTGCTTTGTGTAGCTGTTACAGGCTCCTTGGGTGTGGGTCTGGGGTCAGGGTCTGTGCTGAACTTGCCTTCCTTGAATCACCACTCACTGAAGTACTTGTCTGTACTTATGAACAGCTATGCTCAGTTATATCAAGGATTGCACTGTGGTATTGAGACCCCAGCATGGCCAAACTTCATTTAGGTGAGGGTCAGCTGGAGACAATCTGCCTTGGTGGGATTGGTCTGACCACAGGTGGACTTCCTACTGGAGCAAGGCTCCCCTGGTGATCACTGGAGACCTTCTTAGTATGTAGCCAGTGAAGAAAAGCATGATTTATCCTCCTCAGAGATTTGTAGGGCAGGACAGATGAACTATATACCTTGGAAGTGCCCATTTCCTATAACCCTGTACAAAGGGGTCTGGAGAGAGTCGCTGCCCAGCAGATGGGGACCTCTGCTGAGTGAGGTAAATTTATCCACACAGGCCTAGGACTGGTACAGCCAACCTCTCACATATGACTTTTCTTCACAGACTGGAGAAACCACAAGCAGCCTGGCTGCTGCCTTGTCTGTTACCTGCCTGTTCAGTGAAAAAACAAATCAGCTGTGGCTGTGAAAGAGGCAGTTGAGCACAGATGTGAACTCAGTCTTCGGTGCCAAACTGCCAGCTTCTCTAACTGGGCTGCACAAATCCCTTGAAGCCTAAGCACCAAATATTTATTGCTTGGTAATTGTAGCTCGAAGTTATTTATTAGGAAGTTCAGCCTTCAGAACAATTTTTACACCTACTAGCATATTTTTAATTTTTTTTAAAGGATGGTATTAAAGATATCTGTTGTTCATCTGCCCTACTTTAAAGGAAGCTAAAAATCATCTGCTAAGGTGTGTCAAACTTTGCAGAGAGACGTTTAAAGAAAACCATAAATCCACATGAAAATCTGAGAACTGGGTAGGAAAACCAGAGTCATCCTGACCCCGAAAGATGAGCTCCAGGAGCTCTAGAGGGCAAGAAGAGGAACTGCAGCTTATTTCTTTCAGATGTCTTTCTTTAGCCCCTCCCTGCTTGTGTGTCAGTATGGAAAGTTCAGTGTTGGCGTTGCTCTTCTCTTAAATACTGCATCAGGTCTGGTTTTTATACCCATTACCCTCTCTGTATTTTACGTTGTTTTCCTTATTATAAAATTGTGATTTCTGTAATCCAAATTATACACTGAAGACTGGTGTGAGCCATATTCATGAGGGAGCTGTTTATCCCTGAAATTTGGGTACCTGATTAAGGCAGCTTACCTAACCTTTATTTCTTAATGGGTAAAATAAAACAGATGTACACAGGAAGCTTCTTGAAAGTCCTGGCACTTGTACATACACGTGTAAGCTTTGGAGCATGAGGTAAGCTTGGTTTCTGTAGTAAAGACATTTTAAACTTTCTCCTTTCAAGCATCCTTGGTTTGGGGACAGGTTGCATGAAAGGGTTTACCAGAAATTACTGAGCGTTTTGTTTAATGTATGAAATTGTAATACTTATTTACCTTCTGCCTGCTGCTACTAAAATATTCTGTGTAAGTGCCAGCTGCTCTAACAAGAAGTAATTTGGACAATTATTAGCTCTTGATGCTTTTTATTGTCTTTCTTCTCTTTTGTGTCTTCCCTGGTTCTGCATCCTTCCTGTGTAATTGCAAGTTGCAGGAGACATAACCCTTCTGCATGCTGCTCACAGGTCTCCTTTGATTCCTCCTGTACCTCTGTTCTGATCCAGCCACCTCGCACTCTTCCCCAGATCTCTTTCTGATCACTGTCTCAAAGCTTGGAAACATCAGCACATTAATCCCCTTTCAGGTTTTTATCTTTGTTCTTGTTATTGATATTATTTGGCCTGAGTGCAAGGTGTATAGCACACTGTATTACAGATGGGCTTAAAGCAAATCCATCAACTGTTCTAAAATTAGGCAATGCTGGTTGAAAGACCCTGTTCACATTTTTTATGAGGGTTTTGTGCTTATACATAGGCACATTAAAAATGGCTGAACTCATGTAAATCTCCCTGGTAAGTCTGGAGTTCTTCAGTGTCTAGGTCCTTTCATTATTTACAAGTAAATACATTTTAAAAATGCAGTCATAAATCTTTGAAAACATCTTCATTTGTGCTCAGTTGAAACTTTGCTAACTGTATTATACAAAATTGACAGCAATGTAGAAATGTTTTAACTCTCCCTGTAGGTAGCATTGAATCCTGCTTGTAGTGATAGGAAAGCAAGCTGTAGGATTTAGGATGCCTGTCGAATAAAACTTTTAATATCTCTGAATTTAAAAGGAGGGAAACAAAATCAGGGGACTGAAAGCATTAAAATCTATATTCCCGAGCTAAAAGGAAAAGAACTGGGAAGGGGAGAAAGAGTTACTGCTGTGTTAACATGTTTACCTACAGTGTATACTGCCTTTTGCTTTTCAGTCTTGCAGTGCTGACAGTGGGTTCTTTAAAATGTATTGAAAATTGGCCAGGCAGGACATGCTGGGACCGAGGGGATGCTCTGTGTTGCAGAGCAGCAGTTCAGAGCTGGGAGAGGAGTGTGGAGCCAAGGACATTGCTGGCCTTCAGACTTCTGGGAAGGTGCTGAATCATCTTCTCCAAACCCTTCCTGCCCTGTGGCAGAGCTGCTGGCCCCCTTCCCTGGCTGGCCTGTGCCCTGGCAGTCACAGGAAACCTTTGCTGAGGTTATTCACTGGCACACGTGCACACCCAAATCTGTGTGGCTGCCCCGCTTCCAGTTGTGGAATTGAGGATGTGGTTCCTATCACTCCTAAGGCTTTTCTCACCATCAGAGCTATTTACATCTATTCATTTTGTTACCTCTATTGCTCTGCTGTGCCCTGGAGAGTTTTGTTCCAGTCTCCCAGCGTTCAAGCATAAGTATCCACAGTGGGGTTTGCAAATACACACATCTTTGGAAAATTGGCATGTGATACTTAGAGCAGCTATGCAGCATCCAAATTACACATCTCATAAGGCATGAAAAAGCAAGTGGGCAAGCAACATTAAATAGCATATTTGTGCAAAAGCAGCTGAAGTGTGATTTCTGTGGGAACTGTGACTACTTGCCTAAGCTTTGTGCATCTAAATTCCTCATTTAGGGCTGTAAATACATAGGAAGGCTTTCTGTCTTGTTTTGCATCTAGTGTCTCGCTCTTTAAGGAGCTAGATCTCTAACTACTCTAGATTTTTCTTTTTTTTTTTTTTTATTCCCTTCTCTCTTTTCTCGGTTTAGATCCAAAAGATGGTAGTTTTTCCAGGTAGGTGTGTGTTACATTTCATCTGCTCAGCATCAGGAGGAATTTCATTGCACCACACAGAACATTACACTGGCAGCAGAGCTTGTACAGCTTGCCTGTGGGTTCCACAGCAGGGGCAGGACAGGAGGCAGGGACAGGTTCCTGTGTTTCTGAGTGGATCATCAAATAAAAGAAACTAATAAAAGACCATGTCAGTCATCTTTTTCACCTACTGTTTTCTCAGAAGTTGTACAGTGTTTCTTTTCTATATGGCTAGTGTTCAGTTACCATGACTTACATATTTTGCAGTGAAACGTTAAAAAATTTGACTCTTCATTTCACCAAATCCATTAAATTGCTAACCTATAACAGCCTGAAATACGTTTTCAGTGTCATGCAAGGTTAGTCTCAATCACCCACTCCTGCTTGATTTCCACAGAGCAGTTGGTAAGGTGTTTTATTTTGCCGGTTATTTTCTAAATTACTCAGTAGCTAAACAAATTAAGTTATGTATATATAAGCTTAATAGTAAGCTGTTTGAATAACAGTGGGGAAAAAACCTTGTTGTATAAGTAAATAACCTGTTTAGCTGTTGTTTTTCACTCTACCCCCCAGTCCCTGCTACCTCTTATACACATGTACAGCAAAGGGCAGTCAGCTTAATTGGGCTGATTTTTTAATTTTTTTTTTTCTTCTTCCTTTTATCTTTGCTGAAATCTGGCTTTGGGTTAGATGCCATGAAGAATTCAGCTCTAGCTTTCCCACCTGAGTTTGACTGTCAGCATCCCATGAATTACATATTTAGCTTTTCAGTTCCTTGTAATTTCATGGATGGTTTTGAAGTACCTAATTTCTTCTCTCTGTGTATATTTATAAGGGGTTTGCACACCTTCATGTTCCCGTTTTCTCCTAGTGCTCTTTTTTAGTTAGTCATGCAGTGCATTTGCATGGGGTTATAGGTGGTGAAGGATATTTTAAATTATTATGAGATCTTCTGATGAGAAGCCTGTGTGAGCTCAGTGTTGCTGAAGACAGTGTTGATGTGCTATCTTGAACTGGAGGCTGTTTCCGCAGAGGTTCTTGAATTACTGCATAGGACAAACCCGGGTGCTTGCATTGTGTAATGTCCTTTCCCTGCCCGTTATCTTTATTAAATCATTTTGTACACGAGATTCATCTCTTGCTCTCACATGCCTCTCCTTGGTTCCTCATCCACCTGCACCCTCCCATCTGCCAAACAACAAAATAACTCTTTGATAAGAATTAAATATTAATTTGATGATAGGAATGTCTTGGAAAAGAGTAACACTGATGCAGGGATAAATGTTTAGTTCTCCAGAAGAGTAGAAAATGAGGTGATGGAAAATGCCAGGTTGTAGTTCACAGGCAAGCAGCATTTAAATGGTTTGCTATAATCATATTAGGATAGAATTAAATTGAGTTCTTTATTTTGTGCTGCAGTGGAATAGGACTGTTACTGATCATTTTCTCCTCCCTCTTGCTTTGATGATTAGTGTGAAAACTCAAGCAGCAAAAATTACAGGAGTTCTGCAGCAGAGCACGGAGACAGTGGTGTGAGGAGATCTGACTTGGAGTGTTGTGTCCTTGCACATGAGAGCTCTGGTGCTTCCCTAATAGACTGAAAATGAGACCAGTGCTGCTTTATAAGAGGTCTGTTCCAGCCACATTGCTCTACAGCTTGGCAGATGGTGGCATGTGAATGGTTTCATATTGATTGGATGGATTTGCCTCAGGGTAATAGGAGTGTGGGTCCTTAAAGATGTAATTCTAGATATTTTTTTTCTTTTTATTTGAAAAAAAAAATCCAACAAAAATGTGCATTTGTAAAACGCTTCTCTTTACATGACAGGGGTGTGCGGTAATCAAAGGACTGAAGTTACATGGAAATAAAAAGTCCTTAAATAGATTGTCACAAAGACCAAAAAGCCAAGAATACTTATTTACTAAGTGATTACGTTTTTACATTAGAAGAAAGTGACACTTTTAATTAGTGTTCAAGGCATATGGTGAATGAGAAAATAAGCTTATTTCATGCAAACAGAAATCGATGCAAATAACCTTTCTCATATAAAAAGGGATGACTTGAAACTCAATACATATTCAAGAAGGTTAAGTCATTACTGCATCACTTTAATATTAGTTAAAGGCCAGCAAAGAAAATCACTACTCTGCATATACTTACTCAGCATGGATTGCTATAAATGAAAGAAATAGGTGATGGTGCTTTGTAGATGGTAAATCTAAAGAAACCCTTGTCCATCTAATGCATTTATTCTTTAACCTCAGTAAATAACCTTTTGGGTTCTGCCTTAGCACAGGTAGTTGCCAGAGATGCCCAATTCCTCTAGCAATTCTTCCCAGCTGGTAAAGACATTTTGTGATGCTCTTTGTTTATTGTTCTTTCTCACACTTCTGCTTCGTGCTTTCAGTCTTGTAAATGTTGTTTGTAAATCCTTCGATATGAAATGACTTTTCAAATGTGTTTGTACAGCACCTAACACAAAGATCCCAATCTCATTCAAGCCTCTGGGTGTTGCTGTAGAGCATTGAGTGAATTGGTATTTTTTTTATAGTAATGGAAGTATTTCTTGAGGTATTTGACCTTAAATAAAGAGGAGAAAAAAAACTTAAATAGCTTGCAGACATGATGGAATAGGGACAGTTTGATATCTTGGGAGACTGAGGTGCTGTTGAACACTGGATCCTTTCCATGTGTTTCGGTCTTGTTCTCTGATGCGTGCAACAGTGGTTTCATAAATGAGTTTAAGCCACAGTAAGTCATAGTAGTACCTTAAGCTGTCTTCAGTTTGTTTGAAGGTTTAGTTCATTTTCTAGCAGAATTATTTACATGTTGAATTTTGTCTTTCCATGAAGGAACCTTCTCATGGTGAACTTAGTGCTGATTTTAGTTCTTCTGCATTACAAACTACTTAGTTGAGTGTACTTTCCCTTTTAATTACACTTTGTTCCCAGAACTGATTGGATTTTACCACTTTTGCTGAATGAAAAGCTCCTGTATAAATTTTAAGGTTCCTTTAAAAAAAAACAAAAAACCCTGCGTTAAAAGCTAAGTGGTTTTAGGGTTTTGTGTGTGGGCTTGCTTCTGGGGAGGAAAGGGCATAAAACAGTGACAGTATTTTTTCTTCCTGCTTGATAAGTGTAGGGGGGATTTACGCTGTATATCACAACCAGCAGCTATTCCAAGAAAAATCTTTAAGATGGTTACTTGGATCTGTGTACACTGCCCACCTGGTGGTTATGGAGTGAACTGTTACTTTAAAGAATAGTTTAAACAACAGCCATGTTTGGGGCAGGCTAATCTTGCAAAGAGAGCAGTACATATAACAGGAGTCTACAGTGTGATAAGGGGAAAATTCAGCTCACTGACTAGATGTTTTAATGTGCGAACTCTAGGGAAATAACATATTGACTATTCCGTTGTGCGCAAGAAAATTGAAGAACCCTTTGCAGACAGAGGGCTTGCAAAGGATTCTTTCTGTTTCTCTTAACCAAAATCTGTGGCAAGATGTTTGAAATCAGCAGGACGCTTAATGCTGCTTTGTTAAATAATGAGGTAATATTTTGTCACTTTTTCTGGGCAGCATCTGTTTTTTCTCCTTTTTCATATGTTGGTGAAGGATTCAGTTTAATCTTATGCAAGTAAGAGATTTTTTTTTATTTTTTTTTAAATCACTCTTCAATTTGTTATTTTTTTCCTTTTGATGCTTTTGGAGAATTGGGTTGTCTTTTATTTGCGGTTTCAATCGGCTGCTGTTGCCTAGGACATTATGCCACGTAAGGCTTCTAAACTGCACAGAGTAGGTAGTTATTAACGCTGAATTGGCTTCTGGTATAGTCCATCTGGGCTCTGTATGAGAGAGCTTGCTAGCGGCTACTGATGCTAAGATACCCGCAACCTTTGGGATGTATGCGTGGTGGAGAGGGGCTCAGTGATATGAGATCACTTCTTTTAAGGGAAACTGTCATTAATGAGTCAAGAAACTGCTCATTTATGGTAAGGAGAGGGAGGGGGGGGCTGGGAAACAACCCTGTGATTTCATTTTGATATTGGATTAGCTGTTTAAGACAAGTTTCTTTTTGTGGGGATGGAAGATTGCACTAAAAATATGCTTTGCTCAGGGGCTTGCTGGCTGATGCTGGAGAGACTGTGTAGAGAATCTGATGCTTTACAAATGTCACCACCGTGATGCGGTGGTCAGTCCCTTTCCCTGAAAGATAAATGGTACTATTGGAAACACGAGAATAAGGTTGACTTTTTCAACAATAGGATTCTGCCTTTGTCTTTCCAGAGAGGCCTCTGAGGATGTTTGAGCATTTGTTTTAGTGTTTCTCAGAAAGGCTGTGTGTGTGGGGTGCTTTTTGGGGAAGTGGTCAGTGTGCAGAGTACCTGGATTTATAGATGGATAAGATTAGCTAATTTTTTAGAGGAGCAGCGTGCGATTATTGTTTCAGAAAAATGGCTGAATCTTGATATGCATAACGAATTTACAGTAACAAAGTAAGGTGAAGTTGAAAACACTTAAAAATAATTTCTGATGCCTTCTCCGGTGTTATTAACCCCTGAAGAGACCTTTAGTAAAAAATTTGCATTACAAATCTAACTTTAATATTTGATGTATATTTGCACAAGAATCTATGGTAATATAGTATCTGTTGTAGCATTTTGATGTCTGTGTGTTCAGTCTAACGGGTCACCTAAATTTGAGTTAGGAAATGTATCTTACGGGCTAGCTTAATCTATGCTAGTTTTTACTAAGCTACAAATGTGCTCAGAAAGATGCGTGGTGAGAGAAATCCTCTGCAGCCTTTCACATTGTTCATATTTTAATTGAATTCAGTGCTCATTCCACAAATAGATTGTATGATGTTTTTAAATGTGATTTTTCTCCTTGCTTGGTTTGTGTATAGCTAGATTTTATGAGCTTTACTACGTTTCGTATGTTTTATTGGTGTGTTTAGTCTATGTGTGTGTTTGAGCGTGTCTGTGGTTTAAAGAAATTTAAAATGTAGTGAATGGCACTCTCCAGCCTAGCAGTATGGAGGGAATATTTATACTTTTTAAAAAATGGAACTTGTAGAACAATGATTATTTGATTTACGTGTTTTGAAAATGGTTTTGGTGGTTTGTAGTCAGGTTTCCTTTCTCTAGGAAAGAGCTAAGTGAGCTTATAATGTGGCCCATCCCAGCTTTCTCGGGTTTCAGCTCTTACATTTATAAAACGCTTGCAATGATTCTGAATTTTAAAAAAAAACCATTTAGTTGTTGAAATGAATGTGTGGATGGCAAAACTGAATGATCCTATGTGTATTAATAGAGTAATACTCGGTTGCTTTAGTTGAGATAAATGTAAATTCAAGGTTTGTTGTAATTACAGAGTGCCATGCCTTGTTACTTTGGACAAAACACGCTTTAGGAAAATACCTCTCAAGTAAGAGAAAGAAATGAATGCTTCCTAACTTGTGAGAATTCTTAATAAACTTGCTGTGGTCAGAAGGGGCTAAAATATTGCTGTTTGCAAGTGAAGTTTTGTTAGTTTGTCGGTGGCAGCGAGCGGAGGATTAATGAGTGTGCATTGTTAAGTTAAGCACGTTTCTCTGAGGCTGGAAAAGAAAATTCTTTTAAATACCCAAAGTTCGCTGTCGTTTTATTTCCTGTCGAGCTGAAGAATAACGAAGCGAGGTGGCAAAATAATTCTGAAATACTACTGTCGTTCAGGGGGAGCGCCCGATAAAGAGGTGTCTGCTGTGCCTTAGACATTGTCAAGTGGCAGCAACATCAAACCCACTCCTTTAAAAATCCATATTTTTAAAAACCTCACCGGGCAGAAGGAAGGAGAGATGGGTTGATTATTAAAATCAATAGTACCTGAAAATAAATGCAGCTTTAAATGCACGTCAAAGTGCTTTTGTTGTGCCTTTAAGCCTAGAGGCAGATCATTAAATATGCATTTCTCCGGAAAGCAACTGTCGAAAAAGATAAGGTGGTTAAAATACGCCGGACCTGGGAGCGGGGCGCGCAGGAGGTAAGGAGATGTAGGCACTGGAGCATGGCCGAGGTACGGCACCGCCGGGCCCAGGGGTGGGAACAGGGGGAACCAAAAAAAAAAAAAAAAAAACCCTTAAAAAAAAATAATAAAAAATACGGGGCTGCGTGTTGTTTCTTCAACCGGGGCCTTAATTACTAGACACAAGCAGCAGTTCAGAAATCTGGTCTCTGTTGTTGTAGAGGTCACCGCATCATTAACATTGTCAATCTGGCAGCGGCTAATTTCAATAGCACCTGATGTCGCAACGCCTCCCCCCCACACACACCACACACACCCTCCCTCCCCCCTCCCTCCCTCCCTCCCTCACGCCTGCCCCCCCCGCGCGCGCGGCGCGCTCGGCCAATCAGCGCGCGGCGCCGCTGACAGATGGTCCCATAAATGGCGGTAAAGGGGCGACGGCGGCCGCCAGTCGCAGCAGGGCCCGCGCCGCTCCGCGCGCTCCGCTCCGCGCGTCCCGCCCCGCGCCGCTCCGCGCTCCGCCCGCCGCCGGCGCCGCCGCCCTCCCGCCGCAGCACCACACTGAGACAACGAGATAATATACTTAGCTAGTATTATTATTTATTATTATTATTATTATTATCGCTGCCGCTATTATTATTATTATTGCCGATAATAATTTCTCGCTGCACAAACGTCTAGCAGTGTGCTTTGTGGATCTTCCAAAAAAAAAAAATAAGAGAGAGAGAGAAAAAAATAATAATAAAATAATTCCCTGAAAACCGTAGCAAAACCGTTAGAAGAGTTGAAGCCTTTCAAGACACCCAATATTTGCCATTAAGAATGGTTATGGTAGGTATTAGTAGATTTAAAATCTGATCGTAGCGGGTTTATATAGAGGTAGATATAGAAGCTAACATACAGATTTTCCCCGAATCTGCATCATTCTCAGTCTGTGTTTTCCCATGAATTTAGTTTTCTGCTACTGATCTGTTTGTACATGATCTCTCCCTTTCCCCCCCTCTCTTTCTCTTTCCCCCTCTCTCTCGCTCTCTCTCTTTCATATTTAATGTCTGCGTATCCTTTAATAAAGGATGTACTTTGTCATTTTAAGGTAATTGCGATTTCTCTCAGAATAAAGAGAAAAGCTCATTTCTAATGCGAGGCTGGTATGTGGCTAACTGGAAATGCAAAAGGAAGAAGAGGCTTTTTTTTTTAAAGGGTGGGGAGAGTTAATTTTCACATTGACATTTTGGAGATACAAATGCAGAGCAAAATCCTTGGGGGGGGGGGGTGTTTAAAAAAAAAAAGCCTCGAGATTGGTAATTTTCTTTTTGGTGGACTGCGCAATAGGTATGGTAATTTTAAAAGAGGGTGATTTATATGAGCTTCAGTAAATGCTGCATATTGTATTTCAAAGAGTTTCCTGTCGTGACCTCATAAAAAGAGGAGGAGGCTTGTATGTGTTGCAGTGCCTAGTATATGTCGATTTTGTTGCATCGTTGGGCAGCAGCGCTGTAAGAAGGAATGTCAGCTTTTACATAACGCTCTTTTTGCTTTTGACTCTGTGAGGGGCTGTAAGGGTCCATCTTTGTGATCACAGATGGAGTGGAATGGCTTGAAAATGGTAAGTGAACGGCGAGAGCCTGCTCGTGGGGTTTTGTCTCATTTCTCGTGTGCCTCGCGAATTTCTTTTGTTCAGGGCGGCGGATCGTGAGTCATAAAATAAAATTAGAGAGCCTTGTTTATTTTTTTTTTTTTTATTTTCTTCTATATCGGTGGGCTATGTCTGCCTGTGTGTGTGCATCTGTATCTGTACATCCATTTACCGTGTGTGGCTGCGATGGCACTTCACGGCGTTTCCATTGAACGTTGCGTTTCAGTTGAGCGCGGATGGTCTCTGCTGACAGTCACGGTGTCATGGTACCGCGTGTGCCTGGCGGAGCGGGCGGCCGATGATGCCTTTTCATCTCCGTCCCTGTTACACCAGCCTTAAATGCAAACCTAATAATCGCCTCTAAAAATCCAGGTATCGCGTTTCCCATGGAGCCGGTGCTGTCGAGGATGGGTGGATGGATGGATGGGTGGATGGATGGATGGAAGGAAGCAAGGGTGTGTTTTTTTTTTTGTGTGTCGGGGTGGGGGCTGGGGCTGGGGTTGGGGAGTGGGGGGGGGAGCCGTGTTGTTTTGTGCTTTTTTAAATGCCGGGAGAAGTCAAAGCCATTTATGTGAAAAATAGTATTTCTATTTTTAGCCCGTATTTCTCCTGGCGGAGGAGCCCGGACGTGCTCGTCTCGTCCCCTCTTTTGTGCTTTTCCTTACAGATTGTGCAAAATGGCATGATCAGGCACACAACTGCGGGCACCGGGGCTGCGCCGAGCGGGGCGACCCGGGTGGGGGCTGGGGCCGCCCGCACAATACCCGGCCCTCCTGCCAGCCCCGGGATGGGGGGGCTCCGGAGACCCTCCCCTTCCCCCTAATTTAACGTTTTGCAGACTTTTGCCGCGGATATTTATTATAACCGGGGAAACAAAGCGACGGTCTTTTCCCATTCTTACAGGATTGTCTTTGTCTAGCTGCTTGTTTTGATGGGTGTAAAACAAATAAGATTAGACTGAGCAGCCGAACTGAAAGCGATAGCTGGGAGGAAAAGCCAATGAAAGGTTGCCGGGGAAACGAGCATAGGGGAAGCTGAGTGGGGGAGCAGGTGGCAATCATGTGGGAATACTGCAAACAGTGTAAAAAAAATCTAAAAAAAAAAAAAAGCAGGGGCTACCTCGATTATCTCTGCTGTTCTTTGTGGCAGTCACAACTTTAATTATTCTTTATAAATAGGTGTTAATTACATTTCTGGCTCAGGCTTACAGTGATTTCTAGAAATCTGGTTTTAAGCATCTGTTCTTTCTCCTTTGCAAAAGAGGGTTATCTTTTTTTTTTTTTTTTTTTTTTTTTTTTTTTTTTTTTTTTTTTTTTTTTTTTTTTGCCTTCCCCCTCCCTGCTGTGAAATTGTACGTGCAAAAAATTGCAAGGAATCCTGTGAGGCAGTATAAAAAAAAATGTAAATTATATTGAATGAAGTTGACAGAGGTATAATAGTGAACTCCCACAGCTGATAGCTTCTGCAAATCATTTCTTAGAATTTTCCAGCAAAT
This sequence comes from Eopsaltria australis, assembly GCA_034509425.1. Taxonomy (NCBI): domain Eukaryota; kingdom Metazoa; phylum Chordata; class Aves; order Passeriformes; family Petroicidae; genus Eopsaltria; species Eopsaltria australis. Next base: position 742,182 of record JAVTVJ010000130.1, read on the forward strand.
GTCCCTATGAGAACAGTAGGTAGAATGAATTTACCCTAAGCAGTGATTTTGTGTTAAGTGATATTGGTATTTTTACGAAATCAGATGGTTTTATGGCAGAATAATCAGTTCAGGGGAGTTCACCATATTTTAGGGTTTAGGCACTGAGTGGAATTTACAAAAATACTGTAATTTTTCTTCCCTTCGTCTCCAGCCCCACCTTCAGCCACAGTCTGTTCTATATCTGCTGGAGCAATATCCATTTCCAATGTCGGGCTCCTTGTGGCAACTCTACTTTTTAAACTACGGCTGAATATTTTGTTAATTGTGATGGTCTCTTAATTGTAGTGGCAAACAATAATGGGAAATAGCTGGTGGTGCTAGAAGTGTTAAAAAAGCGTAGTAGACTAGTAAGTGATAGACGGTAGCGTAAAAGATATAAAAATGTGGTTGCCCAGAAAATGCTCATCTATCACACATCAGGAGGCATAAGAAGCAAAGCAAGAGTATAGAACACGCCTTTCTTTCTGTCTTTGGATTTGCAGATATTTTTACTTTATTCCGTTCTCTGGTGCAGGGTTACTTTGAATGCAAATTCAGGCAGGAATGTTAGTGCTCAGTTTAAATAGGAATAAAAAAATTAAATCCCCCTTTTAATTTGCTTTAAGTATTGCTTCTGCTGCAGTCCTTTCTGTGAAAAAGTGATTGAATGGCCCTCTGAAAACTGCACTGCTTTACAATGTAGAGGGGGAGAAAAAAAATCTTGAGGGGGTGTGTGCGTGTGTAAAATTCCGTATTTTACAGTCTGTGCATGTGCAGAGATGCATTCTGACATGCATTGTGCTTGTACGTGAGAGTAAAATAATTTTTCTTCTGTCCAAAACAGAGATACTGTGTTCTAAATCTGTTAACTTAGTCATGACAATAAATAAGGGTGCCTTTTATTATACACAGCTGCATTGTTTGTTTTAAGAGTCATCAGCTAGTAGTTACATTTTCATTTTCTGTTCCATTTGGTGTTTCTACAAAGATTTAAAAATAATGTAATCCTTGTTTTATGGTGCACGTGTTACTGCCCCGATCTTCCCCTTTTCTTTGTTTTAAGGTTATATTAATGAATACAGCCTGAATGTACAGTGACATTTTCTTTCTGCATGTAAAAGATTGCATTGTAAATCTTCCTATAGAAAAATAGTTCTTAAGTTAGTAAAATAGAATTAGGATTGCTACTATTACTAAAAGATAAAAATGTAAAACCTCTTTCTGTTGAGACAAAAAGATACAGAAAATGTAGTCGTCCTTAGACATGACATTTTTCTTTTTTTAGAAACTGTTGTCTTAGTGTACTAGTCAGAAAGGAGGAAATCTTACAATTGAGTATTGATGCAATGTGAATACCAGCCATCAGTTTAAAATCCTGTCCCCATGTACTCTGCTAATCAAGTTCCTGTGTTAGATACAGGGATGCCTCTCCACTGGTGACTGGCTTGGTTGCCTCCTTTGCTTTCTTCCTCTTTATTAATTTTACCTTTTTGAGCTTTCTCAAAGTGAGCCCGAGCTGTTGTGACAAAGGACGGTTACAGTGAGCTGGAAGGGGTATACTTAAAAATCCCATTTGAATGGGTTTGAAATAGTCTTCATCATCTTTATTTGGTCCTGTTAAATATTGTGACTCTATTGAAAGAAAATCTGGTTGCGATAATCTTACATATATTTAACAGATTCATTTTTTTTAAAATAATATCTTCTAAGTTGCAGGGAATTTTTTTCCTCAACCTTCCTACTTGGTATGCTGGGAGTGTACTAATTAAACGCAGGTTATTTTCTGTGAGTAATTGTCATACTGTTGGTACGTAACCTAGAGCCACTCCACACCCTGAGGTTTTTCAAAAGAAATAAGGTATGATTGCATCCCATATTCTAGTAGGGGGATTTGGTGTCTTCTTTGGGAACTTAGACTTTGAAAATAATTTCAGCAAACAGCCCAGGCAAGAAATGGGCAGTGGCAAAGAATATTATGGTGAGAGGGAGAGAGATGCAGATAACTTGACAAATGCACTTGTCCATTTTGGCAATTTATGTCCTCTGGACACCTCATTTACATGCCGGGACGCATTAAAATGTACATTTGTTTGTCTGTGGGACAGCTAACTGGATACACTCCGATGCACTGACAAATGCTGCAATGCAGTATTTTTTCAATGTCATTGGGGTTTTGGGGGAGAAATGGGCACCAACAGTTTTCTTGCAAGTGAGGCAGTGTTAAAAAGCATGGTACCTCTGTAAGGGATAGGCCAGATTTTGCAAAATTCGCTAATCTGTGGTGGAAAGTCACCCCTCCCCCTAGCAGTCATCTCCTTCTCTTGCTCTTCTCATTTCCGTGTAGGATGGAGGAAGAGATGGGTACACATGTATTTTTGTGTGTGTGTTCATGCATGCGTATCTTCTCTTCCCGTTTGAATGGATGTTAAGGAAATGCTGAATTTGAATGAGGGAGGAAAGGGCATTTGTGTAATGTAACACTTCCCAATTGTTTCTGTGGATGTCCAGTTATCAGCTGTATACGACTTTGAGCAACTTTAAAAGAAGGCACATTTTTAATTTTCTAAGGAGCTTTGTGAAGAGGAGGGCAGTGTTTCAATTCAACAAGTGTAACAGATTTAAGCCTAATAAAACATCTTTAAAGGGTACCTGTACCTTGCCTTTGGGTGTGTTTAACCATTTGAGATAATGTAAAGGGAAGATGTTGGAGAAACAGATACTTAAAGATTGGTTGCTTGCTTGCTTTTTCCCCTCAAATGATCAGTCTTTACTTTTTTAAATACTAGAGTATTTTAGGTACAGGGGGCTTTTGTAGGTCACTAGCTTTACAGCAAGAAGAAGAAAGGGGGGAGAAAAGGTCTCAATGTGTCAGAGGCAGTAATCGTATAAAATTAGCCATCTAGAAAAGGCAGGAAAGGCTTGGAGGAAAGGAGGCACTAATATGTGAAACAGCACTGTGCTAGCCAGGGAGATAATGAGTGATAAATTTGAACTGGTGCAGTGGTGTGATGCCCATTAATTTCTCAGAACCTTGACTTTGCAGGTTTGTTACTCTGTTGTTCACACCTTTAATTATAACTAGTTTTGGATGATAGCTTGGGGCACCGAAGATGAGACCTTTTGTTTGTTGTTTACTCATTTAGATATTCAGAGTTTGCAATAGCGTTGGAACATCAGTGTTAGGAATTAAATACTCTCAGATGAGATTATAATAAGGATGCAGTTAATTCTTGGAACTGCCTAACATTGTCTTATTTGTAGCATTTACATTGCTTGCATGAATTCATTAGGAATTAGCTCAGCAGTGTTAGGTTGAGCTTTATTTTCTCTAGTGAAAATCTGTGCTCCCCAATGGAGCTCCGGATGCATTATTGCTTATTTAAAGCCCCAAAAAGTAGGGAGGAAGCGGAGAGCCCCGTCTTACCTATTGTTGTATCCTTGACAGTCTTACATGAGGACTTTTACCTCAGTGGCTAAAAAAATCTGTACAAGTCAGGAAATGCTGAGAACCAGTTAAGAAGCGTTAATTAAATGGGAAGAGAATATAGAATACTAAGAAAAATAATTAATTAAAACTAAGGATGGCTAAACCTTTGTTTGTGTGTCCTCTCTGGAAATGAGATGTAGTTGCACAGTAAGGTACAAACCTGGCTTTGACGATACTTAGAGGCATGATGTATATAAAATGCTGTAGTACGCCTTCGTTGCTAAGGCATGCGCAATTGCGTCAGCAATGCTGTTGTGATGGGAAATTATTTGTCCTTGAATTCTGGGGGGAAAAAAGCTTTCGTTTATTTTATTCGTTTAAAATTAAACCTCTCTAATTGCTATAAAATCCCGTATACGTCGCTGCTGCTAGTTTTCCCAATCCGGAGACGCGCGCCAGCGCTTTTCGGAGTCAGGGCGGTGGCATTTGGTGGCTTTGGAGTGTTCGGAGCCCTTGGAGGTGAAGGCGGCGCGATAACGTGTGTTTGTCTCAAAGCAGACACCAGTGACTATGGGAGGTGGCTCTCGCTTGCAGTGCTTCGAGAAGGTTCCACGCGTAACACGTCCGTGCCCATGTAAGTGATGTTGGCGCTGGTAGAGGGCGGCAATGCCACTGGAGCCTTTCCAGTAGCGCCAGTCCTTCAGATCCTGCTGCTCCGCCGTGCGCCCGGCGGCGCTGACTGAGCCGCGGGAAGAAACCCAAACAGCTTCCCTGGGTTCTCGCTTCCTGAGGGGCGCTTGGTGAGAAGGTCCCACCTGATTTCCATGTAGAGGCCCCAAAAGGTTGCTGCTGGAGCAGGTAACTGTGCCCCGGTCCTACCTGTTGGCCTGTAATTGCATGCACTTCCCTTTGGAGAGGCTGAGTGGTTTCCTGAGCACTGCCAAGTGTTTTCTTCCAGCCTGAGTGCTGTTGAAAAGCCTTTGTAGGGACATGAGGGATGAAGGACGCATGTCCTTCTTGCTTTTCTTCCTTTTAAGAATCTCTCATGATTGCATTCTGGAAAACTAGCAAAGACAGCAATTTACTTGCAATTTATAATTTAAGGTAGAACTGCCTCGTCTTGTGTTACATCTAATTGCCCAGCAAAAACGTGGAATTTCAGATCCTGACTCTGCTCCTGCTGGTCAGACAGTTGCCAGAAGTCCACGTTTCCTTACTGCTCTTAACAGCAAAACTGATATTTGTGAGTTTGAGAATTGTTGCTAGATTGAGCTTCATTGAAAGGTTTGACATGGGGGATTTTTTTGTTTAATACATGGATTAATTAGGACTCTTGATGTCTATCAAGTGCTTGGTGTGTGTGGAAGTCAACCTGGTTCTAATAGTTCTGGTAAGAGAGGGCCATAAAAAACTACATGGGCAAAATATTAACAAACCTTTTTAGTGAGTTGAATGGTAATCTGGAGGGGAGGCCAGGACTTTTCTCAGTTCCCTTCAGCTGATACATAGACTCCCATAGTCAGCAGCAGTTTAGTGTTAGATAATATGAAATTCATGACTCAACGGCATGAAATAACACTCCACCACAGTGTAGTGACTTAAATTTGGGTTAACGCATTCTGCTTTGGGGATCAGAGGTATTTGGGGTGCTTTTCTGCCTGCTTAAAGGGTTTATAAATGTGACTATTAATTGCAGTACTTGTATTAATCTTCTGTTGGTCCTCCTTCATCTTTGAATGGTGGTCAGCGACTTTTTGCTGTACTATGTGCAGAAGAACTTGTGGGCAAAAATGTTATTTCTGTAAAGCAGCAGGCACAGTCACGACTCCGTAGAAGTAATAATGTATGTAAATAAATGCTTCTTAAATAAAAATAGTTCTAATATATCTTTGTTCCAAATGAAGTTACTGGCAGTAGATGAGTAGGGGGAAGTTGATTTTTAGCAGAAAGCATGAATGCTGGAAATTCTTCCTAATATGCCTGTGCCAGCTATACTGTGACAATGTTGCTGTCGATTCCCTTCCTGTGAGAGCAGCTGTTCAGGGAATTAAACTCTTTGCTTGATGCAGAGGGTCCTGAAAAATTCAGCATGCAGCTACAGTGGTGGCTGTGGCCATTTTTAGTGTGGCCGTTGACAGGAGCTAACTCCATGATCCAGCACAGTAGCATATTGTTCTTTAGACTAACTGGGCCAGGACAAAATTATCATTCTGTATTTCGTGTGCTCTGTGAGAGATTCCGGAGAGCACTTCAGAATTTGACATTGTGTTTGATAATTTATAGAGCACAGTTTATATTTAACTGTAGACACACTAATCCAGGGAAAAAGAGTAGTATATTTTTAGAATCCTTTTTTTATTGTCTGCGCTTGTCATCACCCAACTACTGAAAGAAGTGCTCGCGAATGTAAATGCTCGGATAGAAATTGAGTTTAATTTCCATTGTTAGTCTTTGCTAAGTGCAAAAGTGAATATTATTTTTGTGATGTTCTTTGTGTGATCAAGGAGCTTTGCAGCTGTACATAGTCAATGCGGCCGCTGGAGGAGCCATGTTCTCCTCCAGCATTTCAGCACCAGGCTGGACCAGGACACTTGGGCTGAGTGGCTCTGTGGCCGGGCTGCTTAGGTGATGTCATAGTAGTTTTAGTAATGGCAGTGTCACTTTTGTCACCAACTTGTTTGAGCTGAAACAGGTGGAAGTGGATCCAGCTCCAGGTTTAAAACACCTGCCTGTGGCTGCTGCGCATTGTAAGGGAAGCGTAGCCAATAGAGGACTGTAACTTGATTGGTTTGACTTTTCTAATTCTCAAGCATTCGTTCATGTATGTTTGGGCTCTTCAGACACTTCTCCTCGCTGTTCTCTAATAGTGGCTGTTGTATTTCCTGTTGCCTTTTGACACCGAAGTGGAATGTAACGTGTGGAGTTTGGAGTCAGAATAGCTGGGGTGGTTTGGGTTCCCCTGTCCCCAAGCACCTGAACAGGGGCTCAGCTTGGCAGGGCTCCTCTTGGGTGCTTGAGCAGAATTGTGTTTTATTCAGGTGATTGTTATCCATGAAGTTTGCTTGCCTTTTTAAGAACAGTTTTGATACATTTTTAATTTCTTGCTGTTCAGGGTATGTTTGTTTATTTATCTTCATTGAGGAAGGTGTTTGGTTTGGCCTGTGGCATGCTTCTCTTCTGTAGTACAGAGATTAACAGTTTGTGTGGGATAAGCCATTAGGATCTGTTAGCCTGACCTGTGACAGATATGTACTTGATATTTTGTCCTTTATTGATGAATAATACATTACTAATCTGTAATAATGGATCTTTGAGCTTAGCATAGATGCTTTCATGCATGAGATTGTTTGAATTTAAGCATCACTGAGATATTTATCCCATGCAGTACTTTAAAACTTACACTCATTTAAGCCATTTTGTAGGTAGTTTTGTGAGATCATCAGAGTAAACAGCTGCCTCTGCTTTCTCAAAGGTGATTTCCGGTTCTTATGCTCCCAGAAATTTCTCAAGTTTACCACTTCTATTATCTGCTCATTAAGATGGAGATGGCAGTATTATTTTCAGTGATTCATTGTAACTTTGTCTACCACAGATATCTTACAGAAGTAAGAATGCCTGTTTCATGGTAAGGTTATTTCTGTAAGCAATATTAGTGTGGTACAGAGCTCTACACTAACAGGTGAACTGTGGAAAAGATGTAAATTTATTTTTTTATTACTAATCTGGTTAAGTTTTAAGAGAAACACTGATAGCTTTCAGCAGACAAACATTTCTAATGATGGAGATAGGACTTAGCTGAACATCATAGTTTCTATTTTGGGGTCTGTCTCGCTTAGACCTGCAAGCTGCAGTATCCATAGAGATGCTGTTGCCAGCAGTTGAGATGTACACATGTTGATTAGTGTTTCCTAATTGCATTTAGCAGTGTGTCTTCATTAAGGTCCTGTTGAGGACAGAGCCTTAAAACATCTTGGTAGGGGCGTGTGTTTTGCTAAGCCATCCATTCCTGCCTAATATAAGCCTGTCTTTGCATGAAAAATAAAAGGGCAACATTTTCAGAAGCGCTTATGGCTTAGGAGCTGAAATCCTATTGCGGTGAACGTTAATGAATCTTAAATTGCTTAAGGGCTTCTAAAAATCGTAGCTTTTTGTTTCTAGAACTTCAGTAGAAATAACAGCAGTGGGGGGTTGGATGTTCCTAGGCTTCACGGAGAGCCCGCGCTGTCCTTGCTTTGCTTTGCCTTCTGGTAAGTAGATGTTTTTAGGTTTCAGTATGGCTCATAACACAGGTTTCACTGTCTGAACTCCCGGGTTGCAAATGATTCTAGATTATTTTCGTAGAGGGAAAAAACCATAAAGTGGAATTGTGACAGGTCTACAGCAGCTGAAGACTTGCAGCTGTCTGCCTCTTACATGAACATGTAGGTCCCCGTGGGAATCTGTGCGTCAGAACACAGTGCTACATGCATATTCCCAAGTCAGTAATAGAATTCAGTTACAGATTAGCAATATATCACTCAGTAATAGAGTCAGTAAACCAAACAAGTAAGTAGTGATTAGGAAACAAAATTGAGCTAAAAATAAAATTCAGAAAGTAACCAGAAATATAAAAAGACTCTCTCAATTTCCTTTGCTTTCATTTCAGTGTATTTTTAGGCTGCATGTCCTTTAGACTGAGAATCTGTGTTAAATGTTGATCTCAACCATGCTCTTATTGTCTAGTATGTAGGCTTTTGAGAGACCCTCTTCAGTCTTTCAGAGTTTTCCTCATGTACTTAATGTTTTTGGTGGTATATCTGGTTTTTTATCACCTTGTTAACACAGATTTCAAATATGGTTTCTGTTAGTCACAGTCTCTTTTTTCAAGAGGGACGATGCAGTCACTGGAAGACCTCTTGCCTTTATGGTATCTAATAAAGTGCAGCCTGTGGAGAAAGAGGATGTTTTCATCAAATTTTGGCTTGGAGTGTCAATCAGAGAAAGATATCTTTTTGCTGAGATTTGTTTTTTTGGACTCCTTTAGCCTTCGTAGCCATCTTGAGAGAACAAGTAGTAGCCTCGGTGAAAATCCAGGAGGGAATAAGAAGCAATCTGGAATGATTAATTTACTAAAATAAAGCCCTTGTAAAATTGTAGGCTCAGGGTTGCCTGGTATGAATTTGGCAGAAGTAGAAGTGTGATTGAAGAAGAAATAGATGTTCCTTCAGAACCATGTTGTCTTTATTTCAGTTCAAAAATAGCGCAGACCTTTGAGCAGAGGCGGCGGGTGACCCCCAGAGACGGTGGGTGGGCAGGAGCCATTGATGGCTGTGTCCCAGGACAGAAGTAGGACACCTCCCTGCCACCAGCCTTGGTTGCAGTCTGTGGCTTGTGGGACACAAGTGTTTGTAAGGGTTTTTAACCTGAGCTGGTTGGGTAACCCATCTAATAGAGCATATTCGTTTTCCTCTCCTGGTGTTCTCGGTGATGGCTTTCTCCAAAGCTGTGTTCCAGAGGGATGTTTGAATGCTGTGAAGTCAAGGCTATGTATTCCCATCTCTTCATGTGTGAATTGTTTCATGGTAGAAATTACCATAAATTCTGGTGAAACCATTCTAAATAAGATGATAACTGGCTGTCATTCCAAAAGTCAGTTTGTCTTAATGAAAAGGACAACCCTGATCCAGGGACAGAAGCAAACTTCTCTGCCCATCGTCTCTACATTACTTTCTTCCTCATTATTTCCCAGGTGCTGTTGCTGTCAGCTTTAATAAGATATTGGAAAAACACTGATGAATAGAGCCAAACATCTCTGAGGTTTCCAACACGCATAATTTCTTGATAATCTTTGCAAGAGGCAAAGAAAAAGCGGGAAACAGTTGAAAGTAAAGCTCAATAGAAGTTCATAAAGAACCTCACATTTTGTGAGTTAATACATAGCACAGAGCTGTAACTATATTCTACTTCTGGACAAACATTGTTGTCCTTACAAATATTCCACGCTTCCCAGAAACTGCTGTGCATGGAGTGCTTGTCTATGCACCTGCTGCCCAGTCCTGTGTGTTTCCTCTGAGCTTTGCAGAGCGCTGAGCTGTATGAGTGATAATGGTAGTTCTCCTCCTCCAATTTCTTACCCCTAGAGTACCTGCAGGAGGAGTAAGAGATTATGCAGTGTGGATATGGTGCTTTTGTTCCTATCTTTAGTGTAGTTACTGGATGTGTAGTTCCAAGAGTGTTTTCCCCTACTGCTCAACTAGTAGTTATTGATGTTGAAATAGTTGTGACTTATTTTGGTGTCTACTTTTTTCCCCTACTCATTCCCTGTTGTCCTTAAAATCAAATGCAAAACTGTAGAGGCCATCCTTCATGGGAACAGAAGACATTTATCTGAAACTCAAAAAAGAAAAATGCAGTTTGGTGCATCATTATACTGGTTTTCTTTTTGATAAGGCTGTTAAGAGTTGTACCTTACCACTGGGCTGGGTTTGAGGGTAGAGTGGTGTGTTATGGGTCTGTCACAGCTCACTGTGTAACTTCAGCAGTTTGCCTAGATACTTTCATCTGGTTTGTTTTTTTTTTTTTTTTTTTTTCCACTTCTGTGAAATAAATAACAGGTTTTACCTTTCTGCTTTTTTGTCACTCTGTTGGTAGAGCAGCAGTACCTTACTGCCCATTTGTACAGCACAACTTGGTGCTGCAATGGGCTGTGTCCTTCAGGCACTGCTGTGATAACAAGTAATATTGCCAATAAACTTTGTGTTCATTTCGCTTCAGACTGGGGACAGAATATTTTGGTTTAGCATATTCATGCAAAAACCTTTAATGGACCAGTTCAGGATAAATTTAGCTATTAAAGAAAATAATTTTCTCCTTTATGTGAACTGAGGCTTGCATCTTAAAATGAATGCATTTTGTTGTCTTCTCCATTTGGATCATTTGTGTGCTCTGTACAATTATTGTGGCACCCATAAATGTGGATTTGCTGGAAGTGTTTGAATGCCATTTCAACCTGAGAGCAACACACTCTGAAATCAAGTAAAGACAGCTGTATCTGTGCCATGAGAGCCAGACATTGCTAGTTTGCTGAGCTGAGACTTTCAGCTATATCTATATTTAAAATATTAAATAGGACTTTTACTCCTAGGAAGGTAAAGATGTAGCATGTAGAAGTGCATGAGTGGGGAACATGTCAAAATACCAAGGGTTAGATAATGATTTGTTTCTGGGGTATTGGATTTGCCTCCAGGCAGACAGACTAAAAAGCTTCATTTTCCTCCTTTATTTCATGTTCATGATGTATTTATTAGGTAAATAATAGCAAAGTCTAGTTGTGCAGTACATAAGCTTTAATAAAAATGTAATTGACAGTGAAATTTGACAGTTGTTACAGTTTAGAGAATCTGTACTGGAGCTGCACACAGAGCATCATTTGCCTCTCCTGAGGTCACTGTAGAAAGAAGCCCCCATAAGGTTCAGGTGCCACCTGCTTCTTGCTCTGGTTGCAGTTGTGGTTTTGAACCAAAGAAGGTTTAAAATCACTTCATGTTCTTTTCCTTTAATGCTCCTATGGGAAGGTGGCGTGATGTGTCCTGAACACTTTGTGGTCCAGTGCCTCATTCTGCAAAAATGTGCGAGAAATCCCCATGGAGCGAGGAGCAGTGGGTGCATCTTAAAGCACAGTGGGGTTGTGCGGTCACTGGAACAGGGCTAAGGGACCTGGACGTGTGTGTGTGTTCCACTCCATGCCCGTGGACCAGTCCTCTGGCTTTGGCATGGCTGTTGATGGCTCAGCAGATGGCAAGGCTGTGGATGGATTGGTCAGGCAGCCCTTCTGAATAGGGTTTTTCTCACCTGCAGAAAAGTTCTGGGAGAACAGAGGCTCGTACTGTGCTGACTTCCATTCAAAAGAGCAGATATGCAGGGAGTTAAAGCCTGTATCCTATTGTATGTGGAAAACCTTTGTAACTCTACATTTATTTTCTTTGAGAGGTTTTGTTTGTTTCTTCTTTTGTCATCGTTTTTTTACGAGATGGCTGTGGGACCTCTGCCATGGCACCATTTGTTTTCACTTGTAAAAGCAAACAACTTGCAATGCTAATTAAAGAGCTTTTTTAGATAAAGTAAGAGCTTTGCATTATTTATCTAAACTCTTTTTTTATGGGAGAATGTTCTGAGTTTGTTCATTAATGAACACTTAGAAATAATATAAAATTAGACCTCATGAATTCTTCATGAGGTGTAATTTGCCATGATCATTTTTCTTGGCATTTAGGTGCTGTGAACAGTTCATTATTCATAGCTAACTTTTTTGACTTCTCAGTCCTCAAAATGGATATGTCTGCATGAATTTTCTGGGGTTTAGGATTTTTTTCAGATTTTGATTTTAGGAAAAGATTGTCTGTGGTATGTTTAAAAACACTTCCCTTTAGTGCCTTTAAATAAGACTTATTAATTGTTACTTTTTTTTATACATGCCAAATCAGTTTGTTTATTGTGGAATATGGTCAGTGGAGTATACATAATTCAGGTAGCAAGAACGGGTGCTGATTATTTGCTGAATACAAGCTCCTTTCAGTGTACATGTGTGGCAGCCTCAGTTCAACATGCAGACCTTCTTTTAGACTGCTGAGAACAAATTTTGTAAATATCAAAAAAGTATATTTACATTTATCGAGCCATTGGCTATTGCTTATGCATGCAGTGGGGAGATAAGGATGTCTTAGTCTGTGGGTAGTTTTCCAAATGATTCATTAACTGTGCTTTGTAATGGTAGATGGATGTCACACATTTACTGTAATAAGTGAAGATTAGTGTCAGTTACTCCAGCTTGTAATAGTTTGTAATTGTAGTGCTTGTGTTGATACATACAGGTATTTTTTGCATTATTGTTGGAGCTAATATTTTAGCAGGAATAAATTGAAATTAGTTGAATTAATTGAAAAAACAATGAAGATGTGATGGAAGTATTTCTGAAACATTAGTAATGTGGGAGTTGCTCTAATGGGTATTTGTGGCAGATACTCTGTGGGAGTGGTTTATACCAAGCCTTTTGGTAAGCAGTGTTTTGCAAAACACTGGCAAAGCTTATGTTGTCTTCCCCAAAGCATTTCTTTGTGAAATCTGTCAAACTAAAATACCTCGTACTTTGCTGATACATTACCATAGTGAGAAAAGTAGTACACCAGGAAATCATCATTTTTAAAAGCAGCAGTCTAATGAAATACATGCACAATATCAAACATGTAACTTACAAAATCAGTCTTGAAATTCTGTTACAATATTTGTCAGCCTTAGAATATTCAGGTTATTGGTGGCTAAATGAGCAAATGTCTATTAGCAATAACTGCAGTTTATTCTTCTTCAAAGATACTATTACCCTATAGAGTATCATATTGCAGTATTGGGAGTCTGGCAGGTTATTGTCCCCCCCAAAAAATAAAATGCCTCTTTGTACCAGTAGCATGTGAATGTCATCACACATGACATTTGCACTGTAATATTTCAGGAGCGGTAGTAACTGCCTAAATTGGGTCAGAAAATGTCTACAAAAAGAGGTGTTGCTCAGAGCACAGATATTGGTGATTTTACTTGCTTATGGAGGTTTAAGAATAGCTTCAGGGATAACAGTATATTTTGTTTTTAAAAGATGAACATCGGGGCTGAGCCATTGTTGAATTTTCAACATTTGTTTTGCCTATATCCAGATAAGCCCTTGATGAGTTAGGCAGACTTAGTCTTCTTTGATATTTTGGTAGAATTTAATTGCAGCCCAGTACTTCCCTGTATTTAAAAAAAAAGGTACTACCAGTAATTAAAACACAGTAAGTTAACTGTGTGCCCCAGAAACTGGAGTATCAATCTTAAAACTGTTCAAATTGTGATACAGGTATTGAATTAAAAATTTAAATCTTAGTGTTGTGGATAGAGGGGGGGAAAAAACATACAGCGACTGTCATGTTGAAATCTGTTTGAATAAATAATGTTCCTCTTATGTAATGTGCTGACTGATGTGGAATCAACAGCTACTTAATATTAAAAACGGTGCTTGGCAATAAACATCCCAGTGCATCCACGCTGAACTCTGCCCAGGGTTTGAGCTTCAGGCATGTTGGGGACAGGACCGATTGTCTGGGAAGGAGAGCCAGGACTTCCCTTTTTGTCCCCATTAATAATGTAAGTCTTTACTCATGGCAGGAGTCAGTATGCACACCTAAAGTAAGTGTTATTCCTTTGTGCCTGTGAGAACTTCGAATGCAAGCTCTGCTGCATAACTGATTTGCACAGAAATCACCCTGTAAATGGAGACTGAAAATTATGCAGTAAAAAAAAAAAAATCTGAACTCCTTTATCAGAAAAGCTTTTAATAATTCTTCAACATTTCTCTCTATACATTCTCTCTTTTAATATGTATATAGCAAATGGATTTTTAATAACCTATGACTTAGCAATAATTTGAAGGGCAAATAAGAGCCTTGGTTTTCCTTTCTACTATTAAAAAAATCAGGAAAACCTAATTGGAGTTGAGAGGAACTAGGAAGAAAACCTGGCACCTGGTGCAAAATTAGTTTATGCCAAGATACTTTGAAGTATATGAGGAAATGTACTTTTTCAGGAACAGATTTTTACAGAGCAGCTTACTCTTAATGTTCCGAATGTGTTAAATGTCTTGGGTTGAATCCTGTTCCTTTGCTTAGTGGGGAAGGTATGAATGCTGAAAATGTAACTAAAAAGCATTTGCAAAATGCCTAAGTAGGACACCAACCAGTTTGGAATTTTGTTTTCTTTCACAGATTTTAAAAGATCCGGGGTTATTGTCTACCGCGGGGAACTATAGATAGCTTTTGAGTCTGTTGCTAATAATAGATGATGTACCTTCCTCGGTGTGTTGTGCTGGAGTCCTCCTTCTGCTGAAACTGAAACCAGTGGTGTGGAGTTCCTGCCGGCTCCAGATGGGCAAGATCAGTCCCTAAAATTGCAGCTCATCTTGTGGGGTTTTACATTGGGAAGAATATGGTCCAGTGATGTAGAGGCACACGGAAAGCTGCCGTTAACCGTGTCAGCTGCTTCACTCATCCTCTGGCTGTGCGTTGGCATCAGGACTGGGATTTCTTCCCCCAATTCCAGTCGGGTGGATGCGGATGCAGCCTGTGGGAGCAGGCTGTGCTGAGCCGGAGCGTGGCCGCCTTGGGGTGCGAACCCCGGCCCCGCAGCGGCTGCCGGCGCAGCTCGGAGCCCACAGCTGCCGTGGGGCCGCGGAGGTGCGGGGATCAAAGGATGATCTTCCAGCTGGAATCCCGAGCTAAACAGATTTAGCAGCATCTGAAGCGTTTAAGTGGTGCGTGTGAGTAAATACATGGGTGGAATTAGATTGGAGAAGGGAAGGAAGCATGGCTGATGCCGGGTAGAAGGGGGAATATTGAAGAAAGAGCGTGTGGGGCTGGCACAGCTTGGCCAAGGATGCCAGCAGTACTTGGTGCCACGTGGCTGGTAAAATTGGCAGGGGGATTCTGGTTTGGATGTGCCCATGTCTTTCAAGAGGTGACTATTTTTGTGCTGTTTATTTTCAAAATGATTCTGCTGTGTGGTTTTAAGGCATTCCTGTTAAGCACAATGTGGCAAGGCTTCATTTTATTTAAAAGCTGTTAAACCAAGTAGCTATTCCTGGTCTTGATAATAAAAATAATGGTAATTCAAAACTTATTTCCATTGATAAAAAAGAGGGTTATTTCCTAAATGAGGCATTAAACTAACACTGAAGCATTTCAATTAAAAAAAAAAAGACTTGACCAGAATATAACCTATTTAGACTCTGAGCCACCCTCATGTAGTTAATTTTAGAATAGACACCCTTTTTTTGGTGTGTGTGTCCCCATCCTCCTGAATTACAGGCCTAATTTGTCACAACATGTACCTCCCTGGATTTAAAAAAGAAAGCAAATTAAGTCTTGAGTAATTATAATAATTACAGGATCGGAAGAATACCAGGTTCAGAGTGTGTGGTGCCTTAGCCCTCTGCTCTCTGGTGTTTGTCACCGTCCCTGGGCAGTGGAATCTCCTGCCTGGGGCAGCAGTTTGCATCATTGACCCTCTGGTGGAGGGAGGCTGAGCCCATCTGAGAGTTGATCTTCAGTGCCAATGAAGCTGCACATCACAAACTTCACAGCAGGCAGCAAAAGCCACCATTTGCATTGCTTTAATATATCCAGATTTGAGACTAAGATGATGCCCTGCCTTTGCCAGCACTGGTGACAGTGAAGATGGGCTAGAAGCCGCAGTAGAGGCAAATTACATAGAAAAAGCTTGAAATACTCGGGTTTTTCTGCTTCTTTTGTCTGCCTGTGCAATTTTGGGATGAAAACTTGTGTTCTGCAGATAAACATGCAGGCAGCTTTGCTCACGTGATGGGTGGCACTGGTGACAATGGGGCTACTGTCCTGCAACACACTTTGCTAAGCTGGATTCTTATTTGTTGGGGTTTTTTGGGAAGGTCTGTTTGAGTCTCTTCTGTGAAAACTGGAGTTTCGTGTTTCAAGATAGATGTGCTTGTTATAATTCCAGCCTTCACCTGTGCCTGATAAGCCTTTCTCTGATTAAACCTTTTTGATTCCAGTAAATGTCTGAAGACCTTTGTATCTGTTAAGATTGCAGATCCAGGGCTTTCTTATTTAAAGAGGTGTCAGTTCATTAGTGAAAAATATAGGTGGAGAATATAGGTCATCACTGGAACCAGTAAATGGTATGTCTTGGGACACCAAGTTTATTAATTGAAGGCAAGCTGAGTGATGACACAGTGCAGATTGACTGTGCCTGGTTAATGTTGTTGTCATTGCACTCTGTGATACAGTTATTAAATAGGTAAAATATTTTACCTTTTCATATAGAGCCATACACTTACTTCATCTGATTTAATGGAACTATAATTTTAATTATGATTATTACCTTAAATTATAATTAAATTTATGTGGTTTAAATTTACATTTGTGAAAATGGCTGCGTGATGAAAGCAGAAATCAGCTTTGCATTAACAAAAAAAGAAGGTTTTTTAACTGCATCTTAGTATATGCTCACAGCCAAAGACTAGCATGACCTACTTTGCAACAATAACAGAGGAATCAAGCCGGGTTTTTTTGTTGAAGTATCTAAATTGGCCACGAATGCTACCTACTCATTCGTTTGTGAGTATCTTTAAAAATAGCTATTGTATCTATGAAACTTAAGGGTGGTTTTTTTCCCCTTTCTCTTATTTTGCTGTAGATAATTAGCACCATGGAGCCTCAGGTGTCGAATGGCCCTACTTCCAATACAACCAATGGACCCTCCAGCAACAGTAGAAACTGCCCTTCCCCCATGCAGACAGGGGCTGCTACAGATGACAGCAAAACCAACCTCATAGTCAACTACTTACCCCAGAACATGACCCAGGAGGAGTTCAGGAGTCTCTTCGGGAGCATTGGTGAAATCGAATCCTGCAAGCTCGTGAGAGACAAAATCACAGGTAAGTGCTCTGTGTTGTGGATTTTGCCTGCGTTAGGGTCAGCTTGTGTTTGGGGTCAGCAGAACCTCAGTGTTTGTACTGCAAGTGCTAACACAGGGAATGCAGTGCTGAATTTCAGGGACAAGCCTTTAGTTTTCAGTGCTGCACAGTGGATCTAGAATAGCTGAGAAAGCCCCTCGTCTCTCAGCCTCTACAGACTTGGGGGAGCAATCTGAACATTGCCAGTCTGCATGTGTGTAACACACTGTGCAGCTCCTTGCAGCAGAGCTTAGATGCTGGCCTTGATTTCCTGATCATTCTCATTTTTATTTAACATGGACTTGAATGGCTTGAGCCAACTGACGGTTCCTAATTCTGACTCTGCCATTTGAGCTTCACCAGACCTTCATTAAATTTCTGCCTGAGAGCACTGTAAGGTGAGGTGGTTCTCCATGTCCATCACAGCTTATTGACCACTGTGTTCTGGAACAGCAGCGGGCTGTAGTTGGGACATGCTGCTCTGGATTTCATTCAGACATCTGTAGATAATGGTTAATTCACTTTGGTCCCCAAAAATATTTTAGTTTGCAGCAATCCTTTTTCGTGTGAAGTGGCACCCGTTGGTAGGTGCCTTCCAAATAAAAGCCTCCCATGACAGATTCGGCCTCAACAAGGAGAGGTGTCTGCACTGGCACTAGAGGAGGTGTGGATGGGTGCAGATGCACCTGGCCTAATCCATATCCTTGCCGCCACAGCCAGGAATCCACTGGTGCACAAGATGGGATGAACAATCAGCTTTTATAGCTTGCTTTATAGGTTAGTTTTATAGGTTGTGTGTCTACTCACACCGTAGGTGGGAGCAGCTGAAATTTCACTGCTGTTCAGTGCATCACCAGTGCTGTTATGTTTAGCACAGAGAGCAGCAGCCTTGGGAGGGAAAGGGTTCCAGAAAAGGATTCAGCTCCCCTCAGAGGCTCTCCTGACAACTTGGGTGTGTGCTTTGTGGGAAGAGGCACCATGGGAAGATGAGGAATTAAAATGCAAATCTTCATACCTGCTTCCGTAACATCCTGGCAGCCATTGTATTGGCAGCATTAGGATGATCTGCTTAGTGCTTTTCAACATGCAATGCTTCTTTTTTGTTTATTCCTGACACACAGCAATGCTCTGGTTGAGCGCAAGGCACATAACAAATGGCAGTAGCTGCAGGGCAGCTTGAGTCCTCACAAGTGTAGTCCAGCAGAGCTTTCTTTAGCACGTTGACCATGATGTATCTATTGCAATAAATCTTCTGATTTGGCCACAGCTTCGGGTGTTTTAAAAAGAAGATTGAAAAATGGAATTGACTTCTATTTACTTTTTTTTTTCCTACAGGCCTTTGTTTTTCTTCTAGTCTGAAAATAATCTGAAAAATTTAACTGCAGGCTAGTTCAGTTATTTCAAACAGAAGTGAATACTTAACCCTCATCCACAGGAGTCTAGGGTGCCTACCTTGAGTTTTGATCTTGTGTTTCATGAGCTTTTACTGCTTACTCTGTCCCTCAAACTCATGGTCATGTCCTTACAGTATATTTTCAAGACTTTAGATGTTTGGTGTTGTTTTCATAGGGAGTGTGTTGTCTTTGGACAGAGAGCCATTACTTCATCAGCTAGGAACAGTGTTCTTTTTGTTTCATTCCATCTCCAGGCTTTTGTCTTTCTGTTTGAAGATGTGAGAAATTTGCTATATGACTTTCTGACATATTCTTGGGTAGTTTTTTTGCCTATGCTTTTTCTTTCTGTACAAAGTGCATAAATCTTTGATCACTAAAATACTTTAAAGGAACCATTCTTTAAAAAAAACTTGCACAGATGCCTTGAGGACATCACCCCTACATGTTGTTTTAAGTGGTGATACAAGTACAAAAGAACCAAATTCGCAAAAAAAAAAATTGTTCTCCAAATTATCTGTGCTGTTTTTGAAAACAGAATTTCATATGCCAAGGTTTTCAGGACTGTTATCAAGGCATTGTGCAACATGACTGAATTTGAGCATGCATGTTCATTCCTCACGTTGAATTCAGAGTTAGTAAATCAAATGCAGTCCTCTGCCAGAAGCAGTTCATGTTTTTAAGGTTCTTAGAACATGGAAAGTAACAAAATGGAAATGCACTGAGGTCATACCCAGCTCATCTTTTTGGATCATCATGTAAGTTGTTCTTCATTAGGCCCCTGGATTGGTTTTTTAGGATGGGAGGGGTGGAAGTGTGCCAGTAGCTGGTAGAGGAATGACTGGCTTTTCAGGGGTTCTTTGCTTTTTCCTTACTAAAATTAATAGAATTATTTTTTTCTGACATTGAAAGCTGTATAGCAAAAAAACCCAGTGAACTCCTAAGCTATTGCTGAAGCAGTGAAGATGTGAAACAGTTTAGATTTTGTCTGCTTTTGGATTTTTCATTGTTTCTGTTGAAAATCTTGTGGCTTTAATAAGTCTAAGCTAAGCATTCTCTGTTATGTTATGCCTTTAAACAAATGTGCTGCTCTTTCTGTTAAAAGTCTGGTTTGTCTTCGTATTTTCTAAGTTTGCTTCCTTCTTGCTGGGTTGAATTATCAGGCAAATCAAAAAAATTGAGAATAAAAATCTGTAGAGAGAGCTCGCTTCAAGAAAAATAGAAAAGGTCATAAACCAAATCATGATTCAATAGTTACCCTGGCAAAACCATAGTAGAAAATATCAAATGTATTTCTGAAGCTAAGTAGCATTGAGTTGGTTCATGTAAAAGATTCTGTTTTTCCTGTGAAGGATCTGCAAAGTTGGGGTTTTTTTAATTATTATTATTATTGAGTCTTCTGAAGTGGTTTTTTTCAAGGAGTTAAAAGGTGTAAAGAAAGTCTGTTTAACTATACTGGATCTCTCCAATAAAAATTCATGACCTGAACTCTTTTATTAACTTCAAATTTGGTTAAACAATGTATGACAGGAACAGTCATCTGCTCCAAGTCTTTTTGCAGTCTTAGAACAGTAGTAGGAGTTTTTAATAAAATTGGTTTGTGATGTTGCCCCCTCGCTTTGGAAAGGCACATGTTAAAACAAGCATATTCCTTTACTAAAAAACTATGCTAATTTGGTAGTACACTGCACTGAGTTGAATAGGAATGACAGCTTCTAAGACAGCCTTTAATTTGGTATTCAAAACCAAAATCGTAAACTTGGGTTTTGTTTGGTAGCTTCTCAGAACAGGCAGGATATACAGTAACATTTTTTAAAGATGCTAATGACTTGAGAGAGGAGATGGAAGTCAGGCATACATTTTAATTATGGGGGAGGGGTTGCAATAGCAAAAATGGTTTGGAATTTTTTTTTTCACTGCAGAGATTTTAAGGGAATGAGACAAGGAAAAACAGACTGAAGATAGTTGCCTTCGTTTGGCAGGGGTGTTTAATAAAAGCAGAACTTGTGGTTGTAAAGTGTGCTTATTAAATTCTTCATTTACACTACCTAATTAATTCTAGCATTTTAAATTAACAGTGAAACTGGTCCCTGCTGTACCATTTCATAGCTACAGCATATTTCGTCCAACAACCCAGTTGTTCAGGTTTAATCAGCTGCGCTCAAAAAATGAAAAGGAACTTGGGTTAAAGAAAAAAACAGCTAAGTGGCATAAACATTTTAGAGTAGGGTTAGATGAAGGGAGGTGACTTCAGGGAGGAAACCTGCAGCTTCAGATGGATATGAGTGAGGCTCAGCACTAACCAGAGATGCTAAGCCTAGAGAGTATTCCAGATACTCTTTATTTCTAATTTTGTCTGAAGAAACCCAGTGACAAATATCTTCATCACTTCAGGGAGAGGGCTTGAATTCATGAGAATTTTCAGAGGAGAAATGCTGAACTTGGCTTTGTCCTGTGTTTCCAAACAAAAGATCCAGTCAGTGTAGTGTCGGTCAGACGCTGTAAGTGCTGCTGGCCCAGTGAGTTGTCCTTGTTGACATAGTTTGTGTGTGGGAGAAGGGGATGTTTGCTATTAATTTTTTAATTGATTTGGTAGCTTTTAAGATCTTGTTTCTCTGTAACCTACCCAGGAACTTGTATCTCCAAATCTACAGATGATCGGTATCCAAAAATCTTTGGTTTGCAAATCTTTCTCATCTTCAAATGATCCAGGAACACTGTAAAGCAGAATTTTTATTGATTCAAGGTTTCTGTGCATCCCTTAAGTTATGACAGGGTTTGCATAATTCTGCTGTGTGGTACAATTTGGTGTTCTTTGCATATATAATCAGGAACTTTGTTGTTCCTCTGCCCAGGATGTAACTCTGTTTTGGGGTGGTTTTTTTTTAATAATTCCTTTTTGAATTTGCAATTCCTTTAAGATTATGTACAAAGACTGAAGTGTTTCACCTTAGTTTCAGGTATTTATAATAGTACTGATGCAGGTTTTGATTAAAACTGCAGTTCAGAAATCATGACATTGTAAGTATGATCTAAATATCAATGATCCCAGTGAAAAGGAGAAAAAGAAATACTGACTGCTTTACCTGTAGTCATCTCTAGAAGTTATGGATTGTCCACTCCTTACTGCTTGGATGTTCAAGCATAGGATCCAAGAACCAAAACCTACTAAAATGACAGAATCAGAAATCATACAGCATTATGGGAGTACGGGAAGGTATTTTTCTCATGAGAAATGTGCAGTGCTCATTCCTCCATGGGAACCAGTAAATTGTTGACCTGGGAAGGCTGTTCTGCCCCTTTAATTCAGAAGTTTGTCCACACTGAGTTAAGTTGGTATCATGTGCCCTCTAGAAAAAAAAAATATTTTTTCCAGCTTTCCTGTAAAATGAGAAGCTTTTACTGAAAAGGTGCTGCTGTAAAAAGCAAGGACCCAGATTTTATTTAACCAAATGTGTTCAGCAAGTGATGGGGAACTAGTGTGTTTCTATCTAGAACATGCTGTTCAGAGCTGCATCTTTGCAGTTTGCTGAAATTTGGAGCTTAATTAAGCAGCCTTAATCCAGCATCTGGAATTGGTGACCGCTTTGAAAGCAAGGGATGGAGGAGGTCTGTATCCTCAGGAGCAGAGGGCATTAATTGCACACTGTGATGCCCAGGGAGGCAGGAGAGAAGGCAGGCAGGAATGGCCATGTTCTCCAGGAGGGAAGTTCTGGAGTCTGATGGCAGATTTGCAGTAGCAGGAAAACACTCCCTAAGCTTTCCTTGGGAAGCAGACACCACCTAGTATTGGCCCAGTGTTTGCAGGAGGCAGCAGCCAAGTTTTATGTATTTTAATTGGAGGTTTTGATGCATGATAGAGTGGATAACCAGGAGGTCCCAGTGTCCATCTGGGCTAGAGTCGAAGGAGGGTTCTGGAATCTCATCATAATGTTAAGACACAAAGCAAAAGTGGGATTAATGGCTAAATTAAATTATAGGGAATAGGCCTTTGCTAGTACAGTTCATGACAATAGGAAACCATTGCATGGTTAAGTCTGCAGGTGAAACAGGCTGGAAAATGCAGAGATATTAGTAAAATTGTACTGCTTTGTCAAGGGGAAGAAAGATTTACTTTTATTTAAGGGAAATAGTTCACAGCTATTTATGCTGAGAAGCTGCAGGTAGAACATGTATTCACTGAAAAATTCACATACAAAGGTTGCCAGTGTTTTGTCTGTCTTTTCTTTAAGAATTTTATATAATGGTGTGGCAAAAGTGTCCTGTGGAAAGAAAAAAAAATTATCCATATGCAGATAAATATAGCTTACAGTGAAAGCCAGCATTAGGGCACCTGATCCGAGCTAACTGTAAGTCTAATCTGAGCATAAACTACTTCTGCATTTGATGTCCAGTTCACTGATTGTGCTCTGGAAGTGCCTTCCGTTTTGAGATACTACTGGTTCCAGCGGTTTTCCCCCACTTAAAATACATTAAACAGATAGGATTATAGAATGCAGGGATTATGTTAGATAAGACTTATAAACTCTTTAGAAAGTATGTAAACACTCATGCCTCATGGCATAAGCCCACCTAATAACAGGGTTTAGGAGAAAAATACCTTGTAGAGGTAGTTTATTCCCTTGTTGACTTGGAAGGGGTTTTTAGTAATTCTCTGTAAAGCAGTGGTAACCAGTCACTGATCTCTGATCATTTATTTGGCACAGATCTTGTTGCCCTGGACTGAATGTTAGCAGCAATTTCATTGCTCTGGTAAAAGAGGAGAATTAATACAATCCTTCAGAATATTTAAAAAAAAAAGCTATCATACTGTGGTGTTCACCATAAATTGAATATATAATTCTGGCATTTGGCTTGATTGCATTTGAAGGCCATATTTAGTAGTGCCCCTCAAATTGGCTGTGTAGGGAATCTCTGTAAGAAGCAATGGAGTTCTTACGTTTGGCTTCCTTGAAAGCAAAAGACTTGGTATTTGCTGAAATAAGAAAAATATTTATGCAGCAGAGTACTCAGCTAGGGTTCTTTTGTCAGGAAAAATAATACCAAATTAAGTGAATTGCCTTAGGTTTTTCAGGAAGTGACTGTATGTTGGCCTCACTGTATTTATTAGGTAAAGAAGTAACTTCCATACAAATCTCCTTTGTGTTTAATGCACAGACAAATGCAGTGAGGAAAGAGTGGTCGGAGTAGTATTACTGCAGCTGAAAGTCAAGTGCCCAGACAAGCAGAAGTCTAAAATAATGTAGTTTGGAACTGAAAAGAAAAAATTCTTTCTGCTAATCAGATGGAATACAGACTATGCTTTATTTTTTCATTTTATGCAGAGAATAAAATATTGAAAGATGTGGAAAACCAGACGTGTTTCAGAGTCCTTTAAATTTGAAATCTAGAATTATTTTTAAAGGACTAAATATATGGCACTGAATGTTATTAAAGACCTTTGATAAATTGATCTTAATTTCATAGCCTAGTTATTTTTGTAGCTTATTTCCTGAAGTATATTCTGTTCTGGAGCAGAGATAAACGTAATTTCCATGTTGCATATCCTATTTTAAGGGCTGCAGATTCAAGACAATCCCCAAATATTGATTATTTTAATGAACATTTGCATTAAGTATCTGAACTTAGCACTGTGGGGGAGGAGGCACAGGCATGGTAGCGAGTGTCTCAGTGCTGGATCTGTAAAATGGTTTTTTTTGCTGTGGTTTGATGTCTGTGCTGAACACTGAGGAAAATGGTCAAATTAGCATCCATCATTTTCTTTATCACTTCTTTGCAGTCGCCTGGTGCAGACTCTGTGCCGGCGAACAAAAGAATTTTGATTTCTTGATTATTGGAAAAAAGCAATTGAAACGAGTGTTGGGGCAAATAGGCAGGAAGCAAGCAGGCATGACCCTTGTGCTGCAAAAGAGCTTTCTAATTAACTTCACTAGTTTCAATCCTGAGCTGCTTCTGAAGTATATTAAATGCCTCTAATGCATATTTAGAGTATTCTTCAGTTTTTGCTGCTTGGTTTGAGTAAATACCATCACCTTCCCATCAAGCCTAGTGTGGAAGGATTAGCAGTGTGATTTTTCTCAACGACACAAGCATGCCTACACCTCAGAAATCATGACTTCCCAATACAAGGTTATTCATGAGGCTTTCCAGTGTGTCTGCTGACCTTCCACTCTGAGCCTTTTTTTCCATCCCTCGTATCACCTGAATTGAAGACAGCTGTCTGCCAGTGAACAGCCAGTGACATGGCTCTGGTGCAACCCTCTATTGATGGCACTCCACCCTTCACTTTCAGTGTTCTCTTTCCCTTTTGGCTCATTCTGCCCTCTCCTTGAGAAACCCAGACTCTGTGCTTCAGCACTTGTGCACAGCTGCTTCTCTCTGTTACCCTTTTTCTTTTATTTCCTTTTAGCCCAGGGACAAAGGGGAGGAGAGGAAGTGTGAGTGCCAGGAAAGTTTTGAGAGGCTGTCAGCCGCTAGTGAGGCACTCCCTTCCAGCTGAGGCAGGGTCCTTTGGGGCAGCAGTAGACAGCACACCCAGGTACCTGTCAGGGCTCCAAGGCTGACTTTCCTAGCGTTTCTCCATCCCCTGCTGCTCAAGGAGTTTTGCCCTTCAGCCACACCCATAAGCAGCAGGGCTGTGCTGTGCCTGTCACCTCTGCCTATTTCCCCTGTGCCTTTGCTACACAACTTGTCCAGGAACAGAAGTGACCTGTGTACAAGCAGTTCAAATGCTTTGGAAAGATCTGCCTCCTGCTCTGCCTTTTCACAAGGCTAATTTTCACCAACACTGCATTTGGAGTTTCTTCTTGACTTTCAGATGGCGTTCAGTAAATTTGTGACTGGGGTTACTTGACCTGCCTGCAGTAGCTGATTCTCTGAATCAGTGAGCCAGGGAGTCCTTGCCCCTTCTGTCTTACAGAGCTGATCCATCATCACGTGGCTTCCCCCAGCAAGCAGTTTGTTTTCTCTACCGCCAAAAGAGTTCTGCCAAGGTGATCTTCACCTTGGCTCCTGGGAATGGTCAACCAGAGACCTTCAGACCACTGCTCCTGGGAGTGTGAATGTCCTCAGCATCCCTGCTGTTTTCTGCTACCTCAGTTTATGTGCAGTCCCTAAATTGATAAAAGCCATTCAGGTTCCATCCACTTAAGAGCACATCCTTCAGATTTTTGCTTTTGGAGTTACTCTGTGACTTGAGCAAGGACCCACTTTACATGATCAAGCTAATCTGCCTTCTATATGTTTGTCAAGTGAGATGCCATTTGTAGAGGGCAAAGTTCCTTTTGGGATACTTACTGCGTGGAGGTCTTGCCTGGCCTTAAATATTTTTTTTTCCTCCTTTGCTCACAGGAAACTTCAACAGTTCAATCCTACTGCTTGGAAACTTAAGCCATCATTTTAAATTTACTTACAGTTAAAACTTCTTAACTTCTAATTATGCTGTTACACACCAGGCTATATGGCAAGAGTGTTTTCTACACCCTTAACACTACTCACCACCTATTCTTTTCTCCTGCTTAAAGCATAGTTTCTCTCACTGTCTGAATTGTGGGAGTCCAACAGCCTTTGTGTGCAGCTCTCTGGCAGTCCCGTGCTTAGAGTCAGCACAGATAACCATCTCGGGAATCTGGCCTATTGGAAGTTGCTCTGATGCAGTCTTTGCCAGCAAATCTCTGGATTTCATCAGCATTCTGTTCATGTCCTGTGCTTCATTCCTGGAACAGTCATTGATAGGGAACTGCAGCCTCTGACTTTCAAACAGTTTGTGATACAGCCTGGGTTTTGTTTGGGCACTTTTGCATCTCTCCATGTCTGTTAAGACAGGTTTTGCTCAGGTGCCATGTTTCCCATTTCTGTGATGCCACAATCTTGTGATCACTCTCATCCCTGTGACATTCTGATACTGTAAGAAGAAAAAGAGGGAAAGAAAGCATCATGACCCTGAAGTCTAAGTCCATTTCTTTGGCTTTGCTCACTGGCTCTGCTTTGGCTGACTCACTGCTGTGCATTGTTGGATGTAGCTGCTGTTCTCTGTTGTTCCTGAGCAGGATCCATCACCGACTTTGCAGATGTTGCTGTGTGTCCCTGCTAGGAATTTCAGTGTAAGTTACTGATTTGCAGGTGCTGCTGGAGACAGGATATTGGACCAGGCAGGCCTCTGCTGACACAGTACTGCTGTTCTTACGACTCTTAGCATCTGTGTAATCAGTGGAATATATCAGCTTGAGGGGGGGAAAAGACTGAACACTTATTATTTTTATACACAAGAGCCCAAACTGCTTTTTTTTTTTTTTCCAGTTAGATGGTTTTTAAGGGGTGTTGCAAAAGCAGATGGACAAAAAGCTGCGTCATACTCACCTGCAAGCAAACAAATGGCAGCATTGCCGGTGTGATTAATTGTTGCTGTACTAGAGGGGCTGCTGTTCCTGCAGTACAAGCTCCAGTCTCCCTGCTGCCCTATTCAGATAATTGTGCTCACACAGGTTTGGAAGCACCTTAAGTTGGGTATCAACAGGCTTCCTTCCTCTTGCTGCAAAATTCTAGGACCCAAGAAATGAGGCTGCCTCCTCCTTCCCTGGGATGCTGTTGGCTGGATGGAGGGGGTGTATTGACTTTCCTGGCTGTGAGGATGGTAGGTAGGGCATGAGAAGATAGGACATGTAACGAGAAGTATTCTCCAGCAGTTCCTTTTTTAGCCTTCTCTGTTCTCCTACTTGCTGTATCTGTGTCATTTCTATTTACCAGTGCATATCTTTGCCCAGTTCTCTGTTTCTTTAAACATTTTCCTGCTTTGGAAGCCACTTTGTCTTAACCAAAAAATAAAACCAAAAACCCAGCCTCAAACATGAACAGCTTGGGAGCTTGACTGGTAACATATTTTTCCCTTATGTTTTCTGCTGCATTGGAATAGCTGCTCTGGTACCTTGATTTTGGTTGTTGGTAGTATTGTGGTACTGAGTTGCTCTAGGCTAGGTATTTTGCCAAACTGGATACAAAAGGAAAAAGTTTATTTATCTTTTTCTCTGTTTACCACCTACCTGTTTTAATATTGTGAAAAGCCTTTTATAAGAGCTGTGTATCACAGGAATTGCACTGTTTGTAGTGGTGGTCAGGCAACAATGGTATCAATCTGTGGTACATCCATTGCCATACACGTAGACAATGTCATAAGGGAAGGTGTTAGCTGATACAAATTAAATCTGCCACCTTGAAAAGAGCAGGTTTTTTTATGCTGGAGAAAATCTACTGAGGAGCATATTCATGCTAAAATGCTTCTCAAGAAAATTATCAAGATTAAGTGGTAGAACTAAGTCGTATGTGCACACAGAGTCATAATATTTTCTCCTTGAAGTAGTTTTCATTACTTTTGTTACCTGCAGGTACCTAAAAGGAATATTATAAACATTTGAAACCATACTTCAAATCCTGTTCTTGCTTTAAAATTCTTGGACATTCCATCTTAAAGCTGAAACAAATTTGTGGCAAGGCTCCCTGCAGTCTATATATCAGTGCATAGCAAAATTTTTATAGGTAGCATGTTTTAGAATATGATAAAGTAGCTCTGCTTTTCTCAGCATCTTTCCAGATGCTGTGTAAAGTAATCTATGTAAATCTAACTATTACAGATTAACCTTCTTAGCTGTCAGGTTGCAGCTTTTATTTATGTTTCTGCTGATCAGATTAAAAATGCTGCAGTCACGAGTTGTGTTGTTAATATTAAATTTTGTATTCCGGTCTGTAATAAATTACTTTCCTCTGTGCATTGGAAAAAGTGGTTAGTAGAGCTCAGAGTTTAATTAGTAGGCTGTTGATGAGACAGAACAGGTATTGAGAGTCATTGTTCCAAATTACTGTGAAATTTGTTAGTATCGTTGTGGCTTTTGTTTTTTGTTGTTTGACAGAGGCTGAGGTACAAAACCTTAAATGTTGCTGAATTAAATCATTTAATGACAAAATTACCAGGGCTTTTTGAGTTTGCAGTCAAACAGGTTTCAGATATTGATGCTGCAGTATAATGTTACGTCCTACTTAATATTCTTGTTTTGCAAAACATACTCTTGTTTTTCTCCAGTTTTATGTTCCTCTGCCATTTCCTTTAAACTGGAAGCATTACTGCCACCCTTTCTACATGAAATTATTCCAAGTTTGAGGGTGCACCAGGTTTTTCACATCTTAGTTTTGTCTTTCTCATGTCCTGTGCTTGCTTCCTTCTTATGGACAGAGTATGTTCTTGGCCTTCTAATAACAATGTCAAGCCTATGAACCAAGATTTTTGTTGGGCCAAGACTCTTACCACTCTGCAGTACTGACACTTGATGAAAGTAGGGACCTTGGTCTGTGTGCAGGCTCTGTCCTGGTTCTGTCCTGCAGTTCTTCTACCTTTCACTGCCATCATTTTCTAGTGGAGTTTCTCATAAGCTTTTACTTTGGGTGTCTGGCATTGCCCTTTTTCATGCAAGTTTGGTACATTTGCAGAAAAACTGGGGATGTGGTGCAGTACAGACTCACTGTGATCTGAACTTACTGTGCCTTTGGTTGAAGCCTGACCAGTGAATAATCACTCTGTTTCCTTTGGTTTGCCTTAAGCTTCTGCTCCATTGTTCAGTATTAAATTTTTAGTTGAATTCTACTTTCATCTAAATTTCACAAGTGCCAGTATTTGGGATGATATGCAGGAGGGAAGATACATCTGCTGTAATGAAGCGTGTGCCTCTTCTGTGACCTGCTGGCTCGTGCTCTTGGAGTGCCTTTTCTCTTTGGTTCCAGACTGTGATTCTTTCTACCCTCTTCTAATTTCATCTCTTTTTATGAGTAACAATATTAAAAGTAGCACACTTCTAATATTTCATCTCCACTCATAGTCTTTACACATTTGAAATAACTATAGGCTTTTAGACAAATTTCATCAAAAGATACCATGTTTTAGTGTTCCAACACTGGACACTTCTAAGCTTGTACCTTAAGTCACTCTTGAGCTTTAGGTCTTACTTGAAAAACCTGGTGACTGCATAAATTTTCCTTCAGTTTGTTGCCTTCCTTGTCTCTGGTACATACATTCCTTGTTAGGGTTGTGTGGTCTTTACCATTCTTTCTGTGCTGCTTGTCCAGTGATGCTGTGTCCTTTCCCCACTGTGTGACATCCTTTGTTTGGGTTGAGAACTGTTTCCCCCAGTGTGTTGCATGCTTAATATAAAGCAGTGACTTCTTTAATTCCTGTTGCAGATTTTTTTGCCATACTGCTGATAACCATTTTTATGTCCTGATATGCCTTTCAGGTTTTTGGTTTTTTTTCTAGTTCTGTTTTCACTTTTTCTTACGGAGTCTTGTTTTTACTTAGCCTGTTTGTTCCTAATGTCTGCATTCTTGTATATAAGTTGTGTCTTCAGCACTGAATTTACTGTTCAGGATAGACAAGTCATGGCTGTTTCTTGTCCATTCATGCCTGTCCCCAGAACACTGGATTTTTACAGTACAGTCCCTGTTCTGTTCTGGGACAAAGCGGGGAGGAGTGCAGCCTTGCTCTTCTCGGAACAGCTGCTAATTCAGAGGCTGTGTGCTCCTTGAAGGAAGGGGGAGGAGAAGATGAAAAGAAGGGAAGCAAGAGATGTCAACTGAGGGGAGCAAAATCCAAATATTTGTTCAGAAATGGAGCTCGCTTGTCTTGCGTATGTCAGGAGCAGTAGCTTTTCAAAACCTACTTAATCAGTTGCTTGCAGTAGTACGAACACACCCATGCTGAAAATCCAGTTTTGCATTTAAAGAAACTTGATAAAAGCAAGCAAACAAAAAAGAAAAAGGAGGATAATATATTCTACAGAGCATGAAATGCGTGTGTTGTTTATGAGATATCTCGAGCCCAGCACTACTCTCAATGGGCCAATGATAAGGTTCCAGTCTTAGAGTGGGGGATCTGCAGTTTTAGCTCCCTATTTTGGTGACAGCATTACTCTGTCCAAGTTCACCCTGGAAATCATGATGCCTTTCAGTTTTTCTTCTCCATAACAGGAATAAAAGTGCTTTCCTCAGTAGTGTTTGTGAGGAAAGGTGCGTTTCAGAGATAAAATGCTTCCATGCTATGGTAATGGGAACTGCAGAAGGCTCCAGCCAAGTCAGCAGCATCTGTCTCAAATTGCCACTTAAGCTTTGCATGCAGATTAGTCCATGTCCTCAAGCACAGCAGTGGCGCACAGCTGACTTGGTTGAGCTCTGTAGTACACAGGTGAGAGCAAAGCCTTGTTTCAGGTGAGATGCAGAATATCTGAAATGATAGAAGCCTTTAGGAGACTGTAAGGCACAATTTTCAAGAGCAGGTGTATCTCGTGTTGCTGGTGTGGTCAAGTATAAAATGGAGTAGGTGCATAGTTTTGGAAGTGCTCTTGAAGTTTCTGTGGGGGTAGGATTTTTGAAAGGATTTGATGGTGCTGGGCAGCAGCAGGCTGTCAGAGTGTGCTCCATCTTGTTCTGTGTTCTCAGTGGATATATGGGGCCATTCTAAGGTGAAAATAATTACTGTATCTGATTTTGAGAAATGGCAGTTACTGGCAATTGGTATTTAATTTGCACAAGAACTGCTACTGCTCTGGCATCTCTGAAAATCAAGACATTAAATTACACCACTTTGCATTAAGAGATTTGTCAAAACTACAGAAGAGGACAAAATTTGTGTAATCTCCTCTGGGAGAGGCAAAACCAAGCTTTGTAACTTAAGGTGCTGAATGAATGATGTTTCTGTCGTGGGGAGCTTGCAGATGAGTTTGGGGAGTCTTGCTTTGATTTTGTGGTCACCATGTCTGGGTGGTTCCCTTCCAAAGCCAGGTGGAGGTCCAGAGGTTGCAGTTACCTCACCTGCACTAATCATTTGCTTTAGCTACATTTATAGGATTTGTTTCACATTTTGGGCAATGCTTCTTTTTATTCCCCTTTTATTTTTCTAGGCTTGTTGTCATGGTATCTGGCACTTCCCATTCAGATATTAAAATTGAGTGAGTGGTGTCTGTATGTCTGGTTCATTTTCCCTCTCTTATCCTCTCCCAGAGGGAGAGTTTTACGTGGGATGTAGCACACTGTTTGCAAGGGCTTCCTTTGGGGGATTTTTTTAATCACGTAGCAGCGTTTCTGTTGGAGAAGGCCTGGTGCAAAGAAGCCCCTTCCACTCGGGCTGGGCTTTATTAACTCCTGTGTGCGTAGGGCTCCCGTGGGACCTCATTGTGCAACTCATGTCTCCCCTCGAGCTCCCGAAAAAGGGCCTGTCTCCTGCATGAATGAGCTTTTATCTGAGTCTCTCTGGCATTAAGGCAGTGATAGGAATTTTCTCTGTAGGTGCCTGATGGGGAGGGCCATTGCTATTTGGGTATCAGGGTTCTCGTGCCTTGGAGGGAGAGTTTGCTTGAGGGATCTTGTCCCATCTGATGAGCTTTGTGTCGTTGTGCAGCCTTTGCAGGTGCTGTGGAACATAGAGGATTTTTCCCAGAGGTTTGAGGTTAGCTTTACTTTATTTTTTTATGAAGCTATAAGCATGTTTCTTAGGAAGGGATCTATTAAAAGTGCATTTCACTGTTAGTCTGGAACCTGGCTTTGCACTCTGGTAGTATTTTAAGAAGAATCTACTGAACTCAGATAATGCTGATGGCTGTTTTTAGCTGAGGACAAGTCATGCTTCTTAATTGTAGGTGCACTGTAGCATCACACCATATCTGGGGCTCTAGATTGGATTGCATTTAAATACAGCTGACTTCTCCTAAGGTAGAGGTGGGATCTTCTCAAAAGCACTAAGGATAATCTAAGTATTGTGCTTTGATGGAAGGTTCCAAAACGAAGCTTGTACCTTGGTGCAAAAGCAAAGTGATCTATTACACTTGTCTCATTTTCACTTTAAGAAAGATTGTGCTTTTTTCCCAAAATTCTCACAAAAGTGAGAGTTAAGAGGAGGAGAATACTTTCTTGCTATTCATGGACAACATTTATTAAATAAATCCTAGTTTGTACAAACATAAGGAGCCTGTATTGTATATGAGCTATGGACTAAATGGGTGCTGTGATAGAGCTGCACTAAGCACAAAACAAGTTACCCTTCATAGATGGGTTGCAGTGAGTTGTGACAGTGACAGCCTTAGCTTAATTGTTTAGTCCTAGGAGCACTGTATGCAGAAGATGCTTCCCTCCTGGTTTGCTTCTCCTGAGACTGCAGTGTGCATTGCTGGCGTGACAGCAGGGGATTCTCCTTGGTAAAGAGGTGGAGGATGAATGAGACTGACATTACTGGTATAAAAAAGCATCAGACAAGGAGCAGGTTTTTAACTGGTTTCATGGTCAGATCTCATTTTCCCTTGATCTGAATTTTCTCTCTCTAGCTTACCTCCTTTTTTAGGTGAACAGCTCGATTTGTTGGTAACTGTTGTGGAAACAACAAGAGGGGGGAAAAAAATGAAAGTCATTTCACTTGACCCTCTTTGTACGTTATGAATATATCTTCTCAAGGGTATTTATGTAACCTTCTCCAAAAGCCTCTACTTCATACAGCTTTTCATTTGAGTTGCAGTCATCCCTTTTCATCCCAGGGATGTGTTTAAAACACTTCTGAATTGGTTTGAAGGCTCACAGGTTGGTGTTCAGAAATGGGCCTGCCAGCTGGAGCAGGGCTTGCCTTGAATGTCAGAAGTGTCTTTGGTTACTCTTGCTTAAAAGACAGAAAGCAGTCTCCCTGTCAGCCATCCATAGGAGCTATTTATTACAACATCTCGAGCTTGAAAAACACTGGGAAAAGTGGAAGAGGATGTGTAGGCTTGCCTGGAAGAGCCACAGGTGGAGAGTGAGTTGCACTGAGCTTTTGCAATAGAGAGACATTCCGTGACCAGTTTCTTGTCTAAATTTCACCGAGGCTCAAACAGGCAAAAATGGAGCTGGGGAGATGTGGAGAATTTGTGGTGAGCATTATTTATCTCTTGGTCCCAAAGCCAGAGTGACTGAGGGCTGTTGCTGTCTGACGGCTCCTGCCTGGCTGATGCAGATGAGCTGTCAGACGTGCCCTACTTCCGAAGGGAGGGATTGTGGCAGGGAAGCATCGGCGCTCGTGCTGCGGCTGTCAGGAGGGCAGCTTTAATTAGGTTTTACATTTGGGCAGGGCACAACAAAACCACAATTTAAGGCAGTTCAGATCACTGCTGTCCCGTTCTCTGCTTGTTCTCATGAGTGACTGCTTATAGTAGGGACCACAGTCCTTTAACGTGATGTTGCATTCCACTGTAATTTATTTCCAAATAAAAAGGATGTTTCCAATTTTTAACTTGCCTGGTCGCAGGTGAGCAATTAAAAGTTGTACTTATCTCTAAGTTTCTATTAGAAGTTTCCTGCAATAGGAAGGCTTCAGACTTTCTCAGAAAGCAGTTTGCTTCTGCTTTGCTTGTGGCAATGATTGTTCTTCACAGAACCAGCAGGAACAGTGTATTTGTAGAGCTTCAGAGTGAAAGAGGTTATAGATTACTTAAAGCATCTTGCCAAAATGTTCCCTAGATTAATTTCTGCTTTAGCTAGAGCATAGCTTTCAGAAAAAAAATCAAGCTTTCAGAATTTCGAATGGTAGAAATGACAAAATGGTTGGTAGGTACTTAAATTCATGTTACCTTCAATGTCAAAACCAGAGCAAATGGCTTCCACAGGAACACAGCATTTGCTGTATTGTTTCTAGTCTGGTTTCACTTGCCAAGCAAATGGGACTTGGGATACTTAACTCCATGGACACACACTGGTAAGAAAAAAAAACTTGTACTTCAGGTGAATACTGATGTAGTAGTGTTCAGGTTCAGCTTCCACTTTTTTGATCAGGTAGGCAGAGTGACCCCCTTATCTCAGCTGAAGGAGTTCCTGTGCTGTAGTGAATTCTCATGGCATCCTTACCGAGGCGTCAGTGGCTCACTTGGAGCACATGCACCAGGACTGGGCTCTTCCTCAGCAAAGCACAGGTAGATTAGAAGCAGCAATTTTTCTTTCCCTTTCTTGTTGTGTGACTTTTATGGCAAGAATAGCTTTAACTCTTTTGTCAGTGTTGCAGTCTTGATGCAGGCTGTCAGTCTTTCATTTCAGCATTCCTAAAGCATGCTGCACTTAACTTGGTTCATCAGGATGTAAACTTTGTGCTTTTTAAATGTGTGTATTTGTGGTTTACTGGGGAACATAAATTATTTTGTACCTTCCTTCTGTCCTCTTTGTACTTATGCTCTCCTCCTTCTTGCTTTCTGCAGTCAATTTTCACGAGCAAGGAGTTTGGGTTTTTTCCACTTACTGGTGGAAATAAACAGTTGAGGGCCAAGATCTGTTTCCTGAGATAGACCTGTAGGAAAGCATCCTTCTCGTGATTTCCTGTTCACAATTCCCAGTAAGAGATCTGCTGGCTTTTTTAATCCATTTAATGTGTGCCATGTTAATTTTGTTTTAGTCAATTAGTAAGCAGTACCAAATGAAGTCCTTTAGAGAA
Organism: Eopsaltria australis; assembly: GCA_034509425.1. Lineage (NCBI taxonomy): Eukaryota > Metazoa > Chordata > Aves > Passeriformes > Petroicidae > Eopsaltria > Eopsaltria australis. The sequence goes on from JAVTVJ010000130.1 coordinate 776,984, forward strand.
GACCAAATATATCAATGTTGATTTAATGGCATTCTTAGAATTTATAGGTCAAACTTGTAATCTCATCAAGAAGCTTGTCAGTTTAGTATGACAGAATCCATTTTCCATAGACTTAATTTGATTGACATTGATTTTATTACCCCTCACTAATTCTTTATTGTTAGAGCCCAGTATTGGGTATTCTATAACTTTCCCTTGATCAGCGTTAGACTGCTGGACCTGTAAGTACTTGGGCCATTCAGACCTCCCTTTTTGAATTTCAGTGCAAAATTTTTTTTGCTCCAGGAATTTGTTGATCACAAGAGAGCCATTAGCCTTTTTTTTTTTTTTTTTTTTCTTTTTTGGCGGCTGTTCTGCGCAAGTAATCCAGATCATTTCATTTAAACACATATAATTTTAGGAGCTCTGGTTTAGTGTTCACCTGGGTTGCTAGTTACATCTTCACATACTTCTTCAGGTTTACAAAATGCCTGCTGTCTCTGTGGTGTTACTATTAGTATCTCCTGGTGAGTCAGGATGAGTGTTGAGGGATCATTTTTCTATAAGCTAAAAAAAAAAAAAACTTACTTTGTTATTCTAACCTTTACTAGCCAGAGGGATTTTATGCTTTTTTTTTTTTTCTGTTTTCTATTACATTTATGTTCTAACTTACAGTTTTTTCTTTGTGTTTTTTCCCTTTACCTCTTAATATAAATAGGGATTTGGCCAAAGCAAACTGGCTTACAGAGGAAGTAAAGGAAGGTACAGGTCTGTGACACTGCCTTTTTCACAGTTGCAGGTTTTTGGATGGTATGGACAAATGGTACGGGGTAAATTGATTTATTTTTTTCCATCTTCTTTCTCGTGGCTTGTTTTAAGCATAGTTTTCAGCTCTGAAATGGAACTTTCTCAAATGCAAAACATGTACATTACTGGCTTGGCTTTGCCTGGTTGTTTTCTTTTTTCTTTTAAGACTGTCAGGTCCTTGATAACTTCTAACCCTGTTACTGCTCACTTTTTAGACCTATTCCTTACCAGATTCTAGGAGGTCCACTATACATTTTCTGCTGCTAGAGAAAACATTCGGAACGAGCAGTGGGAATAGCAAGATAACAAGGTGTTGTTTTAGGATCATCTAGAAATATCTCTTGCCTGACCTACTGAATCACAGCATGTGATGAACTATTGGATTCCAAATCACAGAAAATATTTACTATTTACGGTGCTGTTCCTGGGAAGTGTAGCATGGGAATGAACTACAGTGTCTGTGTGGGATCCCACTGAGAGGTCCAGCTGCTTGCTTTGTGCTGCCAGATTGTGTCCAAAGAAGTGTTACCCTTTTGGAGTGCATGCAGTCAGAGCACATGATGAAGAAAATAGCGAAGTTCATACTGCTTACTGTATTCTGGAACAAATACTTTCATTTCTTCACCTGTAACAGTTTTTAGTTTTCATATCTAAAATCTGTTTTGTCGGACATAAGGTACGTTGCTCTGGAGAGGGAATTGAAACTCATGATTTTAGCTGCGTGTATAAATTTATTTGGTTTCTTAACTGTAAATGTTTAGCACAGTAAAACTTTGCTTGCCACAGTCATCAGAAAGCTTTTCACAGACAAAAAACTAATCTGAGTTTTGATTTTCTGTTTTTTTGAGACTGGGGTGTTTGTGTCAGTCTTCAAACACATGGTAATATTTAAGAGAGATCGTTGAAAATACAGAGTAACCAAAGAAAATATGCCCCTGAAGTGGAGAGCTCTTAACTGGGAGGTTTTCTCCCTTCAGCTTCACTGGCACAGTGAGGTCTGTGCCAGAAAGCAGCAGCAGGAATTTGCTGATGGAAACAACTGCACCAAGATTTCAATGGGCTGTGAAGGGTGTGGAGTTGGAGAGTTTTTAAGATAAAAAGGGGTATTCATTGAATTAACAAATCCAGTGCTCAAAATTCTGAGCATTCACCCTCTTTTGTGAGACTATAGTACAGCTAATATAGCAGTTAGTGGGATATGAATTTATAACCGATAGTTTCTGAGTAAACAGACTTGCAATCCTATTACAAATTTCATATATTTCTTGATGTTCAGCAGTATATACACTAACAAGAAGAAATCGTGTTTCTGCAGACCTGTTATTTGAAAGAAAAATGATGTGACAATGTAATAGTTTTCATTAAGCCAGGTTCTGCAGTCCTGCATGCAGACAAGACCAGCTTTATTTGTGTTAGTATTTGTTATCCTTCACTTTGGAGAAAATATATTTATTCATTGCCAGTTAGTAGTGAGAATAAGTTGATGGTATCTAAATAACTTGAATGTTACTGGGGGACTCAAAAAAAAGGTTTTGTGTAATTGTGATCTCATTCTTTTCTTGTATTGCCATTTATTTCCCTTCTGTACTGCTGGTGCTATCTAGGGGTTTGCTGTCCATGGTCTTTCTCCTGCAAGTACTTACAGAAGTGTGAATGTTTCTATGGGAGATTGTTGAAAAACAGTGTATACATTGTAGAGGGTGGTCAGTCTGTGTGCCTTGGGAACAGCAGTGGCTGGACATGGAAGCCCAGGGTTTTGGACATAAATCCCAATCTCGCATCAGCTGCTCCTGCTCTCCATGTGCCTCTAAAGTCTAGAGATGATTTACAGGAAAAGAAAGGGATACACACATGGGTTAGCCAAGCTCTCGTCCTTGAGTCTCCTTCCCCCCTAAAAAGAGATTTGTTTCCTAGAGAATGGCTTTGCTCTCCCTGGGATGGTTTAGGATTAAATGTATTAAAGATTTTATATGTTCAGAGGCACAGGAGTTGGGGTTGTATAAAATACTTCAGGTAGGAAAGCAGAGGAAGGCATGGCAGGGAAAGTATCTTCACAGTATTTCTGCTCCAGGCTTTGTGCTCAGCCAGACTTCAGGTCATTCTTGGTTAATGTCATGTAACTTGGGTAAGAATATTTTTGTTGAGATTAGTTCAGCTCTCCAGGAGGACTGAGTATGTTTTTTTACTTTTTTCTGAAGTTAAATTGATGGGATGGAATTGCTCCCTGGCTGTATTGTATGTTAAAACAGCCATTTCTTATCCTTACGCCTGCATGTGGGCATTTCAGGCATGAACTGCAGTGTTTCCATGGATTTTTCAAGTTTTCCATTGCATAGTTAGCAGCTTTTAGGGCTTTGATCTGATTTCGTAAGACAGAAGCGCTCCCTGTATTTGTGTTACAGCAAATGCTGTATTTTTGGTGGCGTCTGACTTTGAGAAACACACAGATGCTTTTTTGTAGTCCAGGAGACAAAGAAACAAAGCTTTGTGCTGGGAGGCAGGATCTGTGCCTCCAGGGGACATCAAGGCACTTGGTGTGCAGCTGCCTTCCCAACCTCCCCTTCCTCCTGGTGAGCAGGAGCTGGGTCGCTGCTCCCGTGGCTGGAAATCTCCACAAATGCTGTTCCTCTCCTTGGGAGGGATTTTCACACATTTCCTTTCTCACTGCCTGTGAGCAGGAGCATTTTGATCCCCTGCACATCAGCACCGAGGGACAGGTGGTTTTTTGGCTTGCTGTGCTCCAGATACACAGAAGGGTGTATGAGAGGGAACATGGTTGAAATACAGGACCATTCACCTGCCTGCTTGGGCTTGCTGATTCTTGAAATGTGGTTCTCTGTGTGTTTCCAAGTTCATGTGCCTTACCAAAAAAAAAAAAACAAAGCTGTGTTTTCCAAACATGCAAAATAAGTTCAGTAGGATGCTCGAAGGAAGGGATCTGTCTGTCACGTTGCATTAATAGAATTGGTGCTGCAAAGCTGCTGCTTGGGGATTGGGAAAGGATCCGTGTGGAGTGGGTTCTGTCAGCCCTGTGCAGCCCCACAGCCCTGTCTATGATCCCTGGCTTGCTGACAGCACGGCCTCTCCAGCCCCGTGTCACTTACCCCAGCTATTAACCGGCTCTGTTTCTGCTGCAAACACACACGGGTCTGGCTGGTGGAACAGAAGCTGTTGAAATGTTTTTGGCTGCCGCAGTGGGCTCCTGCCATCCCGTGCACAGCAGCAGTTGTTGCACTGCTTGGGTTTGCTGTCATCTCAAATACTCGGAGGGGAGCTTTAACGTGGTCCCTCACCCTGCTGCAGTTTGGGCTGTCCCTTCTCCTCCTGTTTATTGCCTGCTCACTGAGCAGTAAAATGAGATGTAAAGGTGGTTTTCTGTTCCTCAGCTCCTTCAGGGTTAGTGTAAAAACACAGTTTCCTAATTTTGTGGTTTAAATGCTTCAAAACTTGTTTATAAACAGCAGCAAAATTGTATGTGTGTATTTATTTATTTTTTAGAGGTGGCCTCGTTACTGGCAGGTCAGCCAGTTATATTTATTAGGAGCTCAGCACAAAACTATTACACAATTCTGTTGCTGTCAAGCCTCATACATGCTTTTCAGTAAACTCCTGGGGAAGTCAGGGTGAGGGGTTGCTGCTTCTCGTTCTTACAGAAGGATCTTCAGAGCAGCAATTTAAAGTTATGATGGCTCCCCCTGTATTAAGGAGATAAAGAAATGGTAAAAAACAGCATAGAGACTATAAGGGAAAGCAGGGATGAAATGAACAGTGTAAGAAAATCATGCTCCCACTCTTAGAAGTTGTTGCTGTGCTGAAAAATACTGAGTCCTTTTTTCTTTATTTCTTGTGTTTCAACAGGGCAGAGTTTAGGGTATGGATTCGTTAACTACATTGATCCAAAGGATGCAGAGAAAGCCATTAACACTTTAAATGGACTCAGACTCCAGACCAAAACTATAAAGGTAAGACAATAGAAAAATGCCTTTTGCTCAATTCAGGAAGGGGAGAAAGTAGTCGGAACTTTTTCTGGCAATTTCATCACTATTTTATTCTCCATTGTACGGGGGTTAACGAGCTCCTCCTTGGAACAATGAGCGGACATGCAGAAGATGAAATCTCTCTTATCTGAAATTGCTGCTATTGTTAAAGGGAGGGGAAAGTAACAGGAAGCTCTTTAAAGCATGACAGTGAGGCTTAAATGTAGAATAAAACAGCCAGACTGATACCATTATCCATAAACAGGTGAAGTACGTGATGGGGTATTCACAAGTTATGTGTTTCCTTTTGTTTTAATGGGAAATACTTTGACACGGAGCTCTCTTTTAGTGACACTCCTGTCATTATGAGGTGTTGAAAGCATGTTTCTCACAAGTTAGAATATGTCATTCTAAAAAAAAAATAATTCTAAATTTCCACATCCTTAATTTGATTTATTCTTTTTAAAGCTGGAGGCTTCCCACTGTAGTCTCTTATTTCATTGTTGTAATAGACCATTAGTTATTCAATGACCTTCTTTAGTGGTCTCGCAAGAAAAGCAAGCTTCTACACTGTCAGAGCTTTTGCTGCATGGCTGATAAAGCTGTTCTGAAAGAGCTTACAGATGATTTCCACATCCCAAATTCTGCCAAATAATACAGCTTAAGGGATATGAATCAAGAAATTGAAGGGGAGCAAACAGCATATCAGATTCAAATTATCTGAAACTGCTTTGATCATTTTTTGAATGCTGGCTTTTGATTTGTACCATTTTCTTAATTTTTCTTCTGTAGTTAATTTGTATGTCAAAGCTAAAAATGTTAAAGAATATAGAAATAGAATTTTTACCGTAGTGAATATAGGTACAAGTAGTGTCAGTGATGTTGTATCTTGCAAAAAAGATACAATGTAATGTGGTCAATTACTGTAGTTTTTGACATTCTTGCTAAAGATTGTGGTTTTGATAAAGTGATATTCCCTGAAGCAAAAATATTCGTTGGATTCTGGTTTATTTCTAAGGATTGTTTCCAGTGAGTTTTTCCCCTGATCTGTTTGAGTGAAAAGCAGAAGTGCTGAGCTGAGGGTTATGAAAGTGGTGGAGTAGCTGCACAGATTTCATGGAAAAGGCTGCTTCCAAACCTCCCTCTGACCATCCAGATTCCAACCCACAGATAGGGATGTGGGCCATACATCAAAATGCTCACAGCATGGTTTTGTAGAGTTAATGGAAACACTTACAGGAATATGTAAGGCAAGGCAGCAAAATCTCCCATCTTATCCACTGCTGCAGGTGGAAATGCAGGCTTGGACTCAGCAGTTTCCACTTACAGTGAAAAGTTGCTCTCCAAATTGCTTTTAAAGGCACATTATTGGGGGAAAAATTTCTTGAAAATACTTACTAAAAACTCAGAACTTGAAAATTCTTGATCAGTTTTTCATGCAGCCTGTGTATATTTTGAACATTATTCAGCCTTAGGAAAGTACTGCATTTCTTGTCCCTAAGTACCTCTGTTGCTTTGCCTCTGTTTTTCTTTTTTTTGAACCAGAGCAATGCTATTGCATTCATAATATTTCAAAGTTACAGGAAACTCATGCTACAAAAAGGCCTCCAGAAACTGCACCCCACACCAATTATTATTATACATTTCTCACATGCAAAATAAAACCATTATGCCTTTCTTTATCAGCTGTAGCAAGACTTTTATTATCTGGAAGCTTCCCATGCAAAATCTTCTTTATAGAATGCTTTTAAATTCAGTACAAATTTTAGAAATTCAGTGGTTTATTTGGTTTGGGGTTTTCATGTCTATTAATAGCTTATATACTTGCATAGAAAAAAAGGGCATTTTGTGGGGGCCTCTTGAAATCTGTTAAAATTTAATAATAAGCAAAGAGGTTGATCTAATCTACATGCACAGGAGCTGCATAAGTTCTTCTATGTCTGGGAGGAAGAAGAGTGATTTTTTTTTTTTTTAATATAATTTGTTTTATGCAGCTGCCTAAAGCCAGCCCAAGGGAGTCTTCTATCCCAGTAGCCAAACTTTTGGCCACAGAGACATCTAATCAGCAGTTTCCAACCCAGTTTTTCATTGCAGAATCAAATGTGATTGCCTCACCTTTACCCCCTTGGTTTTTTTGTATTTTTAATTATGTGTTACTTCTGGAAATCCTGATAAGTTAGGTCTGCTTTTCCTTGTATTGTGCAGTGGGGATGGAGGTTTCCCAGTGTTCACACTGAGGGGTAAATCAGGTGTGTTTAGTGCTGCCAGTGGCATTTGTGTTGCTGGAGATGTCCCTGGTTTCCAAAGGGTTTCAAAGTGGTGAGGAACCGCACTCAGCACCGCTGAACATCCTCACTTGCCTGTTGCCCGTGTGCTGCTTTCCAGCATCCCATTGTCATTCTTTGTCAGGTTGAAGTACTTAAATTTGTGGAATTACTGTATTTAATTATCAGACCCGATTACTTTAGCTACAGATGCCCTTTACAGTTACTAAAAATGCACTGTTGGTGCCTTAAAAAAAACCTCTCAAGAGAACATCTAGAAAGGAATTTGGTGCCATATAGTTTTGTAGGCTAAAAAACATTGAGTGGAATAATATTGAGCCAGAAAAGTACTGAATGTTACTTTATTCTGCTTTCCTCATGAATGTGGCTGGGTTTTTTGTCCCAGAATGAATCTGTAAATATCTTATGGATGGGCTGAACCTTGGCCCCTGCTCCATGGATGTTGGGTAGCTGTAGCCTTGCAGGTAGAATTTCTCTGGCTGCCTTTTGGAAGGTGTTTTGATGGAAAGGAAGTTGAAATGAGTAATCTGTGAAAACCCTTTTACAGTGGCAAATTACTTGTGTTTGCCAAGGTCACTGTGGTCCTGCTGGCTGTGTCCCACCCATGTCATGGGCTCTGCTGTTCCTTGCACCTAGGCTGAACATGAGGTGGCTCTGGGGAGTTGTATCTGCACTCATTTTTTGACCCCACAAGGCTTAATTCCTGTTTAAAAATAATATATATATTTTATGCATGTGGCCCCAAATGCTGTCCTTTTCACTTCTGTAACATTTTCGTGGCAGCATAATGTTCTCTCTCTCCTGATGCCTTGCAAAACAGCCATGCAGTCACAGGAGGAACTGGCTTTATAGCAGGATCAGCAGAACAGCCAGGCACAGTCGGCTCTGATGTGTGGACTAAAATAACTGAAGAAATGTTCTTTTTATTCTGTCATTGTTATGATAAATAATCCCTTTTCACTCTGGCAGCTAAAATATTTATGTGCATTTTATTTAAGTCAATGATGCCCTTTCAAGTCAAAGTTGAGAGGTGACGATTTACAGAATATCTGTTTGGGAAGAGCATTGGAGGGAGTGTTGTGTTTGGTGGTAATAGGTTATACACATTTTGTTCCTCCTCAACTGATCATAGTGCATATTTTATTTACGCCATTTCATAGCAGCATCGTCTTCTTGTGAGGGAGAAAAGCTTCACTTTATTTTTACAGCTAGAGCTTGACATAATTCTGCAAAACAGTTCAGAATGAGGGAAGAGACAGTGTGTGTTGAAATAAATATATATTCCAGAAATTGAATCTATTTTTAGAAATTAAATTTGCCCATCCATAAAAGCATATGAAAGGTCACTGCTGCTGTTGAAGATTGCCTGGCAATTCAGTTGCATCAAATATCAGAAGGAAAATAAGATGTGTGATGCATGGGGCACAGATTGTTTAAACTGCTGCTTTGCCCTGAAAAAAGGACAGCGCTTGAAAGGATGTGAAGGAAGTGTTTTACAATTTACTTGGGGATTCAGGTGACCTGGCTTCATTGGAACAAGGGCAGAACAGTTTTGAAAGGAAGTTTGAAATCTAAAAAGAGACAGTGACCCCCTGAAGTGCAGTTTTGTGCACCCCTCTCTTCCTTTTTCTCTGTTGCCTGAGAAATAGGTTTGCTTCTTCCTTCCCTTACAGGAGCAGGTACATGCTGTGACACTGCTGGAGCAAAGGGAGAAGTCCCCAGAGAGGGGAGAAGGAATCTGGGTTCTCTGAGCCCTTGTTAACATCCAGTTTTTAAATCCATCAAATCTATCCAATGGTAAAATACCAAATGGATAAGATGATTCCTCTGTGCTCAGAGACTTTTTCTACTTATTTTAATTTTCAGTTAAATTGAATAAATAGCATGGAATTCTGTATTTCTGCTTTACTCTCCTGTTTTAACCAATAGATCTGGATGGTCCTAGTTTAAAATATCACAAATAAGGCTGTGGGAGAAAGTAATCCTGCTTTTTCTGAAAATAAAGTAGTAGCATTACTGCTGAAAGATCTTCCTATTTATCTTGGTTTCTGTGGCATTTTTCAAAATGCCAGCTATTTCCACAAAACTCAGGCTCTAAATCTGTCCATGTTAATTCTTGTAATTGTCCACAAAACTACAAACCATCCTGTCACTGTAGGGTAACCAAACAACAGCAGCCTCAGACTTCTCTGTCCTACAAAGTCATTTGTCAAAAAGATTGCCTTCCAGCCGCGCTGGGTGGAGGAGGCGGCGTGGGGAGCACAGGGCGGCAGGAGGAATTGCAGCAGCAAGTGCTGGGGAAGAGACCTGCATCTCCTGCACCCATCCCAGGCTCCTTGGGAGGTGTGGGGGGAGCTGAGCACATTTTGGATTGCAGCCAGAAGATGCTGGATTGCTGACAGTGATGGTAGCAGAGCTCTGGTGCTGGGTGCCCTTGGTGCAGTGCTCGGCCAAAAGCTCAGTGTTTTCCACCTGTGTTCTTCCACAGCCTCCCCAGGGCCATCGAGCCTGCTGGGCACTGCCTGCAGCCTCCACTGTATCCCACTGAAGAAATGTTGTGTAAGGCTGGGTGGTAGAGGAGAGAGTGTACGGAGAGATCAGGGCAAGGCACAGGAGGAGCTTGGATGCTCTGCAAGGAAGAGTTGGAAGGTTGGGGTATTGGAAGATGCTGGGCGTAGCTGAGTATGTTGGACTGCAGTGAGGAGGGATTTGCATTTTTGGGTGTACACCTTTTTTCCCTTCCCTGAAAATTCACATTACAGGCACAAATGGCAGGTTTGGCATGTAGCTATTTTATAGCTCTTTCTAAAATTGAGGTAACTGCTTGTTCTCTTGTATGGTAGCTCACAGTTACAGGGGTCATTTGCTGTGGCTTCTGCTCCCCAAGACCAAGTCTTGGACAAGAAACTTTTAAAGATGCTGCTGACCGGGAAAACCTCAACGAAGTTTACCCCTGTTTTTCTCTTTAGGACCCTCTGTCAGTGTAACCCTTTGGACTTTGTAGTGCTTCTTAACAAACCCTCCTCCACCCTTTGTGCCTGCAATGATGCTGCTGCGCAGAGGACGTTTCAGTGCTGCATTTGAAGGTTCAGCTTTGGCTCTGCTGCTTTCAGCAGGCACCAGAGTCTCTGCCTCTTAATTTCATGCATCTTCCCTTAATTGCGATTTCTTTCTACTGCCTCAGTTTTGCCAGTGAGTCCTTTTCATTCTGCAGAGCCAGAGCAAATATTTCTCTTAGCCTTGCTCTTGATACAGCCAAGAGTGCTTCTAGGTTATCTATGGATGTCTTTCCTGAAATGATGGGATAGACCACTGTACCTGCAGTTACAATTAATCTCTGTAAAATGGCATTGAATTGCTCAACAGTAAAGTGCATCATCACTCCCCTCCATGCCCCAGCCAAGGGCTTAGGGAGGAGAAAGGACAAAGCAGTGCAAGCATCAGATGTGAAGGTATTCCTGATCCTGGTCTTCAGCCTCTGGACCAGAGGGCTTTTGTGTTTGCTTGTTCTGACAAAGCACGCAGCTTTCACAGGAGAGTGTCTCAAATCAGGTTTTGCACAAAATTAGGACACAGATGAGGGTCTGGAAGTGGATGTGGGGAAATGTCTTTCTGCCACAGCCCATTCACTGGTGCTAAGGTTTTCCTTCTAGGTCCAGCTGTGCATTATCAAGTGACACCATGCTTTATTTACGTGTGTGAGGCTTTTTGAGCAGTTGTGTTAAATCACTTACAGTCTGTGCCAGTGGGAAAGGGGCAGCAAGTGAGGGAAGGGTTGTCCCCATTTTAAACAGGACTTCAGGCAGAAAAAAGCCAAGTGACTCACCCCAAGAATCATACAGAAATCCTGTATCTCAGAAAGTGTCACAAAAGGACAAAGTCTCTGTATTAAGGTCACCAAGAAGTCTGGTGTTTTTGAATGTTACACAGACATTTTGAAAGCTGCCCGGGGAGTCAATTAACACAACTGCACCTGAGCTGCTTGTGGCTGGAGAGGTGTCCCAGGGACTGCAGGTGCCATGGGTGGGTGGCTTGGTGGTCCTTGGGTGCCTGTGCTGCCCCACAGTGCACCCCGATTTGAGGCTCCTGTATGGTTTCCCATTCTCCAGATGAGGAACGGGAAATGCAGAGCAAGACACATCTCAGAGAAGGTCGATACCTGCAAGCTGAGCTTCTTGGTTGCTGCTCAGATGTGTCCAGGGCAGAGTGTCTCTGCTGGCAGAGCACATTATTCCAGGAAAGGATGATGCAGTTCTTCTTCAGAGCAGACTGAAGTTAAATTTTACAAGGAGGTTTCTAGAAATGGACTTTGATGTTTGAGAAGTCCAGGATTAGCCCAGGAGCTGAAGGCTTTTCCCAGGGAGCAGCAGCAAAGTGCTTAAGTGTCAGTGTTCAAATGGCTGCTGTTGCTTGTTCCATAAGACAAATGGGATGCGTTCATGCCTCTGGGTGCCTTTGCTGTGGGCTCTGGCTTGGAAAGGCCAGACTGCTTCAATTTCTGTTCTGAAGAGTCTCGAGGTTAGAAATTCTTCAAAGAGTTTTCTATATGGGGAAACAGGTAGGAAATCAATAGGGAAGATAATTACTTGGACTTGGAGATATTTTCTGTGCACCTGAACAAAAATGCGCTTTTCCATGAAAGATATGAAATGCTGGACCTTCTGATGCTGCAGTGTTGTTGGGAGGCAGTGGTGCAGCCTCTGGAGATGGCTGTTCGTTACGAAGAGAAGCCCTTACACAGGCTAATGCTCAATGTCAGATGAGAAATGTCCTATTAAATGTTTTTCACAGTTATTATATATGTATTTATAGAAACTAACATCTGAGGCCAGCAAGCCATAAAATGAATTGTACAATGTTTTATTATCTTCCTTGCAAATTTGACCGCAGAACTCCAAAATGATCTTATGCAGTGAAATCCAACACCTTGGTTCAACCTTCAACCGTTGTACAAGCGGACAAACATTTTAATGCTGAGAAATGTCTGGGTCAAACAGGAGTTTGGTGTTCTCCAGCTCATTATTTGAATTCTTTGTAGTGGCTAGGATTCCATACTCTTTTCTTTTTCAACACTCTGTTTCATTACAGGGTGCTAACACTGCCATGAGCAAAGGAAGGGGGAAAAAAGTCATTTTTAAGTGTGAATATAAAGAATTAATGCAGCGTCCTCATCCAGCGCTTTTCGGTTTGCAGTGATAAAATGGGAGCCGGTTTTTGCTCCCATTTTAACTCGCACAGCATAAGGAGCTTCTGGTGTGATGGAGGGTCAGGGTGGGCGATTTCTTCCTTTGATAGCTCACACACGGGAAGACATCCCGTCCTCAGCACTAACTGAATAATAGCTTGAAAGCAGGATGGCACACTCTAACCGATCGATTTGTCATTGGCTGACCTCAGAGGGAAGATGAAAAAGATTCAAAAGCAGATAAATAATTGACATTACTAGCCTTGAGTCCATTCAGCCCCGCAACCTTTTCTCCTTGATATTAAAGACGGCTGAGTTGCTTTTGGCAGCTTCTTTCTTTGGCTCAGGCTCCCCTGCAGCCTGAATGTTTGATTGCGGGGAGGAAATAAAAACGAGACCTGAGTGGCGCTAGGTGTTCACATGTGCTGTGAGTGGAGGGTTGGGAGTGTGAGCAGCCTCTCCTTCCTCTGCCTGCCTGCAAGGCCCACGAGAGCAGAGAGCCTTCTGTAAGTAAAAGTGTGTGTGTATATATAAAATGTCAGGCACTCATTGCTCTGGGAAGCAGTGTTTTTTTGCATATCCCAATACTTTTCATCTTCCCTGTAACGTGGCATTTGGTTAATGAATGTGCCAGAGTGAGAAACCCAAAGGAAACCCTTGGCTGTTTTCCCGGGAACTTTATTCATTTTGCTGTTCTCAGTTTTGAGGAATAGGTAAGATCCCTACCCTCACTCCAGAGAGGCTCTTAAGTGTTTTTTAAACTGTTATTCCTAAAGTAGGTTAAACTGTAGGTGCCTGAACTCTCACAGTACCCTCTCAAGGTGAGGCATTTGCAGAGTAGGGAGGGAGAGTCTGTTTTTCCAAATGCCCCAGCACTAAACCAAGCTGTAAGGTGAAAGCACCATGTGATTATCCCTGGTGTCCCCTAGGGCCTGGACTGAGCTTTGTTACATAAAAGGCAAGTGGTGCCATCCATGTGTGTTCTGGTCCAGGATCCATCTGAGGGCTGTTCAAGACCAGCAGGGAAGGATGGAAATGCTGCACCCCATCAAGAGCTCATGGGCTGTGGCACAAAATAATTTCTGCCCCAATATCCTTCTTCCTTTCAGCACCTGAAGGTTTCTCTGCTCCTCGTGTCTGCTTGAGCCTTTGTGCTGTGTGCCTGAGCCTGCCTCCATTGATGCAAATGTTTTATCTAACCTCCTTTTCATATTTCTTTCCCTGAATTTTCCACCTCCTCTCTCCAGCCTTCTCTGTAAATGTTAGATTTAAAAGGTTATGGACAAACATGTAAGTTCTAAAGAAATTGCCAAAAACCTTAAAATCTAGAATCTTTAGAGTTTGTCTGCTATTATGCAGAGAAGATTGTGGAAGCAAATATTAGTCATTAACATAATTTTCTCTGTTGAGTCAACATCTATTTTTAGGTGTGTAGTGCATAAAGACAACTCTTTGACACATAAAACACATAGACATCCATTTGACATCATCTGTGTTCGGGCTGAGGCTCAGGAAGAGGGGAAGACAATTACTGAATGTATTGTAGTTGTGATGGGAACCCCCCCACTTCCTTCCTAGACACATTTTAAAGCATAATGCAGGAGAGTACTGATCTGTTTATATTGAAATAAATCAAAATGAAGTGCAGAATATTCAGCTTGGGTTTCAATGCTTTTTCACATGTGCTGTGAAGTAATTCATGATCTGTGCTGAATATTTGCCATTAGGCTTTATCCAGGAAGTGTTTTTATGATGTTAAATGTGTGTATTCTAAATGTATATATTATTTTAAAAGTGCAGAAGGCTTTTTATGCACCTATTATAATTATAAATCTGATTCATAGGTAGAAGAGCAGTTAAGAGGCTTGAATTAGTAATTTTCCAACAGCACACATGCAGTGCCACAGCTAGATTTTCTTGTTTGCTTGGTCATAATATTTTATGGTCTGGTTCTGGGCTTTATAATGCAAGGGAACTTCTCGTGATAAATTGCAGATCCGACAATGAGTGTCAGTATACAGCTCCCTGAGCAGATGTTCATTTAGTCTAATTTCACCAGTACTTTACTGTTCATCCAGAGCAGATCTTGCCGGCTCAGGATGCAAACACAAAGAGAGAGAGCACAAAAGATCACTCGGCAAATAACCTGATCTGTTTCAGACACTTGGAGGGGGAAAAGAAAAACACGCAGGAACTTTGGAGTGCGAGGTTGGCTACAGCAAATCATCCACACACCCACACCCGTGGGGGCAAATTTACAAAGCCATGTGTGGGAAGTTGCACATTAATCCACCACTGAACAATCGTTATTTTATGATTGCACTTCAAGAACCCTTGTGTCTGTTTTAAGGTCTCTGTGGCTCTTCCTTTGTTCCTCCAGCCTTCCCTGGCTCTGCTGGTTTTGCAGAGCAGTTCCTGTCTGAACTGCAGGGTTGTGTCCTGTGAAAGAACAGAACGTTATCTGTCCAAAATTCCAAGGGTGGCTGTAGCTCACTAACACTCCTCTCCTTTTCTCTCCGTAGGTGTCATATGCCCGTCCAAGTTCAGCATCTATCCGGGATGCCAACTTGTATGTCAGCGGCCTTCCCAAAACCATGACCCAGAAAGAATTAGAGCAGTTATTCTCACAATATGGGCGCATCATCACCTCACGGATTCTGGTTGATCAAGTCACAGGTTAAAAGAAAACTTTTCTTGATACACGCATGTCTTTCTGGAAATGGCAAAATTGCAAATGTCCGCACTTGGTTTTCTTGGCTTTTAGTGTAAAACGAAATAATAATATCCTTATAAATGTGACTGGAGGTACAGCTGCTGCCTCTTTAATGAGTGAATATCAAAATACAAAACATAGAAAAACAGGATGTTGTTTACTTCAAATCATTGTTAAATACGGTAGGGGATGATTTTGAAGATTAAAGATTGGGAAGAGGATTTTTCTTTACAGGATTTTTCTTAATTTGCAAACCACTTACTGTGTGAAGTCAAACCCAACATCCAGTTTATGCTCATTACATAGATGAGGCTGTTCCTACAAATACTCATCTCTTCACATGTTTTTACTTCCCAGGGGTTTCTCGAGGTGTGGGATTTATCCGTTTTGATAAGAGAATAGAGGCAGAAGAAGCCATAAAGGGACTAAATGGCCAGAAGCCTAGTGGTGCTACAGAACCAATTACTGTGAAGTTTGCCAATAACCCCAGCCAGAAAACAAGCCAGGCACTCCTTTCACAGCTGTATCAGTCTCCCAACAGACGCTACCCTGGACCACTTCACCACCAGGCTCAGAGATTCAGGTAATTACCTGGAAAAGAAATGAAGTTCCACCAGCGACAACAATGTGGGGCAGGTGCTGTGCAGGAAAATATGCTTTAGTTGCGTAGGCTGACCTGATTTTCTTTGTAAAATTAAATATTCTTTCCTGGAGAATGAGGAGGAAAATCTGCTGACAGCAGTAGTCATGTTGTATTTACTAAAACAGCTGAAGTACTGTACAATCAGATCTCATGAAGGCTCACAGAAAAAGGGAGGACAGAATAGAGTTACTCTGGTAATCAAATGAACAGTGACTATCCTGTTCTTTCTCTCTTTTTGGGTAATGCTTTTCTTTTCTGCTATATTACTACAGTTTTGATGCAGCTTAGACTTTGATGTTAATGACAGTGGATTGGTAGCAGGAAAAAAGCTGAGTCTGTCCCAGTCAGCAGGAGTATCATTAAATTTATTAGCCTGAGATATCTGCTCCTAGTATAAAGAGCCCTTGTATTAGTCTTTGGTGTGAGTCTTCAGATGCTTTTGGGGATGTTTTATGCTTTGCATTCTGAATATGCTGTTTCCATCTGATGCATAAGGCAGAGTTAGCAATATGTGATGTTCCTATTACTTTTGTACTTAATAGTTCTCAGGCAACGCAGCTTTCAAATAAAAAAAGTCTGCCTTCAAGAAAGAAAACTTGGACATATTTGCATAACTGAGTTGCACACTGGCTTTAGAGAATTATTCAGAAGTAATTTTAGTTTGTCAGTGATGAAAAGTGCTAATGAATTAAAGATCGTAAAAAGTCAGTCATTGGATACATTAAATTTACACTTGTTGTTGTGTCTTTGGCACGCAGCTGTGTCCATTGAGGTTACCACTGAATCATTCCATGGATAGAAGGACTTTATTGTGCTGCCATGGAAAGCAGATGATTATATTCTGCAAAATTGGGTGGTCAGTTTAGATTGACATATCATGAAGGATTAATACCAAATATATGTAATAAAATGGGGAGAATGTATTATATTAAAGTAGATAGTCAAGAATTTTTCCAGTTCTAGCAGTTTTGGACTCGACATTTTATTTCCAAGTTACATGTAAATATAAGGTGAGCAGTTGAATTATTAAAAAAAGGCAAATCCTAAATGGATTTTTTAAAACCAAACTCTGGAGGTTAAAGTTTTCCCTAAGATTTAGACAAGATTTAAAAAAGGCTTTTAAATGCTCTGGTGGAAATTTAAGCACAACCTCAGACTTAACAAAGCAGGCCGGGAGTTGTTAGGCTCCTTAGATGTGTGGGAAACTTGTTGAACGTTTCTTCTTTGAAAATGGAACACTATTAATAATAGTTCCATTGAGCGATCTTGCCATCTGTGAGACATTAACCCAAAGACCCTCCTTCTCTTTTCAGGCTGGACAATTTGCTTAATATGGCCTATGGCGTAAAGAGGTAATTAGAATTCCACAGATTGCCAGATGTCCGTGTTGGCACAGATTGGTGCTACAATTTATTTTTTTTTAATTCACTAACTTTATTTTTTTTATCCCTTCTTTTCTTCCACCAGCATGTCAAATTCTTTTTAAGTTTGGACTTCAGTTGGTTTTGTTACTTTAAAGGCCTCACGCTCAAGTTCTGTGGGGTTTTTCAACCTTTTTTTATTTACAGGTGGGCTTCTCAAATGGTTTAGGTGCCACAGCTACAAGCATTCAAATTGCAGTTGCTCTGCTAAGTGATGCTTTTTCCAGAATCAAAACTAAATTTACTTGAGTTTTTAACAAATCTCTGATCTGATAATGGAAAGTTTAAGTCAAAATCAGAATTGGACTGTCTAAATATCACAGTTGAGACAACAATTCTCGCACATCTGGCATCATAAGTTTGCCTTGAAAATACAGCTGTGTGCACCTCAATCAGCCTGAAGTTTCTTTTGTTACAGGTTTAATACTTTGAATTTTTTTTTCAGTCCTTGAAATTTATTTTGTTGCTTGTTTAAAATAGCTGTGTGTTTGTATGTGCACGCATGTGTGAAAGCTCAGCTGATTTGTCGACATTTCTGCTGTTCCATGAGTATGTTTGGTAGCTGAAGTGAGATGTGTTGTTAGTGTTTCGTTTAATGGCAACATCAGCATAAGTGACCCTTGCAGCAAAACAAAGGTGTAGTCTTATTCCTGATGTTACCCTAAGATGTCCAGATTAAGATGAGAAAGTACTACTTAAACTTCTGAAATGGTCTACTCACCACACTTGAAAATTATTTGAGTTTTTTTTTAAGCTAATCCTCTAAAAAGGTATGGTAAGTATATCTTAGCTAGTAGCAGGCAGTAAGGTGAGTTTTAACTCCTCAGTTACTCAGTATAGACCTCAAATATTGAGAGTATTCACAAGAATAATTAATAGTCAAGAGACCTTCTCCCCAGAAGCACAGTGCTGACATTGATAGGCACATTGGTTTTAGTGGTGATGGGGTTACAGTGAGTCAGAGCCCCCTGCCTGATTTTATCACACACCCTTTCTCCTGTGTTCTCCCACCTTATTTGTTCCTTCATATCTTGTCAGAAACATGGGAAAACTCCCAGTTGAGTGTGTGTGAGGTGCAAGTCAATGTCGGAAGGGTGGGTTTGTTCTGGGAGGTTTCCCTAGGTTTTTGCTGCGGCGGCTTCCCTGGAGCTGGGCTGGTGTGTGGTGCAGGATAGGCTTAGTCTGAACAGAGGAAAAGAGCAATTACCTACCTTTATAGGTTATACATCTGCTTTCTCAACACTGTCTGCAGTGTTACTCTAAAAACACAGCAGTGTTTAAAGTCATTTTGCAGGTGTCTTAAATTAGTTCTTATCTCCTCTCAGCAAACCTTGGCAATCATACCTGCACCAGCAAATCCTGAATTTATAGGTGCAGGGTCAAAAAAAATACCAGACTGTTAATTTCTGAAGCTGCTCTGAAACAGGAGATTGGCTCTCCCTGTGCTAACTGTGTGGTACTGGTGGAAAATGAGACGTGCTGATGTGGAAAAAAGGTTTTATTGAGGCTAATTTCAGATCGCTTGCTAGTAGCAAAGCTCCTTATGCGATAGGTGATCTTGTATTTGTGTCAATACACTTGCACCAGTTCCGTGCGTGTTTTGTTGGATTTACAGCAGCTGCTGTGCTCATGGCACATAAATAGTTGAAAGCTGCATAGCTCCTAAAGGTTTCCAGGGAAAAGCTGCTCTCCTGTGAACTGTAGGAAACTTTAACCCTTTACATCAGTGCAGCGTTTTTTTTAAATGCAAAGCCTTAGAATGCACTGTGACATGCACAGCTTTGCATTGTACAGGTTTTACATCATCCTTACTTAGAACATGGTATATCCCTTTGTGTTGTATTTCACATAAATTTAAACTTTCCAGAAGGAGCAGTGTTTGCTGGTTTATGTGTGTTACGGGCACAGTCAGCACTGGCCAGCAGTGGGCTTGAAGTCCCATCCTCCAGATTTCAGAATGAACTGAAGCTGTTGGATTGTACAAGCCCTGGCTGTGCCTCATTTCCAATCCTTATTTCCACCTGTGGTGGAAGGAGTGGTAGAAATTTGCCTTGTCCAGCCTTCCTGTGCTGAACTGCTGTGAAAGTGTCACTGGTTTCACTGTGCGGGAGAGAAACTAAAACATCTCGAGATGAGGATTTGCAGAAGTGAAGTTGAGTTGGAAAATTGCCACGTATTTTTAATAAACTGTCTGCAAACCTTCCTGAGGATCTGATGCTGAGAGCATTTGTGAACTGCTCATTTACAGCGTAGCTACACCCCAGTGATGATCCTCAGCTTAAGATGTATATTCCAAGTGTCTCCTTTTTCCCTGAATATACATTAAAATTGCCGTCAGGCATCAACAGAACAGTGAGCAACCATCAAGTGTGTAGTTTCCTTTATGGTTATTTAATATACACTGCATAATATTGTGCAGAATGCTGAATGTGTGTGGAAATTATTACAAGTGTAAAAAGTTTTGGACAGCACAAGAGCTCGCTCAGTAACAGAGTCCCTCCTTCTGCTCCCTCAGTCATCTCTCAGAAAATCCTGAGGAATTATTATTCTGTTCTGGTATTAAAATTCATCATATTGAAGGTACACGTGAAACTGGATTTTTAAGACATTTCCTCTGTGCAGTTGTTATTTTAAAACATATCCCAAAGTGTAGCTTCAGAAAGCATGTCAATTTTTTTTCCACAATGATGAAAGGAAAATTATGTTGATCCTGAGGGCTGATACTGCTTAACGTCTTCATTAATAACCTGAGTCATGGGCTGCGCTGCGCCCTCCTCGCATTAGCGGGTGACACTAAATTGGTGAGGAGCAGGGGCTGTCACTGCTGCTGGTCATGGCTGCCACTGGGGAGACCTTGGAAAGCTGCAGGAACGAGCTGAAATTGGGCAAAGGCAAATGTAGAGTTTAGCCCCTGACTGCTGCCTTCAGCTGCCTGCGAGGGGCTTTAGGAAGAAGGTGAAGCCGAGCGTTGCACAGAGGTCAAACGCGGGAGGACAAGAGTCAGCAGTGACAGGCTGCAGCAGGGGAAATTCCACTTGAGGATAAGGGAAACTCATTCCCAGTGAGGAGGACAGAGCCCTGCAGCAGGAGCTGCAGAAGAGGAGTTTCTGTCCTTGGAGATTTTCCTCAGCTTCCCTCTGCAGGGCCATGAGCACCAGATCTCATTTGAGGAGCTTGCATTGCTTGGAGCAGGAGGCTGATAAAATGGTCTCCACAGATCCTGCCCAACTTTAGTTACCCCATGATGGTTCTACGTTCATAAACACCTGGCTTTATCTGTTCTCTTCGGATATTCGAGGTACAGTCCCAAAGGATAATGAGGGAGAAACAGTAGGGTGCTCTATTGAATTCTGGGAGTTATTCCCTTGATTGACTTTTTGAAGAACCTAAATCCTGTCATGGAAATGAAGCCTCACAGAATGAAGGTATCAGTTGATGTTCTCCTTAATTGTATTTATGTTCTTCTTATTCTACAATTGCTGCATAAACCTTCTTTGATACGTGGCCGGCTTTAGGACTTTTTATTACCTGGATTTTTTTCCCTAGTGTGTGTCAATTAAGGACCATGTTAGGAGGAGAAATAAAATCTACCACTTAGAGACATCTGTCTAATAGTATTTTTAGCCGAAGAAGCTACTGTTATAGCTGGATCCTGACAAAGGCATTTCTTATTAATCTTTAAAATAGGTCTTGAAGTTTGCTTGGGTTTTTTCACCGCAGACTAGTAGGAGATAAAGCATTACATCTCCGTTGTCCTGAAACTTATATCAGTGCTGGGAATAAGTGGCAAATTTCTACAGGCCCCTTTTCCACGAGCTGTTGTTTATCACAGCATGTGCAGGCCCTCTCTGACTCAGACTGTCCTAAAGCATTTCTTTTCTGAGCTCTTTGTACACATCTAAGCAGGGCTTACCCTCCGAGGGAGATGCGTTTATGCCCCAATTTGGCAATTTTATTTAGTCCAGCTCCCCTCTGCTTCAGTAGGAGTTAGAGAGCACGGATGGCTCTGTGGTCATCTTCCAGGGGGACAGCATCCAGAACCTTCAGTACCATTGGCTTACTTTCTTTAAAATCTTGGACCCCTGTAGCTCGTGCCAAGAGATATATTTAGAATAGACCCCTCTTTTTGCTCGGTAGGTTTTCTCCGATCACAATTGATGGTATGACGAGCCTTGTGGGAATGAATATCCCTGGCCACACCGGGACTGGATGGTGCATCTTCGTCTACAACTTGTCCCCCGACTCGGATGAGAGCGTGCTGTGGCAGTTGTTTGGTCCCTTTGGAGCGGTCAATAATGTCAAGGTGATCCGTGATTTCAACACCAACAAGTGCAAGGGATTTGGCTTTGTCACCATGACCAACTACGACGAAGCTGCCATGGCGATTGCTAGCCTTAATGGATACCGTTTAGGAGACAGAGTATTGCAAGTTTCCTTTAAAACCAATAAAACCCACAAATCCTGAATTTCATATCCTTACTTACTAAAATATATATATATAAATATATATACGAACAAAACAAAACAAAAAAAAAAAACTCTTCAAGGCTTATATTCAACCATGGACTTTATAAGCCAGTGTTGCCTAAGTATTAAAAACATTGGATATCCTGTGAGGAACAGGAAAGGATTTTATAATGCTTAGAAAAAAAAAAAAACCTTTGATGCATTGAATGTTCTTTCATAGCTGTCGTTGTTGAATATAATATACATAGATAACAATGTGCAGGGATTTTTACCCGGCCAGCTAGTTTTACTACCTTCCTTGAAGGTGGGTCTTTTTAAGATGACCATTCACTCATTTGAAAAAATAATAAAACAAAAAACAATTTTTACGAACTAATGGGATTAAAAGCGAGAAAAAAAAAAAAAGATTTTTGTTTTCTTTTCTGTTTTTTCAAAACATTGATTGAATCAGATTGGTAAACCCCCCACGCAAATTAAAGAGGAACAATAAAAATTGCAAAAAGAAGAACATAATTTTGCAACTTTTTTTATTTTTCCTTTTTTCTTTTGTATCATGTGAACTAAACAGTCTTCTGTTAGGGAATGGGGTAACGGGGGATACCTGATGACATAACAATTTAAATAACATTAACAATGTTGCCAAAGAGGTGGTCTCTTTGCTGAAAATGGGTTTCAAGAAAAATCTATTTTTATAAAATATAAAGAATTTTTACAAGAGAATCTGGATTTGAGAAAAAATATTTTGACTGGCTAATTTAGGGGAAATTGACAACTTTGTCATGTTCATACTGCACTGGTAACTTTTTAGAGATCAAGATGTGTGTTTTAAACTGGATTAGTAGATTGTTTTTTGAAGGATGGGCTACAAACAGATGATCTTCGTATCTTTTCATAGCATGTAATAAAAATATTAAATACAGTACGGGAGAGTGTTCTTCCCAGGCACGCAGTTACCCACAGTCAAAACCCAAAAGCAAGGAGATGAGTTGCAAGACGGTTTTTCTTTAAGTCATCAGTATGGGATATCAGCAGAACAAAAGTTAAAAAAATTAATTTTTTGATCAAAAACTTCCTTGGTTTGAGCAGTAGGTGCTACAAAATTATTTACATATCTTAGTATCATAGTTAAATGTAATGTGTTTAGAAAAAAATACATTTGCTTTAAATTTGTTAAGAATTTTCAAATTCACTTTATAGCCCAAGCTAATATAATTGGGCTGTGTTGGCACATTTGGAACACTGTTTATGTTGCTTGAAACACTTATTTATTTAATTGCCGATGTGATGCATATGGCCAAAATCAAATATAGCTAGTTTGGCTAGTCTACTTATTTGTTTACTTAAACTATGGGAAGAAGCATATTATTGTGTCATTTTGTTGTGTGTGTATGTGTATATATAATATAAATATATATATATATAAAGTTATTTTTTCTTTTGGTTAATTTATTATAAGTTGTAACACTTTGCTAGTTTTGTTTGTATATGTCTTAAAATGTTTTCTTATGATACTTAAGTGACAGAGGTATCAAGGTAACTTGTGTAGAAATATTGTTTGATATATTGTCATGTTTGTTGTGAATATTTTTTCTTACTGCACAGTAGAAAAGAAAACAACTGGGTCTTTATTTTAATGTAATTCAGATTGGGGAAAACAGAGCTAAGGGAACAAAATGACTGAGGGGGTGCTCTCCCATGTCCAGTGCACTGATCATTTTAGTATGTTTGTGCTTTGTACGGTTATATATTTAAAACAAAAAAGGGTCATGCTCTTCCCTGAGTACTAGAAACAGTTACTCGCTATGCATAATCTAGTTGATAGTTAAATTTGCTATTGCTTTTCTTGTCTTGTTATATAAAATCTTTTCAATACAAGTTTAGTCTTAATGGTAATAAAACGTTATGGTTATTTATAACTTGTGCTTATTTTGTGCATTTTTTCCATGCTATACCCACTAACTGCATGTAGACTAAGTATTGTTTTTTCACACTGAAGAGGCAAACTTTTGTAGTAGACAAATAACTAAAAAGCAAAGGCTGCATCATAATTTTATCAGTTTTTTACTTTAACAATGTTAGATTTTAGTTTAAAGGAACACTCATTCAATGTTCAGGGAAACCTTTATACATCATCTGCTATGAATGAGCGCAGTTTGCTGGGAAAGTTTTGATGCATTTGCTAAGCATTAGTGGGGAAGGCATGTCAGAATCTTTTCTCTACGATGTGTTTTACTATCTGAATAATAATAATAATTTAAAAAATCTTTCTTAGGACCAGGCAGTTGTATACTTTAGTTATAATGAATGACTTCATGTTAACCTTGCTAGTTTAGATCATTTCTGAGGGAAAGTATTGTAAATGTTTTTTTCATAACCTTGTTGTGTTTGAATTATTTGTACTTTAATTGTCCAGACAATAAATGAAAGTGTGTAGAATGGCTATGGACTTTCCACCTTTTTAAGTGTGTTCAGATGTTTTAGTATTCCCACCTCAGCCGAGGTAGAGGTTTAGTCTCTGTTTCCAGAAGCAAGGTCTTCAAGAGAGAAACGTTCTAGTCAAACCAGATTGAGCATATTCATGATTTGTTTTTCCTTCCAAAGGCCAGAAAGAATCGGCCGTTTAATTTAAGATGTTGAACACCAAATACCAAACTGTAACTTTCATTTATTTGAATGTGGAAGATGCTGAAGGGTTTCTACTATAATACAGTATTTTTACACAATGAAAATATTAACTCAGTCAATATCAACACTTTAAAACATAGTGAGCAAATTTCAGTGGTAATAACAGTTTTTAAGCCATCATTTAGTTTGACTTTTCTATGAATATGCTATGAATGTCATGCAATATGAAACTGTACATATTGTCTGATGTACAACAGTATATATGATCACATTCCAAATTTGATTCTTTTCACCATGTGTTATAACTAGAGTTGATAACTTCTTTCAGTTGACTTGTTTGAATCTCATTAATACAAATATTCACTTCATGTTTATGTTCTGTAACATTCACTAATTGAGAATATGTACCTTGTAAAACTGCAGCATTGAATTTCGTAACTGAGATTAGGAAACTCTATCAGAGGGCTGGATGGACTGTGTGGTTCTTCAGCTCCTTCACCTATTAATAAACTCGTGTTTTTGTGAGATTAAGTTACCATGTTGGTTATAATAATTAATTTCAAGCCACAGAATGAGTTTGTTCTTAAATTTACAGCTTGCTTAATTCATCCTTAAATCCACCTCACCATGCCATAGTAAAAAGCAGAAGTGGTTAATTTGGTCTGTTTAAAGACTTGGCTCTGAAAAACGTCATCCTTCCATCTACCTATATATGTATATACACACATTTTGGTTATATACATATATAGACACACACTTTACAACCTGCACCCAACCCATTTAAAAAAAATCCTTCACTTTCTATTTAAGGAAGTGGTATTTTATAACCAGCACTACTTACTATGGTTCTATCTGCTTTATAGCATTTGTTAGGGTTGTCACCTAATTTTTCTGCAGTCCTTTGTTTGGAAAATAGTGAGACCAAAATCACTGTATGGTCTGGATGCTCTTAAGACAGAATGCAACTGGCTTTGGGCCCAGTTTTGGTTCAGATTATCTCCCCACTTCCACTTAAAGGTTTGCTCCTTGTCTTACCTTATATCTCATAAGGTACCTGTTTCTCCATGCAGTAGCTTGGTGAGTTCCTGTGAGCTGAATCCCACCAGCAACATGAGAGCAAGGACTCTGCCAGCTTTGGGGATCTGGGATGAAGAGTTCAGTCCCCCTTTTGAGAGTATCAGGAATGGGAATGGGATAAAAGCAGTCACAGACAAATTCCCAATGCTGATCCTGTGGGAGCATTTTCAGAAAGTTTTACTGAAATGCAGTTTCTGCCCAGCTGGGATCAGAACCACATTCCACTAACACACATTCAAAGTAATCAAGGTTTATATTTCCTTCTTGAAAGGGTAATCACTCCTTCTGCAATTAGTGAGCCTGCTGCATAAATGGAAAATCACCTGGGGGAGGGTGTTTGAAGTGCATTCACTTTGTGCTCCACTTCAGCTTACCTTAGACACGGAGCTGGGCTTGGAGCACACTTCAGCGTGTGTTGGGAAGTGATGGCTGGCAGATCCAAGGGAGCTGTGAGCTACCCTGAAATGCACACTGGGACCATTCAGCTTTCCTGGTGATCCTGAACTTGTAGCAGCCAAACACACATGTACTCTAGTGCTCCTTTTCAGTGGGAAGGGTGGGTAGGGAGGTCTGGGTGCACTGCATCTGGCAGGGGCTACTGCCTTGGTACTTGGATCAGCCTCAGGATAACCGAGGGGAGGGGCACACCCAGAGCTGTCCCATGGAAACCTTTCTCCATCACCAGAAGCCAGGCCAGGCTGTTACCATGCACACCTCACATGGCTACAGAGAGATGAGGTAAAGCTAGGTCAGAGTGTGGTGACAGTAAAGATTTGTACCCTGCCTCAGAGATCTTGGAGACAGAGCTCCCTGCACAGAAGTAATTCACTGTGCATACAGAGCAAAATGAAAGGACATCAAATCCGGCATAACCTCACAAAAGCTCTGACATCTCAGACTAATACAGGATCTCTCTTCTAAAAATACCTGGCTTCTTAAACCCAGGAGGCTGAGATGGAGCCAATCCAGCTGAGCCTCAGTAACTCACAAGGGGACAAATCACCTGGGCACAAACGGGACTGCTGCAGGAGGGGAACACAAGGCACCAACCACACACAAAGACACAAATCCTGTGGGATGCTGCACCTGGGCATCACTGCAGTGCAGCCTCTGTCCCCATGCTCAGTACGGTGCTTTCATCCCAGGTGTTTTGGGGGTACCTTCATGGCCCAGGGGAGTGGTGGTGCTTGTGCAAGAGGCAGCCTCTCCAAGAAACACTGTGTGCTCGAGGAGTTCCAGTGGGATTGCGTGCAGTACGGCACCGGGGGGATCAGAACAGAAACTCAAGAGTCACCAGGCTTGAATTGTTTCTACCTCCTATAATCACAAAACCTGTGTTTTAAAAAGTCTCTTCCTGTAAATCCTAATAAGGTGAGCATTAGAAAGGGCTGTAGGAAGTGCCCAAAAGGAGGGGTCATACAAAGGCACCCTTATTTAAGTCGCCCACTGTTAAAGACAAGAAATCAGACTGGTTCTTCCAGATTAGCAATTTTCTGGAATACTCATTCTACTCATAGTAGAAATAACTGGGAAGATGGATACACACACAACAGCTGCTTTTCAGACACAGAAGTTTTGCTTGTCACACTCCTAAGGTATCACTGATAATTTTAAATGCCAGTCCAGCATATTTTAAAACATTTCATCTTAAATTTCATTCAGACTTTAAATGTTACAGATCTTCAAATTTTTTCTTGTGCAGTAGCAAAAAAATAAAATCCTAAAACCTTTATTCTGTTCATTCCACAATAAACCTCCTCTCACATCAGTGGGGTTTGAAGCTGCCAGCAAATGGGACCCAACTACTTCTGCTTACAGGCAGCACACTCCAAAGCAGGTTCATATTCCCTCTTCCAGAGAGCAAGTAAACCCATGTTCTAAGGGGAGCATTGCTCTGCCAGCAAGTCCAGAAGCTTGTTTTCATCACCAAAAACAAGTGTTGTGCCCCCAAGCCCTCCAGCCAAGCCACCAGTCTCATGCTGCTGAGTCCCCCGGGCCCTTGTGAGGTGTCACACCCCGTCCTGCCACTGATGATCCTTGGGGTGAGCCCAGCCTTGCTCCAGTGTCTGAAGGATGAATGGGACAGGATTTACTCCCCTGTCAATCCACCCCATGGCACAGGTCCCCCACACTGGGGCCTCTCCCTGCAGGCCATTATCTTGCCACAACCATTCAGGCCCTGGGTTCCCCTGTTTCCAAGGCCACCAGTGTCACCCTGTCCTACACAAAGCCACATTTTTGGTGCCACCCAAGGTTGCCAGTGCAGGCAGTGCTGTGGGGCTGGTGAGTCTGGCAGTGCCTGACCTCCAGTGAAATGCTCCCAAGTTCTCTTTCTCCTCCAAGACCCAGGCAGGAGCCTGAGATGCTGCATGGCCAGAGCATGTTTCATAATGACACAAGAGTTTATCAAATCAGAGGAAACAAAAATCCCCTAAACTCTGAAAATGGACATAAGCAATGCCATTGAAAGGGCAATCATTTACAAATAAATCCCTGCTAAGGGAGAAAATCCCTGCCAAAGGAAAAGGGGTTCAGTTTGGAGGCCATGGCTGTGCTGGGGTATCACTGTGTCGCTGAGTGGCTGAACTGCCCCAGAAACCTTCTCAAGGCAACCTGACAGTCCCAAAATATTAAATTTTATTTAGTGACTTTTAAACACACACAGTCATTACCTCCTCAGTCTGAACATCAGGGCTGACTAGAGTTGCCATAATCCATTTGTTTTAAAGCAGCACTTAGACTTTTCTTCTTTGCATTTTGTTGGAATTGCACAGGTCCCAACAAAATGATATGCAAGAATTAGCTTTTTACAAACAATACAATTCTGATTTTAAATCAGCACATGAGACAATTAATTTTTAGGATAAGGAATCTGTTGCAAATATACAGCAGTACACCCACACACCACCATCTGCTGTGGAGAATTAAATGTACAACTCACAAATTAAATCCTGCAAAGTTGGTGCAAAAAGGTCCTTGCTTGAATTTAAACAAGGCTGTGGAAACCTGCAAACACATTGCAAAAGATCATGAAAACAATAACAAATTTGTCCATCTGTGAGTCAGTTCTAGCAGGGTTGGGGTTTTGTTCTGGTTTTTATATTGGTGCATTTGCAATAAATGTTGCAGCTCACAATGCAAGTTGTGTGAACTATATTTGAGCTCCCCTGACCAAGAAAAGTCACTCTTGGAGGTGCTCCCTGCAGGCTCCATAACTTTACCCCAGGTCTTCTATTCTTACAGGGAGGAAAAACAAAACAAAACAAAAAAAACACAAAGCACAATTCCTTTTTTTTTCATACTCAGTTTATTGAAGGAAAAAAAATTGGCAAATCTGGCAATTGTTGTGGATGTTTTATTATTAGATTTATTAACAAACACTGTTCCACTGAAGTGAGGAAAAATAAATATCAACAATTACTGCTGCCATGAAAAAAACTCTGACAAACACAAATATCTGCATCCCTTTGACTCCCCTGGAGCCAAACCTTCATTCTCTGATTTTGCCTCCTATGTTTTTCTCACACACTGCTCTTAAATTCTTTTACACCTGGCAGAACCACCTGAGACTAAGCCACATTTCCTGATCTTCTGCACTGAGGAAGTGGCTACGAAACCTTGATAGCCAAGAAAGGCAGTGAAGCCTCTGGACCAGGACATACCAGAAAAACACGGGGCTGGGGTGTGAGGAGGAGGCTGGAGCAGCCTGGAAGCCCAAACTCCTTGCACCTCTGCTTTTTCCATGTTTGGTTGTGCTGGGCACTCACTGGCAGCCACGGGCTGTAAATGAGCCTGGGACCTGCTCCTCACACTTTCACCAGCTGTGCACCTCTAAAAAGCTGTCTTTTGCAGCATTAGAATGACCAAAGCTGTGCCAGTGATCTCTGAAATGCAGGTGCCCTTCTCTTTCCTTTTTAATAGGATGCCAGGAAAACATTCTGGCGTTTTCCCTGGTTGCTACTTGATTGTATCAATAAAAGAGCTGTAAACACACTGTCTCAAAGCACACACTTATGCCACCAAGCCCATCAGCATCTGGAGTTCTACCTGCACATCCCCAAACCATGGGGTAGGGAATACAAGATACAGCATTCCCCTGCCACAGGCAAAAATTGCTCTGAGTTGGTTTTCTCAGGGATTTTAGCAGGGTGGATTTTTTTTTTTTTAAATGAAACGATTTCCTAAACCTTTTCTGAGATGCATGCGCTGCTTTAACACACACTTATCCTCTCACACACCTGGGAAGTGCTCTCAGTACACACACCCCGGGTATGATTTATGCTGAGGGGCCTGCTACGTGTTTAACTCAGATAAAGTGTATCCCTAATTAGGAAATGCAGCATCAGAGGTGCAGCGTGCACGGAAATTTGCGGCAGGGATTCTATCAACGGAACGAACGCTGCCGAGGACTATCTAAAACCACAACCTAATCAGAAAACTACGCCTCTCTATATATTTATATCAATATCACCAACCCTTTGACATCCCCAGCACTGCTAACACTCTGCCTGGGAGCCGACTTATCGCAGCTGCCTTGGGCACACTCGCATGCATAAAAAATCAAGTGGCTCGATTAATCAGTGGAAGTTGCTGAATCATGGGCTTGCAGCCCTGCCTGCCTGGCCCTGGCTATCGATGGGAAACCGGCAGCCTGGGATTGAGATTAATCCCTATCAGCTGGTCCACAGACCTGTGTGGCCCTCTGCCAGCATTTTTATGAGAAATAGAATCTTAAAAAATTTCAGACCTGAAAAATAGCCATGTCAAAGGGGTGGGAGTGTGTGTGTGAGAAGAGACTCCAACCGCAAGTGTTGAAAGGGAAGCGGAGCTCGAAAGAAGAGAGAGGAAAGTTGGGAGCAAGCAAATCCTGGCTCCACCTGGAAGCTGCCTCCAACTAGCACAGCCAGAGGCAGCAGCTGCAGGTGTATCCCAGCTTGAGCAAACCCTGTCTGAAATTCAGGAGCCCCACCAAGGGAAGAGCAGGAAGAAATGAGGGACATGTGATGTGGGTGGGGATGGAAAGCAAAAGTAGCCAGGCTGCACCATACCAGGAGAATGGGAGCACAGCTGGGTCTCCTGGGCATGAGCTACCTTGCCTTGGGTTTTCAGAAGTCAGACAGGCTGGGGAAAAAAGTGTTTTTCCTTAACACATAAAGAGCAATTTGTCCAGAAGAAAAAAAAGATAAATGTCCAGAGGGTATGTTTTATTTGACACTCCCTGTGGAGGCTCCTTGCAAGGCTTACCCTGCCCAGTGTCTGGCAAGCTTCACCTGCTCTCAGGAGGGCTGGAGGCTCTGGGAGAAGGAGCTTCCTTTCTGTGCCAGCCTGTGTCTGGAGGAAAAAAAAACCCTTGGAAACAATTCACTGAGCCCTACAGGGACCATGTGCAGCAGCCCTGCTGTCTGGCCGTGTGCCCCAGATGGGAATGGTGCTTTTTGTCATGGTGTTCAAACCCCCCCACCCAAAGACATTTTCCTTTGGTTGGATCTTCAGGTGAGACAAACAGCCACTGCTCCTCTGAAGGACCCTGCCCCAGCTGCTTTCTGCTAGGAAATCAAGAAACTTTTTGTTTAAAGTAACACATTTGCCAAATCTTCACTGCCAAGCAGCTGGTCGAGGCTTTTGCTTTGCTTTTTCAGAGGGTGAGTTAAGAGTCCTTGAATGAGTGTCTGGAATAAAAGGAAAAGGAGGGCAAGCACCCTTTGTGCCAAACCTCTTATGCTTCCTCCAG
The DNA here is from genome assembly GCA_034509425.1 of Eopsaltria australis. NCBI lineage: Eukaryota > Metazoa > Chordata > Aves > Passeriformes > Petroicidae > Eopsaltria > Eopsaltria australis. The sequence goes on from JAVTVJ010000130.1 coordinate 807,894, forward strand.
TGTGACTCTGCTGCACTTGTGAATAATCATATTATCATATATTAGAGGCGTTGTGTGCCAGTAATGGAAGAGATTGTGAAACCACAGTAGCTTATCTATTGAAATAGCCAGAGCAATAATATCATGTCAGCTAAATTAAAAAGCAGAGAAGACACCAATCAAGTTGATCACTGCCTAAACCCAGTGTATCTTTGGCTACACACATATATATTTCAATATGAACTGACTCTGTGTGTATTTTCAATATTAAGAGATAAAATACTGTCCTTTGCCATGTTAGAAACTAAGTTTGTGCAATGGAACAGATTTTTAAAGCTAAGTTAAAACCTCTTGAGAATAAGGGGTTTATAATGGAAATGCTGACAGACTCTTAACTGGAGCACTGGGATCTCTCTTGCTATTATGACCAGATAAACCAACAAGGTAATTCAATGTAGTGTTCCAGCTCCAAGACACTAACACACTCCTTCTGGTCCCAGGTGCTGAGGGGAAGTTAAATATAAAACTTAATGAAACTGCAGTGACTGACTACAGGGCTGGCTGGTTGCCCCTGCACCAGGGAAAGGTGAATTTCCCTCCTGGGGAGGTGTCTGAAGGGCAGGCAGTGTCCGGCTGCTTCAAGTGCAAGCTCTGGCTGGAGCCTTCTAAACTTCTCAGAAGTCAAATGGCTTTCTAGAGTCTAATGAGTGGCTAAAGTTGCAAAGCTGTGAGAATCAAACCCAGTCTCTGCACACACACCAGACCAAGAATTGACTAGAAATGCAGAGCAGGTCCAACACTTCCACCACACACCACACAATGGAGCTGGGGCAGGTCTGTGCTCACAGGGGCTGGGGGACACAGACCTGCCCTCTCTCCGTGCAAAACTGCCCCAGAAGCCTCCAATTTAGCCACTCAAATGCCAGGGAATGCAACTCTGCTCTCAAAGCAACAGCTACAGAAGCTAAAACATGACTGGGTGTCCAATCCTTGCTCTGTTTCCAGAGCTCCCCCCTGGCCCCAGAGGCAGGAGACAGCAGTGGGGTTGTGCTAAGCTGGCACAGCAGTTCTCCAGCTTCTGTCCAAATAGATGGCAAAGCTGCCAGCATCAGGAAGACCGTTCATGCCATACTTTGACACCCAGAAAGCTTTGTTACTCCTTTTTGTGCCACATACCAAGTATTACCAAGACTACTGGGAGGTGCACACGCTGCCTCTACCTACACATGAAATCCTGAGCAAACTTCCCGAGGTTGGTGGGCTGGTAGCTCTGCCTACTGTCAAGACCATCTGACATTTCCAATTACAAGACTCTATTTTCAGCTGCTTATAACTGTCATATTTTGACCAGTAACTTGTCATTTTTCCATCCTGGGCATCTGCCGCAGGCTGAATTTTTTTGGAAAGCTTCAGCCAAAACAATATAGCTATTCCCAAGGGCAAGGCCAGGGAACAATGCACTGTTTTGTGATGGTAAAAGAGAAAAAGAACTGACATCCTCTTCTTTAAGATGCACCACGACTCCTCACAGTTTGGATAGGGGAGTAGAAATTTAGTCAATCTGTGACCTTTGTATTAAGGATGTGCCTTTTTGTTACTGCCATGAAAATCTGTGCAAGCGTGGCCAAGTGAAAGCATTTGGAAAAATTCCAAACTGGCTTCTCCAGCAAAGACTTTTCTTTCATTGAGAATCCTAAAAGCTCTGAGGATCCTGTCCTTCTGGGCTCATCTTGCCCTCCAGCTTGTGCAGAAGGGAGTAGGCCCATCCCAAAGGCAAAGACATGGGGAGAGAAAAGGCAGAACTGCAACAAGGAGGAGATGGAGGGGAACAGGCAGAGTGAATTGCACCCACCAGAGCTGCTGACTTTCCAGGGCTGGGAATGGGATCCAGGATCCTGAGTCTCACCATCAGGAGGCTGCCAGGAAGTGCTGTGAGATCCCACTGTGCCCGGTGGGACGCAGCAGGTTTTACAGCTCCGAGCTCGGCGTGGCTTTTCCTGGGTTCAGAGCCCACCAGCAGGAACTGCAGCTGGAAGTGCTCCACACTCTGGAAATCAGGTGCCAAAATGAGCAGCAAACGTTTAACAACCCCATGCAGAACTCTGGGTTAAACGCCCTGCCCAGGCCCACAGAGCTTTTGGCAGGACCATCCAGGCGGCTGAACTGGGACAGCCTCCCGTGCCCAGCTGCATTCCCACAGCCCTCCCAACCTCCACAGCAAACACAGCTGTGAGAAAAACATCCCTGACTCACCTGTGCTCCCAAACCCATCCTGAGCACCAGCCTCTCCTGTGCCTAGGGTGGCAGAGGGAACATGAGACACCAAAACCACAGCACAGGTGGTGCAGGCGGCTTCTGTTCGTGGATTCCCTAAATTTTGACTACAGGAATCCAGTCCTTCATGATGCCCTTTGAATATGAAAATCCAGAAGAGAGAAAATGGAGGGTGCTTTCTTTCTTGAGAGTTGTCTTTGACTGGCACATCCTTCCTTTACAGAAAGCTGATGTTTACTACTGCAATACATTTATTTTGAAACTCAGTTCATCTGCTGTAAGAAATTACTCAGACCATTAATTTTGGAAGCCAATGCTGAGAGATCACAAATGTTAAGAATTCTAATTATGTTGGGTCTGGAAAATTTAATGAATAAAAGAGACTTTTCATAAGCATCTCAAGCCATAATATTTTAATGCTATTGGCATTAATTAAAATATCTGGAATTTTTAAAGGAGCCCTCTACTTCTCCCTTTAAATATTTTACTTCCACCATTAGAACAGAAACAGAATTTTGCTAAAGCTACAAAAAAAATGTTCTCTGTGGCTGATCATCTCATTTATAATCGTGTCATGGCGGGAACAACCTTTCGCTGAAATTTTGTTTATGCTTCAAAAATTTTCTCCTAATAACTTCTTCCCCACCCCCCTTCCCAAGCACTAGCAGGCCTGGATTTGTCTCCTGTGCAGGGCTAGGAGGATAAAAGTCCAGATGATTTGGCATTGTACAAGGGACTGAACTCTCAGTGCCTGATTAATGATCCTATCCATCTCAGAAGGCAGTGATTCCCTCCTTCAGAGCTTAGGGGGAAAAAATAGCCTAACCTTTGAATTCATACTTCATCATCTTCCTCTGGCATTTGTGGCTTTCTGCAGGACACTGGGCTCGGTGCTGCCCTGCTCCCCACGCCAAACCCATGGGAAAGAGGGGGCATCTGCGTCTCTTCCTCTGCTTTGCAGGCACCCTGGATTTCCATGGATTCAGTGCCGTGTCCTGGCAAAAGCAAATTTCTAGGGGACACCCTTGCACTGCAGGGTGGGCAGATCGTGACTGCCCAGGGCTCTGCTGCTTGTGCTGGGACCAGTGGCAGCAGTGCTGAATGCAGAGGTTAGAGACAGCTCTGGCTCTGAGGTCTTGGGAAGTGGGCTCATTCCCTGACTTGAGAGCTCAAATGAGCTCAGAAAGATAAAAGGGGTTTTTTTGTCTCTGATCTTAAGCTCACGGGTTTTTACTTGGATTTTTCTTAGTATCTAAATATACAGTCACTTGCTAGTTAGTAATAGTGGGACCTCACCTTGTTTGATGGTGTTCTCACTTTTTAGAGTGTCTAATTAAAGGAGGGACACAGGAACTGTCAGTGCTCAGCCATTGAGAAAATGGAGCCAGTGTGTTTTCCAGGCACTGAACATGCCAGGAGCTGCCTCGGATGGAACCAGCACTGTGCCATTGCCTGAGCAAGGCAGGGGCAGGTGAAGGGAGTATTTGGGGCAGGGAAGAAGCTGCCATGCCCTCAGACACATTTAAAAAGGCATTTTCTCTTGAGAGGGCCACAACTGTAGCTGTGAAATTTGAAAAGTGAAGACAGCCTTTTGCAACGGATCAGGTGAAGCAGAGTTTCCATAAGAACAGCAAATAACAGAAGGAGGAGGTTGAGCTTTATTTCTACCAAATTGGGCACAGCCTCCTCTGTCTCAGAGGTGCTTGGCACACAACAAAGCTGCTCCTGTTGGGACGCTGCACATCATCATTGCAGAGAGGCAGGTCACTGCTTCCTGGCAGCACCTTCTCCTCCAGCACAAATATGCGGATTCAGCAGGCTGCCAAGCCTGCCTGTGCTTATTTCTGTGCTGGGCACAGCCAGGTGTCACACAGGTGAGGTTGCACACAGGCAAACAGGAGGCCCAGAGGGCTTTTATCTATTTTCTCCATGTGGCTGAGAGAGCACTCAAAGGCACCTGCTGATTTTGTATGTTCGGTGCCGCGGAGAGGAAAATCGATGTGGGAACTACAGATGGCTTCAGTGGTACAGGGTATTCCAGGCTGCTTTCTGATGGAACAGAACTGATTTACTCTTAGTGGCTTAAATTCACTGACCATTATATTTTGTTTCATTATTCAAAGGCAAGCACTGAAGAAACATGTTGTGAACATGCCTGGTTCTTTCAGGTGGAAGGAGGTGAGAACCATTTGTGTAGCATTTCAGAGCTTGTTTTAGTGATTTCACATGGTTTCAGGAAGCTTTTCTTCTAATATTGAGCTGCCTTTAGCAGGTCCTTTTTTTTTTTCCTACACCTTGGGATTCAGTATCATTTCCTTGTTTTTCTGCACTCCAGTGCTATCAGCCATCCTCAAGTGTTTGTCTCATCACTTTCAAGACTGCACCCCTACCCAGGAAAACAGTGAGGGACAAACTTTCTGCTCTCTGCAGGCTTTTCTCCCAATAAGCTGGAAAATAATGTTTGTTTGGCTCATATTCTTAGCTAGCTGCAGACTCCCCACCGATACCCCCTGCCCTGCCAATTGCTAACTAATCGTGCCTGCAGTAAAAGTAATCCAAACTGGGGAGTTATTCAGCAGCAGCAGAAGGATCCATTAAACAGATTATGCTCTGTTTCTGTCCTCATCCTCCGGGCTCACCCTGCCTGGGCTCTGCCCCAGGGCACACACACCCACGCTCTGCAAAGTCACCCTGCAGTGTCCCCTCAAAGGGACAGCCACATCCAGGCCAGGGGGGCTCTCCCAGAGGGAGCTGGCTGCGAGGTGATGTTAGCAGGCAGGCTGTCCAGGAATGCTCATGGGCACAAGCTGTCCAGGAAGCTGCTGCCATGGATTTTAGCTTTCTTATCCTTGATGCACAGGCAGCAAAGCAGCTCTGCATTTGGTATGACTGAGGCTTCAAGGGGAGCAAACCCCTAAAGTATTCAGGCCCTAGGGAGGCAAAAAAAAATGCACAGTGGTGATTTAAGTCCTGGAGTTAATTCAGCCTTGAACTCAGTGGCTGCTTGGCATCAGGAAAGACCCCGGCCTGGGGTGAGGAGCAGGGTTTCTAAAAGCCTTTGGAGCAAGCCTGTGGTATTTCACAAAGTTATAAACCCATAGAATGGTTTGGGTTGGAAAGGACCTTAAAAATCACCTTATCCCAACCTGGCAGGGACACCTTCCACTGTCCCAGGTGTGTCAGACACATCCAGCCTGGCCTTGGACACTGCCAGGGATGGGGCAACCACAGCTTCTCTGGGCACCCTGTGCCAGGGCCTCACCACCTTCACAGGGAACAATTCCTTCCTAAGAGCTGATCTAAACCTGCTCTCTCTCAGTTTAAAGCCGTTCCCCCTTGCAAAAAGCCTCAATCCATGTTTACGTCCCTTTCCCTCAGAGCAGATTGGTTACAAGGTGTCCCTGTGGGTTTTGTTGCCCCTGTGAAGACCCACCTCAGGCTCAGCACCTTCCATCCAGCACTGGCTTTCTGGAGATCCTGCTGTGCAGAGCCACAAACACAGTCCTGTTACACCCATGAGCTTAACTCAGCACCTGCAGCTGGGACACAGCCACTGCTAACAGCACATGAGGTGCCCCAAGAGGCCCTGGAGCTGGGTGATGAAATACCCTGATGGAATGGAGTCACCTCAGCAGAGCAGGGAATCAGCCACCACTCCTGCTCCAGAGAGCTCTGTGCACACCTACAGCCACATGGCTGGACCTTGCTGGGCTTCCTCTCCCCACTTTGGTTAATTGTGCGACATTAAAGCCACCCCGAAGCCAGTAGGACAGGAGTGTGCAGAATGTACCTATTTACCTTGCAGGTTTTTAAATTCAAATGGCTTATGTAAAGCAGCACAGTCTACACAATTTAAATTGGCCTGACTTCTGAAAGCTGCAGGTTCCAGGACCTGAAAGAAAGCCTGCAGCTAGGCTGAGTATCCAAGGGAGGTCCTCTTGGCACACAAAGATCAAGCACAATCTGAAATTCAAACATACCTTTACGCTTAGTTTTTATCTTATTTCAGTTTCACGCAAAATAATGTTGCCCTAGAAATGAAATCCCCCCATATGTCTGGCACAGCTCTACAATGGCCATTTAGTGGAGCAGTAAAGCAAAGCACCAGGTACTTGACAGCTCTTTTTGTGTCACTCGCAACATGCCTTCTAATTCCAGAGAGCTGCTGCCATGTACTCCAACAGGGTTTCTGTGCTTTCCTGAAGCAGTTACATGACTTAAGAGTTTGGTCATCTTTTCTGCTAATAGGAATTGAGGAATTGTACACGGGAAGAGCACACAGCTAGAAAGCCCTGCACATTAAAATGAAGCTTGCTCAGGACACCACTAAAATGATCCATGCAGCTCTGCAAAATGAATTTTTATTATTTTCCCAGCTTAACATGCTAGCATTAATATTTCATTACTAGATTTCACTATGATTTTGGTCCTGTTACTGTCTCAACCAATTTATTGCTTGAGAAGGTTGTTTTTAATCTTCAGCAGTAACTGAGAATATACCCTCAGAAAACCTTTCCCAATGTGGAATTTCTTTGCTGTTTCATTATAATTGAGGTGATGCTGTATCCAACAGCTCTTTATGAGAACAAAATATATACATCAATTTTAAGAGAGGAGGGAGGCTTATCAGCTTCTAGCTGAACGTCTGTATTGCCCACTTGTCTTAATTTGTAATTATAGAATTTCAGACATTACGGATGGGGAGAATGAGCTAAAAAGATGTGATCTGATCCAGAAAGGCTGGGTTTAGCACTGAGCACTCAGGCAACTTTCTTCTGAGGTGCTACAGCAGTGGTGCTACAGCAGTTTCCCTTTGAAAAATGAAGGTGTTTATTTGGGCTCTGATTCAAATAAGGTCAAGGGTGTAAAAGCACAGGCAGAGTTAGGCCAGGTTTGTTCCTCTCTAGGTTTGTGATTTAGGGCCGTGTCTCAGAGTCAGTCCTGGCAGCCAGAGAATGAGAAAGGGCCAGAGAATGCACAGAGAGTTTGGTCTTGACCCCATCTCCCACCAGCCTTGAGGCACCAGAACAGGGTTTAGCACAGGTTGTGTCATTAACTGTAAGAGGAAAAAAACAAGTCTCAAAAAAAGGTGTCTCCAAATCTGCTTCAGAGTTACAAAATGTTTCTCAGTGTCAAACACAAGCAATTAGTGTTATTTATTCATCCCCTTAAAACATCTCACTCCCCAGTTCCAATTCCCTCCAGCCAGGTACTGCCAGTGATATTGCACCTCCCCTTAATTCCAGCCTGATGGATTTAGGACAGGATGTGCCATTTTGGTCCCTTATCCTACCCTGGGGAGTCTGCTCTCTTTGCTTGGTGGACAACTTCCTTGTCCTAAGCGCAGGGTTATTTTCCCAGCTGTTGTGGGGATGGGGCAGGGATGCAGGCAGTTCCCTACCTGCCACTGGCATAAAGAATAACTGACCCTTCCCCAGCCAGGAAACTCAGACAATTCCCAAAGGTACAGAGAAAGGCACAGGGATGCTGGCCTAGACACACAACCAGCAGATGATTTTCCTGTTTGTCCCCTTGGATACAAACTCAAAATGTCCCCTTGTATGTTGTCACATCTCCTAAGGGACTCTTCCTTCCTCAGCTGCACAAACCCTCCCCTGAATTCTTCCTGGGGTAACACCACCCTCCATATGTACCAAAACACCAGTGCAGGGGTCCCCCTGGGCTGCCTTGTACCTCTCTAGAGTGTTCAATCCAAACTACTCTCCAGAGTAGTTCAGTCCAAAAGAAATCATGGATCTGTGCCTGTCTGTGCAGCCTGGCACAGCATTGACCTTCAGAGGCACCTGAAAGGATCACTGAGGTACAAATCCCCACACCAGCCCCACACTCCAGTGCAGTCTGTTTAATGATAGTCCCACATGTCAACAGCTCTCCAGCAGACCTCAGGTACCTGCATTTTGAGGGGTTTTACTGCTCAAGTGCTTCTTCTACAACCTCTTCTGGGGTAATCATAGCATAATCATCTAATTTGGGGACTTAAAACCAATTCAGAGCAGAACCAAAGGACACAGATTTTTCACTCTGACTTTTTATGGTTCTCAAACCCTCTCCCAGCCTGCTGGAGAGTGGCCCAAACATAAGAGATCGAATGAGTTTGTCAGTACTTGGGCAAGTATGTTCTGGGGAGAAAGCAGGAGGTGGGCTCACACTTACCCCTTTAACAGACTCCAGGAATGATGCTAATCCAAATCAAATGGTCAGTCTTTGACACAGCATCAAACAACTCATAAAAGCCTTCCTGGATTCTAAATATTGGGTGCATTCTTCACAGGGAAGATGAGCAGCAGAGCAGATTTTCCATTGAAGACATTTTCTCCTGTAATTTTTCCTGATCTGAGAATTGTAACAAGTGCATGGAAATTACAAGCTGCTATAAAAATTACAGAGACTAAAACTACAATTTTATCCTGCATTAGAACAATTTTAACATTGTTAGAGGAATATATCTCTGCAATTTTAAAATTATTTGAGTCATGACAGAAAGACTCACAACTGCAATATTTATCTTTCAGATTCATCTTAAGATGTTCCTGAAGACTTGTGAGATGTCACATTATATAGCATTTTGTGGGGACTGGAGAAAGTCACTTTGACAAGCAACACTTGTAAATTGGAGCCATTGATTATGGGGAATTTAATTTTATCTATTCTGTATTCATGGTACAATAAATAAAAATACTTCAGTGGTCACTGTAGGACTGCAGCAACTTCTACAGAAATGCAATTTATAGTTGCATATTTTTAACAGCGAGCTTTGGCGTACATTTGATTAAATTCTGCTTTCCAGTGCACTTAATGAGAATTCTAATTCTCCAGGGATTTCTATAGGCATGCCAGGTAAAGAGGAGTCTATCAAGTCAGAGCTGTGGTTGTTAGCACAAGGAGCTGGTTCCTTTGAAGAGAAATAAAATTCATAAGCATGCATGCATATATTTTAATATTGCCAAGATACATATTGGCAGAGCAATAAATACTAAGAAGATTTATTACCCACTCTATTTCCCAATGTATACAAATGCAAGTGATGCTTATGAGGTATAACATCTTTTGGGCATGTGTTTGAACTGAGTGGCTGCAGCAAAGCTTATTTATTTTGGGTTCTCAGAAAATTTGAGGTTGATTCAGTCTCTAAATTTCTTCAAGTTACCCCATTGATTTCTCTGCCTGCCTGACAAGGAAGGTGAAGGACTTCCTCTAAGGGATGCAATGTCAACTCCTGAATGAGGGCCATCCACTTCTCTAAATAAACAGGGTCAAAAAATAAAATCACTTTTTTTTACCTGCTCCTTTTTGGTATCTTTCTGCTCCAGCTCTCAGATTACAATAATTTTTATAAGGGCTATCTCACTACCACAAACATCTTCGTACAGCAACTTGAAAAATGAGTTTATTCTTCCTGGTAGGAATATTGGGGGTGTCCAGACAGGACAGGTCCTTCCTGTATTAATCTGTAGCCACAACCTCACCTCAGGTAAATTCTACAAGAGATAATTTAGTTTTGGCAAGTGCTTTTCCCTTGGCTGCAGAGCTGGGAGAAGAACAAACCCTGCTGAACATGGGGGCAGGTTTGCTTTGTTCCAGGCTGTCTTGTTTGAGCCTGGGGGTTGGAAAGTGTGAGTGAAACCCTGGACTTGTTCATCTCAGTGGCAAAACCCCTTTCATAGGAATGGGACCAGGATTTCTTCCATGCAGGGATGGGTGTAGCTGTAAAAATTATGATGGCTGTTTGTCTCCAAACTTATTCTGGTTTCACTGCTGAGTTTATTGATCACTGGGTGTTTAAGTGATTTTTTGGTGTGCAAGTATGAAGAAGATTATCTAGTTTTATATTGCTTTTAACCTGCAAATTTTAAATTAACTGAGGAGTTCAGTAAATTTGCACCCACCTTTCTGATGGGGACCCAATGAGAGTTGCTGTTCAGGGTAGCAGAAGGGCACACTGGCAAGACAGGGAGAGAGCAGAGAGTGTGAAGCTGTGCCCCACACTGCAGTCATCAGCTCACAGTATTATTCTTCAGGTGACTTTTCTTGCTGTCGCTACTATTAGTCCTGGAATTAAATTAAAATCAGTCTCCCTTAAAGAATATAAAATAACGTAAGTCTTACCTTTTCTCCTCTCAGCTGTTACACTCTGAACCAGTGGCTAATTTTAATATTGACCAATGCTCATTTTTCTAATTCTTACACTGGAATTTAAAAAAAAAAAGCATTTTGGGAGAAAAAAAAAACAACCAACCAAGAAACAACCAAACCCAAAGCACAAGAAAAGAACAAATTAAATATAGCTTGTGCTTATGCTGATTTTCAGAAATAGGTTAATAAACATTGCTTAGATGAAAGGAGCCTCAAGCGTTAAAGAAAGAAATCAGAAGGTCTCACTTAAGTGATTTTTTGGCAGGAATCAAATTAACGAATATAATATGGATTGCTGACAAGGTGCTTGATCATTCTTAGCAGTGAGGAATTTTCTTTATGTATATATTATATTTATTTATATAGATATGTATATATATGCATGAGTTTGTGTTTGAGTTGATTCCATTAACACTTCATTTGATAATGATAAATAGCATTTTTATTGAAAAGGAAAATATCATGAAGTCCCGATTTGCAAGAGCAAGTTAGAATGTATGACATTATTATGTCCTACTGCATTTTCTTCTCCTTTAAAAAACACAAGCCTTCAATGCTGGTACAAAAGAATGCAAACATTTTATTTAGTCCATAGACAGTTCTCCTCTGATTCAATCTGCAAATAACAAAAAGTGCTTTTTTTATAAAAGGATGGAGGATAAAATAGAAAAGGAGACATAAAAGAGACTTAATTAGATCATGCAACTCTTTTCTTAAGCAGTTCAGCGTCTTAATTTCTGGCAAATTCAAGCAACATCCATCTGGGGGTTGTTTCTGTCAGTCTGTATCTGTGTCTGTCTGCCTTTATCCATCTCTCTGGGCATCCACGGCTGTGGCACCGAAGGATCCCGAGCTCCGCAAGCAGCGAGCTGCAGGATCCAGCCCCTCTTTGACAGTGATCGGGGCTGACACTGACGAGCACTCACACCCCATTCTCGGGCTCTTTTTGTTTGGCCTTAGATACACGTGTCGTCTGGCAAAAGTTAAAAATAACCCATTTAGGGCTACGCCGTGGTCAGTTCTCCTGAGCCTCCGCAGTGCGAGGGGGAGGAAGGGGAGGGGGAGCGGCCGCGGCTCCGCGTTCTGCACCACTCGCATCAAGGTCAGCCAGAACTGCTGCGAGAGCAGAGCCGGAGCCACCCGGAGCACGTGGTGTGCTGGGAAAGAGCTTTTCCTCCGAGAACTCATCACCTGCAGGTCCGGAGGGGCCGAGAGATGCTCCGGCATTGCCCCCACTGATGCAGGCAGCAGATTTAGCTGGCCACACCCCGATGCGAGCAGCTCCTGAGCCTCGGGGCTCTTGGAAAATTTTCCATCGAAACTTTCAGGGGAGGTATCTGATTTCCTTGAAAACGTCAGCATGTTTTTATTTCATTCTGCTAGACAAATTAAATATGGAAAATGGAAAAGATATTAGCAGAAACTCTAATGGCAGGGGAAGGGGACGGTATTCATTTTGTCCATGAGAAGATGGTATTTTTCAGCTGAACGTTTTGGATTAAAATAGTGATGGCCTGACTAGGCAAAATAATAACTGGACAAACCCACCTCTTATTTATGAGGAGCTCTATTTCAGCTATTTATGCAATAAAGTTGACTGCTTCCCTCTCCCTACCCCCACCCCCCACATTTCTCACTGCCAAAGAGGTGGATACAGGCAAAACATTTTCCTTTCCCCAATTTTCTAAGGCTGGAGAATCTCCTTTCTACCCCTGTCTGCCAAAGCTGCAGCACTGTTTGTAACCCTGCTCTGTGTCAAGGGTGCTCAGGGCTCACCTGAGGGGAATTCAGGAGTAAAAGCTGAGTTGGATTTATGGGAATAAGGGACCAGAATGAATGAGAACAGGAGGATGGGACAGAGTCCAGTGGTCACAGAGCCCAGCGTGCTGCTACAGCAGACAGACAAACATCTACTGCATCCCTCAGACTCGGACCCATCTCCCTCACAGAAACACTGACAGGGGTTCTCCTCACTGCTGCCGTGGAAGGCTCTCCAGAAACTCCCATCTTTCATTAGAAACCTTCTTCTAAAATACAGGGTCACTTACTGATGACTAGCTTACAGTTATTTATGTAACAATATTGTCTAAGCTTAATACAATCCCCTTCATTGCTATCATGTTTATGGATGATTCTCTGCAGACTTTAGTCTGCTAAGGCACAATCCCTCTTCTCCCATTGAAAAATTCACCATTCTCTGCTCCTGCTCTAGGTTGAATTTCTTTCTTTCAAACACAGGTGGCTACAATTGGTCACTACATTCCTGAAAAAGTCTTACTATGGCCTTCTAAAAGATATTAATTTTTTTTCCCAGTTTGACTGGAAATGCTTCTTTTGATAAAGTGCCAAATGTATGCCCCATTCTTCTGTACCTGTCCAACCAACAAGCCTTACCTTATATTAGAAGTTGTCATTAGTTCCCAGCTACCTGACCTTGCTACTTGAACTGTTAAGTGTAATCCCATTTATATCTTCCCGGTCCCTGAGGATATTCTGTTTTTCTGTATGCTGTCTGCCTCCTTGCTATTGACAAACCCTCCCATCTCCAGCCATCAGCACATTTCTCTAGCAGGTTCTTTTTGTGCCTAGTTGATTAATGAAAATATTAAGTGATATTGGTCCCCAGACTGTGCCTTCAGAAACTCCACTTTTAGCTCTCTCCAGCCTGCTATTTCCTCTTTCAGCGTCATCTGTTATTATCTCCTTTAGCCAGTTTCTATTTATTTTACAATCCTGGGCCTAATCTTTATCATTCCCAATCAAACAATTCTGCATGTAGCTCTGTGTCAGATGTTTCTCTCACAGTGTATACACATCACATCTATTGCCGTTTTCTTTGTCTAAAAAGATCAGGATAATCTAAAGATTATCAAGTTAATCTCGTAAATCTGCTTTGGGTAAACCTATTCTGTGTGTTATCCTACTTCTTCCATTTGCTATGCTTTCTATTCCTCTGCTTTCCAAAAGCACTCTAATGCCTTGTGTGCTACTGATGTCATGTTAATACGCCTACATTTAACTAGAACAGAGTTTTTTCCTGTTTTAAATACAGGAATCATATTTGAAATTTCTCTTGCCACTCCTACTTTAGCATAGTTCTAAATACCCTTCAAGCAGAAGTGCTGTTTTGAATGCCAATTCCTTCAGACAGCTGGGACACAGATGCTTGGAAACCACTCCTTGAATTTTACTTCTACCTCAAAGGCATCGTTTTCACCCTTCCAAACTCACTCCCATAAAGCCGGTTTACTCTCATCCAAGCTCAGAACCATTGTCCAAATTGAACACAGAGCCACAAAATCATCTCAGTTTTGGAAAGCAGCTGTGCCAATTTTAAACCCATCCTCCTTCAAGCCAACCTCACTGTTACTTTCCTTACTGTTATCCAATTTTCATGGCTGAAAACCCCACTGTTTTTTTTTTGTTGTTTTGGTTTTTTTGTTTTTGTTTTTGTTTTTTTTTTTGTTACTTTTGAGTTTACTTCAGCTCTCATTTTACCTCAGTGGTTCTGGATCTTACGCTTCCTGTTGATCACTGTTTCCATTCCTGGGAGACTTTGCCATTTTGAAATTTCATAATTTCCTCTCAGTAAAAATACCTGCAATGGAACAATGCCAGAAGAACGTTATAGTCTAAGACATTGCCAAAATTTGGTATTATCTTTTTTACAGTATAATGCAATTTCTTTGCATTTATTGACTTCAGTAATGTCTTATATTTGAAAGCATTGCTCCACAGATTCAGAGCAGCAGATTCAGTGAAGCTGTACATGCAGGTCTGATTGGAAAGCAAACCTCTGGTGCTGTGAGCAGTTGGACCAGGGTTCTGTATGGCCCATCCACCACGCATCTTGATTCAGATAAAACCCACCCATGCAAAGTATCACTGCAGCTGGAAATGTCCTCCCCTCAAAACAAAGCCCCTGGATTTAATCTTTCTCTGACTCTGTGCCAAGTTTGCAAGTCAAAAGAGGGTTTCTCTAATGTCACCTTTGAAATCTCACTTTCAGGTCCACAGTCAAACCCTGCCTTTATTTCCTCCTCCCTAATCACCAGCACCAGGCTGCATGATTAGCAAGTGAATGACAGTTCAGGACCCACTGCAAAGCCTAAAGTGTGAGCTCGTTTGATGATCAGGCCCTTTAATTGAAGCTGCAGAAGGGATATGGCAATCCATCCTCTTCTCCATGGTAATTTTGACTTTGTAGGGCTTTGAGCTTAAAAACTGTATTGTGGAGTCTAATGGGGATTGTGTTGGCAGAGGGAAAAGCAACTCTCTAGAATATGCACTTGTCAGACTTTCAGGTTAAACACAAGGCTCCGCATTTGCAGAGCCCTTTCTCTGGACATAGGCACCCCTAGCAAGGTGCACAGTCCTGGAGCTTTACAGGTTTGGGGAGTGGAAACGTCTCTGCAATGCACAAAGAACCAGCTGTTGTTCCCACCATGCAGTTGAGTCTCCAGGGCAATCCAATGAATCCATAGCTTATTTCTGTCAAATCAAAAGCTAGAATAAAAAGTTTCAAGTGCTCTTGGCCACAGTATTGATCTTGTTTCATAGAGAAGTAGATGTATTTCAAATATATTTGCTTGTAATATCAATTCAGTCCATTCCTAATATTTGGTATATGAGATATGCTCAGGGATGCTTGATTGTAACTGTTAGTACCTTATGGAAGGTTTCATATGCAGGAATTGAAATCCTACAATGATTTCTCTAATGACAGGACTGAGATACAGCTGCCAAGTCAAAACTAAATTCACCATTTCAACCTCATGCACATGGTCAGCTCACTTTAATGTGAGATATGTCTGTAACTCATTTCACAACGAACTGAAATCCTACCCTGCTTCATAAATCAGATTATAGTTTCTCTGTGAAGTAGGAATTAATTATTAAACATGGCTCCAATCTTAATTTTAAGTATCTCCTATTAGTACACAGCTATATCCTGGACTTGGTACCACTGAAAAGGCTATTCTTGTCTTAACATCTAGAAAAGATGATTAATGTCCTATACCTCTGGTCCTGTGGTATTGATTTGCTGCCCCACTTAACGGGAATATGTTGCTAAGGTAAGTGACTTATTTCTATTCCTTTCTTTATTGAATTGTCCTCTAAGTGAAGAAAGCTGGCTCCTCTATACTGAAAATTATCTTGCTTCCATTAACAAGATGGCAGAAAATAATATATTATTTCATGCTTCAACATTTCAAGTAAACCCTTCCATTTTGTTCATTGGCACACAAAGAAGAATATTTATTCAGATAACCATAAGGCCATATATAATAAATGGATAATGTGACTTTTAGCAGTAACTTTTTTCTATCATGAATTTTGCTTTGATACTTGTCTTCTGTTTCATTTAGAATTCCCAGCCCTTCATTATTAAATTATAGCCTACAAACTATTAAAATTTACCAATTAGAACTGACAGATACTTTTTTCAAAGTGAAGATTTAAGTGTTGATTTATTGCAAAAAATATTCACATCCTTCATGCACAAGCAGCATCTGCCCAGCTTGCTCACAGTAGCTGCTGGATTTACCAGCCCAGGCTCCCCCAGGGCTGCAGGTACTGTGAGGTGTCAGTGTAATGCACCTTTCAAAAAGAAAAATGCAACAGTAGGATGAATCCAGGAAGGTGTTTCCAACTGCAAAGGTCTGACACCACTGCACAAGGAATTCGTATCATCACCTCCTTTGAATAATTTTGCTCCTCAGAATCGAGAGCAAAAAACTCAAACAGGTGCAAAGAAGGACAACTGAGACAGGAGGGATGAGGGGTGAAAGCAAGAGAAAGAGGGATGAACAGTTTAACATGGAAAAAACCTTAAAGAGAAAAAAAATCTCCGCTACAGATGGTTGTTGGCACCAAAGTAAAAAGTATAAGTGGGATAACTTAAGTACAAGGTTTCAAATCATAAGAGCAAAGTTGTTCTAGAAGAGGCTTCCATAAGAATAGTGCAACAAAAGAAAGTCCAACTACCTGCAAGTTGGAACTCAATATAAATGTACAGCATTATGTGATTTGAGCACCAGTAACAACTGGGCATTTGACTTCCTGCTTGTTTCCATCGTGAATGCAAAAATCAGACTTTGACTTGAACTGTATTATCAATAATAATGTGTCATTTTATGGTTTGTGTATTGCTAGAGCTCAGGTCATCTTCCAAACTCCCCAAAGGAGGTGCAATGAGTGCAAAAGCAGCTAACAAGCTGGTGAGTTTGAAAATGTGGTGGAAGAGGAATGTGTTAAAAAGGAGTGAGGTGGAAAGTGACTGGATCATGGCTTAGTCCAGGTCCAGGTCCAAACTTGTCTGGAAAAGCAAAGGCATCAAACCACAGCAAAGCAAAATTCTGAGATGGCTCCTAACATAAAGAGATCAAAGAAAACCATTCTCACACCTAACCAGGAAGGAAGACAGAGAGCCTTCCAAGGAACTATCCCAGAACTCTGCTGAGAAGGAGGGAGGTCCCTGGTCACAAAACACCCATCTGCAGATGAAGCCCACAAGTGAAGCCAGATACCTGAGAGGCAGAAAGTGAGGTACAGGAATTGTGAAATTAGGTTTACTTCTACAAATTAGTATCGGTTTGCAGTCTGAGGGAGAACGGAAGCAAGAGTTTTAACATCCAGATCATTGCTGGTGGCTCTGTACCTTGGGTAGCAGCACAGTCACCTAAACACAAAGGTGTTTAAAAAGAAAGACTTCTTCATAATTCTTGTTCTGAAGAGTAAGGAAGTGATAACTCTGGAAAGGAATCAGCACCTGTATTTACCTTCAAAATTTACAGCTGAATGTTTTGAAATCCTAAAAGTGACCCATTAAGGTCCTTCTGCTTCTAGCCTCATTACTATGATAAGATTCTTTTGTCATGTTCTGAAACCTTGAGGCAAGTGACTAAATGTATTTCCATACCATTTAATACCCGGTTGCATTAATCTACATTCCCACCTATGGCATTATTATTTTAAATAATAATTTTCAACACTTTTAAAAATATTATTTCTAAGTGGAAGGTGACACAAGTCAATATTCTTTCCAGTGTGACACAGAAGACTACAGCTACCTAAATCCATGTTCAAAGCTGAGATGGAAAAGACACTGCTTGTCTCACTGAATAGGTGTGGAAAATGAGGAAGTTTGTCACTGATATCATGTTGTATTTCAGCCACTGCAATGTCATAACAGGATAATTAGGAGAGGTGCATTGGTGTGACAGCCTCGTGGTAGTGATCACCATCATCTGCTACTGCTGATTACACCAAAAATTCCAAAGTTAATTGGAAAGCAGATGCTTCTGGCTCCTTATTCCTTCAATATCCATCCTGGTACCAAGTTAAAGGAGTCAGTTTTTAGGTCTTTCACATAACCATAGCATTTTGTTTTTCCTAGAAAAGTATGTCTGGTGTCAATCTCTGCATTTAGTGTAAATGAAAATCCATTTTCTAGAGGAAGGTCACTTCTGCAGACATGTCCATGCAGGAATTAAAAGTTTCCTCTTGTTTCAGACAGGTATTTCTGTCCACCCAACAACTACAGTCAAAGCAACCTTCTAGGTCAGACAAATCTCGGCAAAATTTCCAGCTGTAAGCTTGCTGGTAAATAATTATTTTGAGAAAGTTTATTAGAAAAAATTAGAATCCATATATAAAATCTTCTTCTTATGTCAGGCTTGAATTTTGTAACTAGAAGTGGGAATCCTGATACTCCACAAAATGTGCACAGAGGTAATAAATCCAGTACTAACTAATAATTTCACTATGCCTTTGGCTATACAATGGTTTCAACTGCCTTTCTTTTCCACATTATGATCAGTCACTGATTTGTGTTCTTTAGATCCATAATGATGGCAAGGAGTTAAATTCAGGAAATACAAGGAGTGGTTCTCATGACACCTTTTTTGACCAGAACACCATAAGGAAACTTCTCTTGCATTTCACTGTGACAATGTTTTCCTATCATTTCACTCAAATTATCATTCGTGTACAGTATTTATTTTTAATTTAAAATTAAAATGCTGAATAATTAAGTACCATAGAGAATACTGATGTGTGGAACAAAGTGGGACAAATAGACTCTGTCTACAAGATTTCTATGATCCTCTCTCCATTAACATAAGCATGAGTTCTACTGGGTATTTACATATTAGATTTGCAAGCAATAATACAATGAGAAGTAATTTCTGCATTAATATTTTTCTTTCAAATAAGACAAGTTCCTGAACTTGTCAAACATAAATGCAAAATTATGAAAAACAATCCTAACCAAAAACTCTTGTTATTAAAATGCATGGCAACTAATTATTGATCTGATGCTATTCTGCATAAAGAAGACATGCTTGACTGAACAGAAATATTTTAAAATCATTAATATACATGTGTTTATTTTACTGAGTCTAAATTGGAAGTGGTAGATTATTCTTATTGTCTAACGAATTAGGGAGTGTGACAATACTGCTGTACAGCACTGATGTATGATAGCTTTCTCCTTAGACTTATTCATTTCTGTCAAATTAAAACTAAAACCTTGCAAACCTTGAACAGCCACAGTATGAAAATCAAATGTGAATTGCTATTAGAAAAGCCATAGTACCTTAGATTGCTCCAGGCAAACACACAGAGATACAATACTAAACACTGTCTTTGTATAAGAAAGGAAAGGAAAAAATCTCTTATGGGACGTGCTGCCAGTTGAAGCTGAAGCCCTGTCAAAACTGCAGTTCTTCTGTGGGAACATGGTGAAATCGAAAATCTTTGTGCAGCTGGGGTTTCTCTTCCCTTCAGTTTTCCACTTAAAACAAAAGCCTAAGTGAAATTCAGTTCACTGCAGATTTGCCAATGCATCATTTCACTCTAAGGACAGATTAATAATTTCTGAACTTATTTCAACTGAATTTCATGGCCAAGATATCCCGTAATTTTACACCTCCCCACAATGACCTTTATACTGTACTTATTTTACAAAATATCACTGGTAACGTCTTTTCCATTCCAACAAGCTTCAAGATACATATATCTTGGTATTACTTTGGAATTACTATGGTGTGGAGTGCTCTGTAAATAATCAATGACATGTAGCTCGTTCACCATAAAATTCCGAGGAGCATAGTACTGAAGACTGTTCATCTTTAATGCATTTTTACAAGTCAGAGTTAACCTTTATGGAAGGTACAAGCTCATTTCAATGAATTCCTAAATCAGCCCTGCTAATCTAACTCTGGATAATCAGAAATGTGTAATGCAACAATAGCAGCATACCTGCTGCACAGTGTGACTCTCCCACAGAAAGTGCTGCGACAGAACAACCCATCTCCATAGCGTGAACACCCCAAAAGTTCTGTGATAATTTCTCTAAAAGCAGGTTCTGACACCCTTGGCACATTTCCTTTCAGTTATTCATGGAGGCAAAGAAGCAAATGCTGCTGTCACAGCCTGAAGTTTTTCTGAGTTTATATCCCACTGCCAGAACACACAAAGCACCCAAATGGTACGTGATGCACCCAGAGGCATCAAGTAGTTAAACAAATCCCCCAGAGCCTTCTCTTCCAGAGAATATTAACACATTGACACACTGCCTGCATATAGATATCCTATCTGAAAGTGCAGAACTACATTTCTGAAAAAAAGATCCCAACATTCAGGCTCCTGTACATCCCTGATTTCAGGAAGCACTGGTTACCACCTAGGAGCAGTTGTACAGCACTGCTGGGGACAATTAGGAAAGTTCTTCTAGAAGGTGGGATGTACTCTAGGTTATGCTGGTGATCCAGCTGGGTGGAGCACAATCCTCTGAGTCCATGAGCCCTGGACTTCCAAGCTTTCCTTTGCCAGCATGAGGTGCTGCCCTGGAGAACAGGAGCAATGAGTACCCCACACAAAACATCCAGTTTATGTCACTCATTAACTCCTGGTTTAACACCTCTTTTGGCAAGGTATTCATTGCTCCAGACCTGTCTCCTCTGCAGTCAGGCCTCTTACCCTTCGCTGTGCCCTGTTCCTGCTCTGTCAGTGCTGGGTGTGGGATGTGCTGCTGTGATCCACTGCTCCTCACCAAGATTCCTGTTGCCCAAGGCTCTCCTGGCAGGGGCAAATTGCTCTTGAATTGTTCTTGCTGTCCTTCTGCTGAGGTGCTTATTGCTTTTGTAGATACTGATCTGCTTTTGGAAATGCTGGGACCAAACATCTCTTTCCATGAAAATGTCCAAGAGAAAGATTTCCTGAGGAATGATAAACTCCAAAACTCTTCTCTGACAAACTCCCTCCAAGCCATGGTTTTCAGAAGCAGAGGGATGATTCATATGGAACAGGCGACCAATAAAGACTGGAACAAGCCATAGCTGCTCACTATAACATGCTCAGAGTTCTAAACCAGTATCTTCACAGCCTAAACCAGTATCTTCACAGCCTGGAGCCTCTGGGCTGTCTCTGGGACCAGGATCTCCCATCTGCTCCCTGACAGGAGAGCTTTATTAGAGTAGAGGTGTGACAGGCAGTACAGTGATTGTGTTATTTTGGTGAAGTCACTTTGCCATTTCAAACATAAAATCAGATTTCCCTGAAAAGTGCTCACTAGATCTGAGCACAATTTTCTAACTTTCAGTTGAACAGGAGGCTCAGTGCAATAGGAAACACCATTTTGAAGGGAATTGCTTCATTTCATTTACAAAACAAGACTATACTAAGATTTTCCTGCTGTTTACTCGGTAGAATATACTTTTGATTTTGGCAAATACAGTTCCTTCAAACTACATCAAAACTCCATTACAAATACAAAGTAATCAACAAAAAAGAGCTGATGCAAACACATCAGCACAGTACTGAGGATTTGGGTAAACAATTGTCCAAACCCTTTGCCTGCCTTCTCCCCTGTATAGTTATTCTTTCACCTTTATTACCTGCCACTGCTAGATGAGAAAAGCAAGGGTTTTATTTGTGTTGTGGTGGCACAAGAGAGCTCATCTCATAAATGGACCCCACTGTTTTATGTTATATAAACCTCACAGTAACACAACACTATTTCTACGAATGAACACAGTTAAAATTTTAACAATTGGTCTCACATTGATCTACTCCTTCATCTCAACCTTTCCCATCACCAAAAATTGACTGGGATATAAACATGCAAAAGCAGAAATAAAGATTTTTAATAGGTCAGATCTCTATGAACTGGAGTAGCTTGGAAGGGGTCAATAGAGCTGTGCTGATTTACAGCAGCTGAATATGTATCTGCCATGGCATACTGGCCCCAAATGGATGTATGGGAAGAAAAATTGCTACAAAAGAAAAGGGAAAAAAATCAGCAATACTTTTATAATGTTTTACATGAATCCCTAATGTAAGCAGCTCAATAAATGTTTTGAATCTCTACTGTAAGAATATAATGAATAGTGAAAATTGTGATGTTCTTTTGATGTAGTAAGTTGAGAGCTCTTAGTGAATCAACTTTATAATGAATTCTTTCAGATACTGATGAAAATGGTTCACTTACTAAGGAACTTAGCCTGATTTTGAAATTAATGTGGTAATTTAAAACTACTTTGGTAAAAAAAGTTTAATGACAGCTGAAACCGGAAAAGTATAAAAGATGGAGGTTCAATGAATAAAGCATTTGCTCCTTCTGCTTTCCAGGTTTGGCTGATGGCTAAACAAGTGCTGTTTTCCAGGCCTATTAGTTATTACCCCATAACAAATTGGTCGAGTTCAGCTCCTCATATGGTGGAAAGAAAAACTACATAAAAACCCCCAAATAAACTCTGGCTGCAGTGAAAGTGGTGGCAGAACTCCATTATTTCCCATGTTCTCAGCTTGCTTCCAATCTTCATAAACTCACTATAATGGCAGAAATTGAGCAACAGAAATGGTGGTAAACTGTGGCGTGCCAATTCTCTGTTACCTGATATCCTAGAGTCACACAAAACTGCAGTATTCACTCGTGAGTTCTAAAATTATCAGCAATAAGGAGATATTTCTGGTACAATGTGAGAGATGAGGACAGGCAAAGGATTATTTTCAGAGGTTTGGATTTGGTCATCAGTGAAAAACTGTTCACATGACCACCAACAATCTAATCTTATTTTCTCAGCTCATGAGGAAATGATTCATTATCTAATCTTATTTACATCATGGGCATCCAAGTCATTCTCCTACTCTCTTTTTTAATCCTTAAATCCCAGCTAAATGGATTATGCCAGTACAATTTGTGTTTCGAAATCCTACCTCTGATTGCCTTCTGGGCAGAAATAAATACCCATCATATGTGTTCAGTCTAAACACTGGAGTCAGGTCCCCATGTGAGCTAAATTAGCAGAGCTTTGTCAGATGTATAGCAAGTTGCATCCACTTTATTTGTTTACAGCTATTGAAATATTGGCTGTTACTGTAGCCAGAGAGAAATTTACAACTTCTCAGATATTGTCTTTACCACCTGAATGTAGTTAAGCATCACATTTCAACAATTTTTCCATAACTATTAAATATCTGTAACTATTAAAAATCAGTAACTATTAAATATACATTAAAAACAGGTCTCAGTGACACCCTGTTGGCACCCAGGTTGAAATAAAGGCAGAATGTGGAGTCTGAATGGCAGAAAGGAGTAGAGGAAGAATCTAGATGGTTAATGGAGAACTTTAGATGTGTATCTTATCTTCTCTATTTTTTTTAAGTGACCAAGTTATCCAAACCACCTGGAATATTTCCAGTCAAAAGGCATGATTTTTCCTGAAAATCTTCATAGTAGCTTTGTTCTCGAAGGACACTGAATATTTTTTCTGGATACAATGTCTAGTTACAATACAAATCTCCAGGGAATTCTGTCCCATGTTTTTAGCCCTTGTAAATCCTCTTCATACCTTTCTGGCTGCACTTGTTTACAAGGATTCATGAGAAATATGGAAGCCACATTTTTTTGCCTGTAAATGCTGGAGAAAAACTTTTTTAATGATAGGTGGCTGCTCCAGAAACCACCCCTGTGCCTCCCTCCAGCTTATTTAAACCCAGGCAAGACTCCTGGCCATGTCTCAGGATTTGGTCATCAGCAACTTAAGTCTAATTGCTGCATAAAAGCATTGCCCTTGCTTCCAGTAAAATGGGATTAAAATGAGCTTGTCATTTGAGCCCTTTATTTTGTTATATGCTCTCTATGACTGTGGTATCCAGTGCACTCAGCATTTACAGGGAACCTGTCATCAGTGAGAAACTGAGGCAAAGATAAATTACATGACTTGCCCTGAAACTGAACTCAATTGAACTCAAACTGAACTCAAATTTCCTAAGTCCCAACCTGACAACTACTGGAATCATCTGTCACTAAAATAATAAGAAATTTAGAAGAAAATGGTATGCTCTGCCCATCCTCCTCTCTACCTACCTACTATGGTGTTTGATTCTGTTGCTTTACTCTGGATCAGTATCTTATGCATTTTTAAAAACAAAATATCTTGATTTATGATAAGGTTCATAACTCTGAATCTGCCTAAATACAAGGTTCCATGAAATCCTAGGAAGATTACATGACAAAATGTTCGAGGGAAGAAAATTAGGCTTAGCTTTGTCCAGAAAACAGGACCATCCATATTTACCTAGACAGAAACTTTGTCAACATTATGCATGAATTGTGGGGGTACTTGGTTGGTTGGTTGGTTGTGGTAGTATTTTCTTTTGGGTATTTAGGAAAAAATATGAGCTTGTACCTCTGAGAAAACCAGATCAGCAATTTAGTCAGGATTTTTAACATTCCCTATATCCCTACTCTGCTATCCTCAGATTGTCCCTTTTAAGAATTTTCTCTACATTTATTAAATAATAAAAATTACTCTAAGATAGGGCTGATCATTGAAACTCTGAGAGATTTATGTTTATAGAATAGCTTTGATAGCACTAATGTAAATGTGAAGGGCATAAAGGAAACATGAAATATAAAGCAGAAGAGAAGACAAATTCCAATTAAATCATCCAGGTTTTCAAGAAAAAATTCACTGACTAGTGTCAATATCCTCACTTTCTACTACAATGTCCCCTTCTTTTCTCTTCACAGAAAACTAATGCATACACAGTAAATAATGTTGGTATTAACAGAGATGCACTAAACTAGTAAAGGGTGAGTTGGTAATGAAGTAGTTAACATGAAGGGGAAAAGGCCCTGGGTGTATTTGTCTGATCCAGCTCATGCTCTCAGTTCAACAGGCAGCAGCAGTGAAGAAGGCTGGTAAGATGCTAGTACACATTAAGAAAGAGGTATATCTGTAACAAAGCCAATAAAATTACATATTTACTATGTAAGACCCTGTGGTGGTAGACCAAACCTGGAATATAATGTCCAATTTTGGTCATGGGAGTGGAAGACAGATGTAAATAAAATGGAGAAAGTACAGCAGAGGGCAACCAACATGATTAATGTACTGGGGAATGCTGGCACAGGAGCTGAGAGAATGATGAAATGGGAATTATTTAGCCTCAAGGAAAGGTGATTAGGAGGTGAACTGACTGAAATATTTAAACTACCTATGGGTTATTATAAAATTAAGCTTGAAGGTGAATTTGAAATTTTTTGACAGACCAGAAATAAGGGAGGCAGGATTAAACACACATCAAATAAATGACCTCACAGGTCACTGGGGTACACAAGTTGGCTGCATGAGATGCCAACATCTGGAAACTGCAGTGCAGGCTTTGTGCTACAACATGTGGGGGCACAGGGTCCTTGAACATTACTGGTAGGAGCTGAAGACTCAATCAGTGACAGCATCAGCAGCAAACTCCCTTCTGGGCAGTGAGATTGCTCAGTTCAGATCATGTCCATGTGGAGATGGTGCCTGGATCCCAAATGGACCAGTCAGTTCCTTGCCAAGAGGACTGATTTATGGAGTAACATATTCTGCATCATGGGATGCCATGCTCTGAGCCTGAGGGGGGTTCATCACTCCTCCCTTTGGCCACCCAAGGTAAGGAAATCACCAGCTTTGAGCTGATCACCTGAACTCCCACTGCAGTCTCTGCAGAGAGGAAGAGAAGCTGCCAATGCAGAGCTTCATGCCTGTCCTAAAGCAGGTGCCTGAGACAGGTAACATGAATTGCTCTCTGGATGTGTTCTCCCCTTTCCATTGTCTCCACTGGCAGCCTCACATGGAACCAGGCTGAAATCCCAGTGCTAGGCACCTTTTTGGCAACCATTGCCATGATGCTTCTGAGCTGACATGAAGGGCAGAGTCCATGAGCACGCAGGAAAAAAACAGAGACTACTGAGAAGTGGGGGCCAGAATTTAGACCAGGTAGATAGCATTGAAAACAAGATTTAAGTCCCCAGGGTGAAGTGAGGGAGATGATGAGGAGAGGTAAAGAGTTCAAGCTCACTTATAGTCATTCAGGAATCTGGGAGTTAAGCAAAAATTTTTTGATGAACAAACAGTTCAGTTTGTCACTGATGGATGAAGGCTCTGAATCTGCATTGAGGCAGTCCTGACATGGTGCTTAAACAATGCAGACTAAGAAAAATAAACTGTACATGAACAAAGAAATGAAGAGGACACTGTGGCTATTAGAAGTGAAATATGATGTTTTTAATTAGCAAATGCTAATTGTAGGACTGGATGTACAGTGGAATGGAAACATTGAATCTCAGGTGAAAGTAGGTGATAGCAAAATACTATTAATCTGAAAAGGTATAATGGGAAAAACAAACTAAGAGAAAATGGAAAGGCTGATTGTTCCTTCCAGCAAGAAAATGTTATTATCAATAAAAAAATTAAGTGAAGCCTATTTTTTCTGTACTAGAACAAATTTTATACAGTATGTATAATGCTTGAATTATATTTTTTTGCATTAAGAAGCCTAAAAATGGATAATATTAATTTCCAAAATAATATAGATGTGAGTAAATCATGGAAGTCCAGTAATACAGCAAAAAAACCCTGTAGATTTCACAGCAGTGATATAAGTAGGAGAAGGGGTACATGAGAAGGAAAAACTAGAATGAGAGTTTAAATAAATCTTCAAAACAGAATGTAAATGTGTCGATAGATTTAAAGATAATTTTAAAAATGTATCAAGCAGGATTGCCAATTTTCAAACTACATTAGCAATAATTGGGGAGGGAAAAAAACAGTAGCAAAACCACAATTTCTGATGGACTCTCTCTATTTCAGAGTCTGTTTGGTTTATACCCCACCTGCGTGAGATGCAAGAGGATCTTAATTGCCCTGGACTTTGTTTCCATAAAATGAACAAAGCTGAGCAATAAAACACACAATTAGAATTCAGTGATCATACCATTGGATGTGAAATATTTGTAAGGAAAAGGCAGTGGCATCATGTAACGCTGTTATTACAGTCAGACTCTAAAAGAACATAGAACAAATTTTAAAAATGTCTTGAACAAAGTGTTGGACAGAAAAGAGATTATGGTGTACTGGTAAATATTTAAGAGCAGATAAAGATGATAAAATCAAAATTAATTCCATCAGAGCCCACCAGATTGCAGCTGAAGAGTTTGGAAGCTGCCTACAGTTTTGCTGAAGCATAAAATCACAGATAAACAGGAGTAGTCACAAATACTGAGAAAAAACATTAACATTAGTGTCTGCACCATACCCAATCTATTGATTTTTTTTTTTTTTTAAGGTAACATAAAATGGTTTGATTTTACTGGGTGGAAACATAAACTGAATGTGAAGAGAAATTGCAGATATTGGTACTATTTACACTAAAAAAAGATTGGGAGGTTATGATAAAAGTCAAAAAAGCAGTTTAACAGCCCTGCTCAGTTCCTTGTGATTGTGTTTGTCCTTCCAGAAGTACAAGGAAAACAAAATGAGATTGAACAGTTGCAAATTCAAAAACATTAAATTGATCACACTGATACTGCTACCTCACCAAGGCTCTGAATGTAAACTGCAGCAAATAGGCAGTATGCACAAGGTAATTCTTTTCTTTTTTTCCTGCTTTTAAAAGGTTTTGAAGCACTTTGCTTCAGAGTCTGCACCAACCTTCACCTATCAGGACTGGTAGGAAAGGATGACTGGCCACAATTATCCCATAACTGCACCTTTGCCTGCAGGAAGTGGCATAGATTGTTGTTAGAGGATTGGACAATGCAAATCCTTGTGAGTCAAATTGGGCAGTCAGATTTTCTCCCTTGTGTGTTTTTTAGAAGACAATGAAGCACAGCTTAGAGAAGAATGAAAGAATCCATCTGTATTTCAAGTACTAAAACTGCACGTTTAAGAAACACATGGGTTTTACTGTGGAAACACTATTATTGTGAACTTAAAAACATCTAGACAGAAAGACATTACTCCTATCCTTACTTTCACCTTCCTATCAGAGAAGAATGATGAACTGGCTGCTTTAACAGCTCCAGAAAAATGGCAGCATGTTTCTGCTCACACGCTGACAGGGAAGGACTTGACTGCTTGAAAAAATAATGGTTGCCAGCTGTGCTCTGAGTAAAACTAGAACTGGTCTGATAACACTGGCAGTCCAAGTGCAAGATAGGAAATGAAGCCTTGGCAATATCACATAAGGAGAGGCTGAAAATTATTTAATATATTTTATCAAAAGTGAACTCTGAATATAGTAGGTGTCTGTAAAGAGTGGAGGGTAAGAACAGGGTGCTTCAAAAACACAGACTCATGGTTGGGTGGCCCCTGGGACAGCCTCTCTCTTTCATCTTTCACAGGGCCAAATGTGAGCAAGGTGTTGATGCAGCAGCAGTTTTCTGTCCCTCAGCCCATTTGCTCCGTGCCTTCTGGGGGAGCCTGTGAGGGGAGGGCAATGCTGGACAAATCCCATGAAATTCTGCTGTGACAGACACACAGTGAGGCAGGGAGGGATGGAGGCCCTTGGGTCCATGAGCTGAGTTTCGGAGAGTCTCCACCCTCCTATGCCATTAACCTGCAGCACAGTGGGAAGGATGCAGCTAAACTTTGTGCCTCAGTTTCCCACCTATAAATGAGGACAGCAAAGCATTTCTGTTGTGTAGGGTAGGATAACCCTCATCACTACAGCCTAGAGCTATAATATCTCAAGTAGGTAAACACAGATGAACTGCACAGCATTATTAATCTTAAAATGCCAAGGAAGAATTTGGGCTGTTACAAAGCCTTAACCTTTTTCTCCCACTTTGCCTTCTGCTCAGAATGCCCCAAACACACGCTGAGGAAATAACACAGTGATGGCAGCTCAGGAAGGGCCAGTGGGTACTGAAGTGTGGCTTTGTCAGTTTAATAAGCTGCTGCTCTTGCAAAAATGGCTGCAGTCTCTAAACTTAACCCCTGAGAACTTCAATTATTTTATCTACCAATCTTTTGGATTACTGACACCCTCTAAGGGAAAAGCTGTTGTCTTAGATTAGCCAAAGCAGCTACAATGCTGTCTTCCTTAGAGACGGAGGATGACTTAGCTGTCTTATCCTTGGAAAATCTATATAATCCGGAGATTAATCCAGAAGACCCTGATCTCTTTGCAGCAAAAGGCCATTCCTAACAAACTGCTTTCTCTCTAGCAAAGCTAGCTCTTCACTTTCTCTTTCAGCCTAGAGTAAAAAGAGCTGTAATTGTCCTAATAAAAGCATTTTAGTGTCATGGAAAGCAACTGTCATAATACAATTTCTTGCCTAGATAAAATTTATCCAGAGAATAAAATGGTTCCTACATTCCTTGTTATGAAAAAAAAAAAAAAAAGAGAGAGAGTTATTTGCTATCAGTTAAATGAAAGCACAGAGGAAACTGGATGAACATCTTTCCCTTGGATCTCCTACAGGTATCTCAGGCTACAAAATACTTGGTACTGCATGTGTGTTGACTTTAAAATCATTGTGGGATACAAAATAATGCACATTGCCTCTCTGAGCTGCTTCATTAGCCTGATTTACCTCCAAGGTTCCTGTTTCAGGCAAGTCTGCTGGTCTTGCATACAAAAGGCTCAGCCACAGAACTCTGCAGCGTGAGCCGAGCCTTTTGTCCTCCCAGTAAGAGGGAATAAAGTACAAAACAAAAACAAACCTTCCCTGCAAAAGTAGCCTGTCAAATTAGCAGGGCATTTCAAACACAAAGATCTTCAAATCCTCACTTCTGCTCTATTTTAGAGACAGAGGAGAAAAACCTCATTTAGCAACAAAGCACAGTCCTTGACTCACGGCTTTTAAAATAACTAATCGATCAATCTCTCCCTCCCTCTGTCCGTCTTTTAAGAGAGAAGATTGAATGTGGTTTGAAAAGAAATGTCCAAGAAAGCTCATCTGTGTGACAAAGCAAAAGCCAGACCTAAAGCAAACAGTAAAAGCTGAAAATGTCCCTGCTCCTCTGGAAAATGTAGGAAAAGAAAAATTTAGGCAGAGTCCTGGGGCAGGGTGGGGGAGCTCCATGGGCTGTCGAGGTCCACTGCAAATGAAGCCACATAAGGTATCTCACTGCTCCTACCAGTGACTGTGGGACATTTCAGAGTGTGACCTTTTGAAATGTACATTAAACACTGTAGATCGTCTCCTCTCCTGAGGGCATCTGTAGCATGAAACTGAAGGTGGCCTCACAGTTGGCAGAAAGTGTGCAGGGCTTTCTGTTTACATTTATTTGTGTACAGACACTGGCTTGTTTGCTGCTTTTTCTAAATTACTGCCCTCTGCATTTCCTTCATTTTACATGCACTGCTGTTAAATCACTTTTTTTCTGATAAATATGGAAACTTGATGAGTTGAAAAAATCCTTCCATGTCAATTCTGCAGTTCATATTCATGCTGAGATTGTATCTAATTTTGAAAATCTTCACACTTGTGCCCTGCCATCATGTGTAATCTTTTATGCATGGCTACCTCCACTGCTGCTGAAGCAGTTGCTATGCGACAGATGAACCTGCTCCGTGGGGCCCTGACATTAGTAAAAGCAAATTGACCACAGGAGCACTAATCTAGCATGAAAAGCAGTTGGTGCCGTGCATTTCCTAGAGAAGGATTACCTAATCAACAAGCAAAACCTCCTCTTAAACGTGAGCTGAATTACCTGGGTCTGGATTTCCCTGTTTTGCACCTTTCTCCTACACCAAATCATCCTGAGGAGTGAAGCCTGAGAAGGTGCTTTACTCAAGAGGAACAGGGACTCACCTCAGATCAGATTCTTCAGCTCTCACCCTGGCCTGCTGGCAAATTTGTCATCTGGGCTGATAGTTCCTGTAACTTCTTTCTCCAAGGTTACCAAAAACTGGTAATGAAGACAAATAAAGACAAAAGATGGTCAAACTACAGTGAATGTCACCCTCTTATCACCTCACCCATAAGCCACATGAACTTTAAGTGCCAAAGAAGGGTTAGATGAGAAAGTGGTCACCTAATCCACGTGGAACCTGGGGTATAATGCCTGCTGCTCAAAAAGCACCACAGCAGACAGCTGCCTTTCTTGGAGAAAGTGATCTCAGGGGAATTATACTTTGCCAGCCAGATCACTACTAACATCATTATTAGCGATTTAACCCTGCAAGTACTGGGCAATTTTCTTTGAATCCATCACCAAACATATGATTATATTACAGAAAATGAGTCCTGACTCACATAAAGGTTCAGCTGACCTCCATCTGGATGTTTCTGAGGAGGATAAGGCTGATAATCTACTGTTTTCTCCTAGAGGTAGAAAGGCTTTTTAACCCTTACCTTGCCACAGGGGAACAGAGTTGTTGGGAAAAGTGACTTCAAAAGCTACTTTTGAAGAGGCAAACGTGAAACATTTTCAGGACAATTACAGGCACTCCTGGAGGATCCTCCAGATTTGGGGGATCCAAACTTGCCCAAGTGAGGTGTCTGTAATTTCATTACATCCCAGTGAGATACGATTTTTTGCATAAAAGGGTTTCCCCCTGCCCTCCTCTTTCTATTGTGGTGTACCACAAAGAAATCCAACAATCCAGTGTGCAATGTTCCAATGTGTCAGAATCATAAACCTGGATATTACAGAAACAGAACCTCAAGTAGAAGACCTGTGGCTGCTACAGCCAAGGTTAAGGTCATATCTTGACTGCATTTTGGCTACAGCCCAGTTTGTGCCAACAGTTCAACATGCTCAGCTCTCAGTGTAGATAAGGTGAGAATTTGATGACATCTTCATGGGGATAATACTACAAACTGTTGCATCATAAGCCTCAGAAAAGGATCGCAAATAGGAAAACAGAAATCACCTCTTACAAAATCTCAATCTCTTCCTTAACTCTTCATTTTCCTCAGCTTCTGAACACAACAGCAACTACAACAAAACTTGCTGTTCTTTAATCATTTCATTTAGCTCATCAAATGAGCTTTATTTCTAGTACTGCTACTGCTTATGACTAACTCTTGTTGAGGCTCATGGCACGAGGGTTACTGAATATTCACTGAGTGACACAAAGGGACTTGGTGGTACAACTTCCATTAACCTTGATAGGATCCACACAGCCAAATCCCCACCCTGAATATTTAACCTCCATGGTCTCTGTCTCTTCTGGTCTGTATAAATTGCCTTGAAGAGGGAAATAAATAAATGCATCTCTGCTGCTGAAGCACACAGAGCAGAGATTCAGCACTCCAGCACCTGTGCTAGGGGGGTCCTGCCCCACATCCCCTCACTGCCCCACACACACCAGCACAAGAGAATTCTTCCTGCCAGCTGAGCTTCCCTTCAGTGTCTATCCTTATGAAGAGAGAAATTATACTCATCTGGTCTTGACTTGAGTAGGCTCAGAAAATTTTTTGGATGGTTTACAGCCAAAGGAGAAGAGATGTGCAAGCCAGCTCCAGTTCTAGAAAGACATAAAGGTGCTTCAGCTCATCATCCCACCTGAGCAAAGAAGTATTGCTGCATTGCAGGGTGCTTCAGTGGAGGTTCAGGGCTACACTGAGGCTGCTATTTCCAGATTTGAGTGCACCATCTGGATGCAGGAGCTTGGGCAGGTGCTAGCTCAAGGCTTTCTATGCTGTATTCTACACAGAATAGACACATCCCCACTTGTCAGGCAGGCTCTCCAGTTCCCCCTTGACACCCCACTGTCCTTTCCAGCACCTGTTTCAGCTTGACTTTGTTTTCCTTGAAGGAAAATGATGAGAATTATAAGGGTGAGATTGTTCTGAACTCATCAGTGTTTTGTACAATGGTCCTAATACCTCCCTCTTTCTCCTGGAAATACCTCTCTTAATGGCTCCTGCAAGCGCATATGGGGCTTCTGCCCATTCATGTTAATTTAATCTCTCCCATTGTTCATCAGAGCTTTTTTTCTGCCCTAACAGCCACTTCTTTTTTTGGAGCAGTGACACAAATTATCATTAAGCAGGGCAATGCTCAAACCCTCAAGGGCTACAATTAGGTTTCAGGGTTCCGTGTGGGAGGACTGCACCAGAATACTATAATCCTTTCTTTATTCTTTAATGATCATTACACTCTCTATGTATTAATAAAACTCATTTCCTATCCTTCTGGATATGCAAGACAAAAGTAATTAAAACAAAAATTAAGAAGCTCTCGTTGTATGTAATAACAACAAGGGTCCAAATTCAGTTTTCAGCAAAGCTCCGACATCTTGATTCCATACCCAAAAACATGACTGAAAAATCTCACAGAATCACAGAATGTCTGGGTTGGAAGGGACTTCAAAGATCATTTGGTTCCAACCCCTCTACCACAGGTAGGGACCCATTCCCCTAGACCAGGTTGCTGAAAGATCCATCCAGTTTTTCAAGGAAATTTTCAGGGATGGGACATCCACAGCTTCTCTGGTCAACATGTGACAAAGCCTCACCACTCTCACAGGGGAGAATTTCTTCCCAACATCTCATGTAAGTCTACCATTTTCAATCCAAAGCCTTTGCCACCTGTCCTGCCACTCCAGGTCCTCGTCCAAAGTCCCTCTCCAGCTCTCTTGTAGCCACTTTAGGCACTGGAAGGTGCTCTAAGATCTCCCTGGAGCCTTCTCTTTTCCAGACTGTACAATCCCAACTCAGCCTGTCTCCACAGGAGAAGTGCTCCAGCCCTCTGATGATCTTTGTGTCCTCCTCTGGACTCATTTCAGCAGGTCCACGTCCTTCAGTGACCTTCTCTCATATTTTGATGCCTCTGAGAGTTAAGTTTCTGTCCCTTTCCAAACAGCTCACCAAGGACTGAAAATAAGGCTGGGAACAGAAATGCATGAACTTCAAAGTCAAAGATGGGAGGAGAGGAGTGTACTAAAAAATTTGAAGCCCAAACTTATATGTTTCCTGTGATGAAAACTAATTATAAAATCAGAATGCATTACCATAATTGTTTATATCTGTGTTTTAAGGAATTTGCTGTCTTCTGAATCTAATAAACGAAGGAACTGAAGCCTGACTGCTACAACAGTTTTTAATCTGTTTGGAAATTAATCCAAACAATGAAGAAATGCTTTCCAGTACTACAAGAAAACATTACAGTAAGGAAAGAAAATGGAAGGGAAAGAGAAACCTTTGAAGAAAGAAAAAAAAGAAACACCAAAACATTTAATTGGGGATAATTAGGGGCAGAGTGTACCTGCTTTGCCTGGAGTGCAGGATGGGAAATGAGGGCATAGGAAGCATTGCCTTTGGCTCTCTGACCCCACTCATCCCTGGCAGATGCCAAACATTGACCCTCAAGGAAGCTGGGAGCCAAAGGCCCTTGTGCACTGGCCAGGAGGGGTTGGCAGGTTACACACAGAGTATTGTGATCCCACCCCTCATAAAGACTTGTGAGCTCCCTAAGGTTCAGCTGCAAATGAAAGTGGTATACCCTTGGCAAGCTAAATGTGAAATATCTGTCAAATATCACCATCTCTGTGTTTTCAGCCCTCTCAGCAAGGTAGTCTTCAAGCACCTGCTCATACCTCTGCAGCTGAGGCAGATTAATTCAAAGGATAAAACATCAGGTAGAGAAGAATTGCTTAAGAGCAGCCAAAGCAGACAGAGGTTTAGTATAACTATGTTTAGAATTAGCGCAGATCCTTCATCCTATTCTTGGCCATAAAAGAGAAATTAGTCTATTCCCCATATCTCTCACTTCTACAGCTGTTCACCTCATCACATTGTGCACAGAGTTGTTAGAGCTGCCGAAGATTAAACAAGTTTTTGGCAAAGACTGCAAGGTAGGCAGCTTTCTGCCAGATGGGGAGGATGAGGGTGCTGAGCAGCCACTTTAATCAGGATTAGGGTTAGTTAGTTAAGGTTAGTTAGTTAGAGTTAGGGTTAGGGTAAGGGTTAGGGTTAGGGTTAGTTAGTTAGGGTTAGGTTTAATAATATCAGGCACACCCACTGAGAGCAGTCGTGGCACAGGGGCCAATAAAAGCCCTAAAATCAACAGCACTTTTTAAATTCATCTCAACCCAAATTTTCACAGACATGGTCAGGAGGCTTTGCTTCCTTATGACAACATGTTTGTATCACCTGAGCTCAGCTAATTTCTGTAGCTCAGGGTCAGCAAAGTCTCCGAGATCTGAATGAGGGTAGAGAGTAAATAAAAGGTGGTTTTATCCTATTCATGCCTTTCCAGGTGCACACACAAATGCAGCAGTGGGGAGAAGCAGACCAGTTGTTAGTGTTGTTACCTGTGTTACACCTGTACAGGGCATCAAAACCCTGCTTTGGTTCCAGTCTTTCCAAACACCGAAGCACACAGAGTTTCCAGCAGGGGCAAGCCTGCTAATTTCATGGTGCATCTCCTCTGCCTGAAGCTGAGTGTCTCTGATCCCCTGCATGGATGCTGTGGCTCTCAATCCAGTATTTAGCACCCACTTAATTATCAGCCAAGAACAGTAAACTCAGTAACTCCACACTGCAATATTGCAGGGAGTGCTCCAGAAACTCTCTAAACAGAAGTTCTATCTCTGACTCAGAAACAAATCCTCTGACATTTTGTCTGCAGAAGCCAGCTAAAAATATCCTTTTAATCATGATTTGGCCAAAATAATCTTTAGCAAGGCTAAAACAGTGGGTGTCCAAGCCTTGCTGTAGAATGAATATGTCAGAAGTCCAGCTGGGTGCCCAGCTGAGGCAGTGGTGGGTGCTCAAGGCAGGGGTCAGCTGGTTATCCACAAGGGAAGGTACAGGGGGGTGAATTTCTCACACTTCTCAGCCAATGTAAAGTTCTCTCCCTCTTTTCTTTTTTTGAGGATGAAAGTAGCATTTGTGGCTTGCTGGGGAAAAAAAAAAAAAGAAAATGAAGCTTGCTAGAGGACATTCTGTTTCTAATCTAGCTTGTGTGCATCTCCCACGTGTTCCTGAAATTTCTGCAGCAATAGGTGTTTGTTGTACTCCTGTATGGAATCTCAAATAGCTTTATAGCAGCATCTCCTCAGATGTCTCATTACTCCTAAAAACAACGTTGTGCTAGAAGTGTTTGCTTTCTTTCCTTTTCGTTTCAAGATTTTAAAAAGCAGCTGCTAGAGATCGATTTTCAGTTTTTAAAATATTCCACTCCTAAATAATACAGCATCATGTGCCCCTCAGATGGAGATCACAGTTTGGCTGTATGCTTAACCGAGCTGCTCTCCTTGGGAAAATATCACAGCTGGGATGTGACCTGCTTCTAGACTTTGATTTCATTTCTGCAGGAAAGCAGTCCACCAGAGCTTGTTAGCCCTTTGAGCAGGATTTACGTATTACCAGCTCGGGCCAAGCACAGTGTTAGCCCTCAATAATAATAATGAGTTGTGAAAGGAGTTCATAACTGGATGTGTGAGATAAAGAATATTTGAAGAGCAAAGGTTGACAATATTCTCGGGGATAATGGCATTATTTCTGGGCAATCTCTCTAAGAAGCATGTCTGAGAGGAATTTGTCCCTTACAAACCACAGTGCCAGTCTACACCTACTTTAGTTTCCCAGCCATTATCCAAACAGCATTTCTTCTTCAAACCCCTTGGAGCCATAGACTTTCTGAAAACACAGACTCCCAGGAGGAGTTTAGCACAGCAAATAAAATAAAGTAATTAAATATAATAAAATAAAATATGAAGGTAACAAAGCCAGAGACTGACTACACAAACCTTGCTATTTGAAAAGTGCTACAGATTTTGTTGTACATTCTTCCTCCTAGAACGAGTACTTTGTAAGTAATCACAATTTTGCTGCCTCAGAGAACGTGATTTCAGCTGCTTCCTGCTCAATATAGTGAACATCCGAATCACAGTGGAAAAAATTTCAATCAGAAATCTCTCAGTTTTCACAAATTTCTTCCAGGTGCTCTGCATAGCTGCTCACACAGTGTATTCTGCCTGTTTAATGAACAACAGGAAGCACTGGTGTGGGGATATGAACTCCCTGGCAATACCTCGTGCATGGGAAGCAGAACTCTCTTGACCTCTTGCAGCCTCTCCATTTTTGTATTCTTCTCATCAAAAGATTTGAGCACTGAAATCAATGTGCACAAACTCAACCCTTTTGCATTTGAATCATAGGTAGACATCAGCTTTCTTTCCTCCCCCCCATTTTCCTTTGTACATCTTCCTGTGCCTGTAAATGCCCAGAAAAAGCTGTAGAGTATATCCTTTTGGGTCCCAATTAAGATTCTGAACTGCTGTTCTCTGTGTGATAACAACCTGAAGTGCTGACAACACGCTACCTGTCAACAGGCAAATGAAGGCCAACCATCTGTTCTACTATAAATTGTCTCCATTACTCTCAACTTGAAAATCTGCTTTAAAGACTCCCCAATTATCCAGTAACCTGAGCCAAACGATGCAGTGTTATTTTAACTAAAATCGTCATTGTATACAAGAAAAATAAACATTAAAAGCTCTGAACAAAGAAAGATTTTTGAAAAGTTGGTTTTTGTCTGGTTTTGTGTGTACAGCTCTGATGTTTGTGCTGGAGCAGCTCAGAGTTGCAGAAGCAAAGAGTATCAGATTACTGCTGGTTGAAAACCTGAATTTCAATGGATAGGGAGCTGGCTATAACCTCCTACTCAGAAGCTTTTTTCTCAAGCAGATTTGATTTTATTTCAATTAAGTTGGGCTTGCATCTAGTCCCAGAATCTTCATGTCCAGAAGTAAAGATCAGCAAAAGCAGGCACTAAAGCAAGGGTTCAGCTTCTGCCTGATTTCCTGTCCCTAGAACATTCCTCAGACTGTCTTCAAGCCCTTGTATTGTCAGCTGGCTTCTCTCTTTTGGGCATTCCCTGCTTGTTACATCCCTGACACCTCTATGGGAGATTAAAATGGGACCCAGCACAGAATTTATATGGATATAAATGAACACATACACTGGACTGACAATCTAACCCAGATTCCCACTGTTCAGTAACCAAAAAATTACACCAGCAGCTGGGGCAAGCAAGCAGGCCAGTCTTAAAAGCTGCTCAGAGAGAGGATTCATCTCCTGGTCACATCCATTGAGCTTCATGTAATAGCACTCAGATTTTGAGCACAGGACTCATTACACCTCCATTTTACTCACAGAGCCAGAAAGCTCAGTAGCCTTCCTATGTACAGAGAAAATATATTTTAAATATGTATATATATATATATATATTTAAAATATAAATAAAAATGTACACTTAAATATAAATATAAATATACACTTTTTAATGTCTAGAGATTTCAGATAGCAAAGATACCATTGACTGAGGGAAAAATAGTGGAAAAGTTCTTGGGCTTAGCTTTGCAGATGCAAGAATTACGATACGGGATTCCACTGGAAAATCTGCTGGCATCTTCAGAACCATCTTCAGGTGCAGGTGGTAAATTGAAGTTTCAAAGACAGCAAAGAAGAAAACCCAAAACAGGGACACACAGGCATATAAACGGTTTTGTCTCTGTGGTGACTCTTACAAGGCCATTCACCTGTATAAGGCCCTGTTGACAAGACAATGGTTGCAATTTGCAGTACTTAAATGACACAGAAACACTCCAAAAAACTTAGCAACGAAACCACAGTACTTGATCCCATGCTATGGATCCAGCACCACGAAATAGCTGCTTTTTGTATGGCCTTGTGCTGGAATAACAGTTTGTGCTCCGTGATATTTACTGGGGAGGTTAAACAAAAAGAAGAATAAGATGACACTGTTGCCTTCATTATGAATGGCTTTTTGAAGGTTGCTATTTCTTCTTTCATACAAAAGAAAGGCAGGAACTTATAGACTGTACTAGATACTTCCAAGAAATTCAGAAAATGAGGCACAGGTAAAAAACTGATTTAATGACTCAGAGTCATATCAGTGTAACCACTGTAATACATAAATGAATCAGATCATTGCCCTTCAAAACAAGGTGCAGCCTTCAACAGAGGTACAAATCTGTTTGTCATGACTCTTGAGATACTGTTTTTTCCATTTATAAACTTTATTTTTCCTCCTAC
Organism: Eopsaltria australis; assembly: GCA_034509425.1. NCBI lineage: Eukaryota > Metazoa > Chordata > Aves > Passeriformes > Petroicidae > Eopsaltria > Eopsaltria australis. Next base: position 846,601 of record JAVTVJ010000130.1, read on the forward strand.
AGACTTCTGTGTGAAGGAAAGTCTGCCTCCTATTTTGATATACTAAATTATTTTGGGGTTTGCTGGCTGGCTGATCTGATGGGAATTTTGGTTTCTGGTTAAGTTTGTCATTCCCCTTTGTGAAATCTGTAGCCAAGCTTTTGATCCAGTGCAGTTGTGTTTGCCTTTGCACCAGCACCACCAGTCTGCACTTGCTCCTGGCACTTACAGCTTTCCACTGGTGCAAGTACTCCTAGGAATTAACACACCCAAGTATTTCCAAAGAGTAAAATGCAGAACTGTTTGCCTTTCTGCCAGCTTCCTGTGGTGTATAATCTGAAAATATGCAGATTGCTTAAATTTAGTTACCCGCTCTGGCAGCTATACCCAGTAGATATTCCATGAGTTTTATATTACCCAGTGCAAGAGAGGATCTATCCACACACACTTTGGCCTCTGACCACCTCCCTGTAGTCAGGAAATCCTCAGTGAATGGTCAAAGTTAGTACAAGCTCATTAAGTAGGTGACTCATGAAGAGCTGGTCCATGTCCAAATAAATGCTGTTATTAACTTGAGCCAAATTGGAACAATATCACATTATCTTAAATTTAGAATTACATCTGAAACAAATCTGGAGAGAATATGGGAAATCTATTTTATTAAAACTGTACCAAAGTCCCAAACCAAGGGCTATTTTACCTTATTGAAGAGAAGGCCTGTGAAAAGCACCACTTCACTGTGTCTCAAACCAAAATATGGCTAAATCAGGCACCAAATGTAGCCCAGGTTAGATCTCACAGCCAAACACCCAAACCTCTGTGCTGTTTCACACCTACATTTAATACTCACATCTCTAGTCATCAACTATTTGGAGATTTGGGACAGGAGGAGGATCTCCAAGGATAAAAGTCTAAACAAATAAAGCCAAGAACTCGTTTGCATCACACAATTGCTTACTCTGTGGAATACAACTACTTCCTTTCTTGTTTCAGTCAGGAACAGTTCATCAAGGACCTGGGTATCACCTTCTAAACAAATATGTCAAAACAGCAATCCAGCAAAAAGTGAAATACATTATATATAAATACCTATTAGCTGATGTAATGTACAGTATGGGAGGGAGGAAATGTATATTCAACTATGTGACAGGTATTTCAAAGCACCACATAATTAGCTTTGTTTTGTTGTTTTAATTTTGTTTTTATTGGCAGGATGCAGCATAAAAAATCTACTAATTAGATAGGAAGTTCCCCTAAAGACATCTATCAATGGTTTCTATTAATACAGGCAACTGTGAGTAAGTAGGTAGGATGGAAAAACATTCAAAACCAACTTTTAGTTCATTAAATTGAGGTGTGGATGCAAAGTACTTTTCCCCCATCAACAAATGTTCAGTCACATTTCTCAGAAAATTGGAGTGAAAAATAATCCTAAATCTGAGGAACCTGTCAGAATTTTGATTTCCATCTACTTCATTTCTCATAACTTCAACACAGTAACAGCAAGTATATTATCTCTATGGCTTCCTGAGCTCCACAGAGAAATCCACTGTCACCAGTACTAAGAGCTGTGTATTCACTGTTACAGGCATTACAAATGTGGAGGATGATGGAACTTTTTTAACACTTGCTCTCCTTGGCCTTACGTAGTTACAGATTAATAGCAATGGAAGTACCACCAACTGCTGAGTCTGGCTTCTCCCAGACAGAAAACTTGGATTTTTTTTCTTCCCTCAACTAAAAAATTTAAGCAGATTTCTGTGATGCTCAGGCTGGCCAGCCAGCAATTGGCCATGTTGCCACCCAAGAGCTGCTGGTCAGCTGAGGTTAAAAGGTGCAGGGATGCATCAACAGCCTCCAGGAAAGATTTAGACTTGGTGGGTTTCATAACGTGAAGTCAGTGTCCTCTGGTTCTAATGATGCTACAGCAGAAGGAAGCAGGGCAGTAGCAGAATGCTTAGTACACATTTATTGAATATTTGGAGTCCTTTTGCTGTCCTGCCTGGGCAGTTCAGGAAGGGCAGAAAACAGCCACATCCTCTCCAGTGTAGTGTGGAGCAATCCTCAGTGGGCCCTTTGTGTGGAGCCTGTGTAGACACCTGGCATTGCAGTAGCACCACAATTAGAGTGCACACTGCAATTTCATCCCTGCTGGGTTTAGCTGGGGTGTTTGCCTGTGTGTGCTGGGTGCAGGAACCTGCTGGGTCTGGAGAGAGCACACAGGATGGGCACCACCTGGAAGAGAAGAAGCAACACAGACAAGTACCCAAGCAGCAGAGGTGGCCGTGGATCCCAAGAGTCCCTCCAGCCTTGTGAGCAGGCTCTGGGTGAGCAGTCAGCCCAGCATGGAGTCTGGATCCATGTGGAGATGTGGGGGAGTGACTCCTTCACACACGGGGTGGGGACACCTGGAGCCAGGCAGAGTCCAGCTGTGTGGGAAGGGAAGGATGCAGAGCCACTCACAGGAGATTGCAAGGCAAGGTCTGCTGAAGGACAGTCAGAGCCTGCTCTCCAAACAAATCTGGTACTGAGAGGTGCAGGTGAACGTCCAAGACTGAAAGAAACCCTGCTTTAATTCCTGCTGTACATAATGCAGGTAGCAGGAAAGGAACAGCTGAGGAGAGAATTTGCTAAACAGACACAGCACACAGGGCTCTGTGTAGCATTTCTCCTCACATTTAGAAAATAACTAGATCTCATGCTTATTTTGCTCCCCTTCTCTATATCTAAATTCATATTCTTTACCACCTGCGTGTGCAGAATGGAATAAATAATGATTACCACTGTGATAGAGAACTACTGCTAAAATCCCAGTAAGTCATCAAATGGTTGTTACGTACAAAGATAATGCAGTCAATAGTGAGGCTTTTTCAGCAGGGTTAGGCAGCAACACTATATGTGCATGTTTTATTAGTTACAAAAATGGGTATTTCAGTATAAGCACCACATGTAGATCAAACTGACAGACTCCTTTGGGATTAAGCCCCATCGCCTTCTGAATGCAAGACAAGCATAAAACCACTGCAGCAACGGGGAAAAAAAATCAGCTTGAAAATAATTAAACAGCAAGGCAGCCACCCATAATGATATTCAGCAGAACACATTAGGGACAGTTTGCTGGGAATGCACAAGAGCACTCCAGTTGTTTAATTAACATTGAAACGGCGGTTCCACAAGAACTAAAAATCCTGTTAATTTATGTGTCTCTTAATGATGCTCATTTAAATACTGTCAACTTTTCTTCAGTTTAATATTCATGATTTTTAGTCATTAAAACACCACTCTCAGCTTGTGGATTCACCGAGAAACACAAATTGTTTGATGATGATGTCAGTTCTTAAAAAAGTTTTTTTCCCCTTAAAGTGTAAATCTCTCAATGCTCATCACGAGGGTCATTGTAGTCTGGTCTATAAATACATTTTTTATCATTCATATAATACAATAAACCACAATGTTCTCTCTCACCTTCAAAGATGAGCCCTGCTTGCATAGTCAGGAGTTATTTATGTAAAGGTAGTTATCTTTTTATGACGGAGCATCTCAGCTGGTTAATGTAATGGCTTTATATATTGGGATACTGGGCTCAAGTCCCACTTTAGATTATAAAAACTATTTTCATCCAGGGTAGGAAACATTACATTAAAGATAATTTTAGTGCTGGAAAGGCGCTTGCAGCTGGATATTAAAAAGATACTGCCAATGTAGGCAGAAGTCAAATTCTGACCTCCCCAGAATCAGTATATCCATGGTCTGAAGGAACATTTGCTTCCATGGAACCTTTGTGTACCCTGTCCTTTCCCTGTGTTGGAAAGTTTAGAAAGTCTCCACTGCTGCCTCTTTGGCAGAAACTATGATGGAGACTCCTGTGACTGGGACTTCTTCAGAAAAATATTATATATTGATCTTGTACTGTCAGAGAAAATCCATTAAGGTTTTTATAAATTAAAAAAGGATGGCTTAATTGTACAGTTAATCTTTTCATTGTATAGTGAGAATTTAGATTTCAAGGAAAAGCTGAACATTCTCAGCAAGACAGAGAGCAGGACACTTGGAACAGAAGTACAGACAACTACAGATGGACATTTCAATGATCTTTCCTTACTAGGGCATTTCTTCCTACTATTTTTCTTCTAAGTACCAACCCTTAAGACCTTCTTAATTCCTTCCTCTGATGATGTCATGTTTTCCTGGGCAAGATATATTATTACTTTTATTCTTCTTTTTAATACGCAAACAATTGGAAGTGCCTCTTATTGGATACTTTATTTTTTTCTCTAAGTGAAAAATATTAATAAAAGACACAGGTTCAGGCTTAAAAGAGGTCATATACAAAGAGCAGATGAAATCTTGTTAGCACTCCAATTCCCACTGCATACTTTTAAGACCTAGCTGAGTTCCCTGTCTCAGGGTTTTTTTATTATTCCTGTCAGATTTCCAGTACACATTGAAATGCAACAGTGCCATATAATTTTTCTGAAAGACAGTTTGTTTGGCATTTTAGACAGACGTCCAACACAACAAAATGTACTTTATTATACAGAGAGAAAAATATTCTGTGAACCAGGCAGCACAGAACTTACACTACCTGATTAGTAGCAAAGCCAATATTTATCACCTACTTCTGCTCATTTTGGTTTTTGCATTTTATTCTTTCCCTGTTGTTTCATATTTACAATCTGCACTTCATAACTAAATATCTTAATGTGGTTTACCTCTGAAAAAAACACTCATAACTAGATGGTCTAGACATAATCTTAATTACCAAAATGCTATCCCATGTCTGAAGTGATTTTTATGCAGTTACTGTTGCTATTTTCTTCCAGAAGCATTTCAATTAAGCAAGTAATCTGTATTAACTTATTGTGTACACATTTCAATGTAATATACCTTATTTTCAGTATCATTCATCCCTGAAGAGATCTTTCTATTTATTTTAGTAGTCTAAATGTTCTTCTTTCCAGCAAAGGATTCTTTTTACATTATACCTTATGATGGCCTAATTATTAAATGTAATTCCTTGGGACCATAATTTTGGGATAAAGCCTGATGCATAGTTCTAGCATGAAATATATGACTGTCTTTATTCTGCTTTAATCCATAATAGATTTTCTCCAGTAAAAATGCATTAGAGCTCCAGATTTATCTGTGAGTGGTCTATGCAATTCCAATGTCCCTGTTGTTTTCCACGTTGATCATAGGAAAAAAATATTATTAGAATTTTAATTTTTAATTTTCTTTTTACTAAAAAGGGATGCAAGTCTTAAGATAAAACATATTAATTCTATCTATGGCAACTTCATCTGTTTACATCATTACAGATCAGTTTGAGAATATAAACCTTATGTGATAACTTACACAGCTCTTCCATTTTGCTATTTATACTTCCATATCCAGCCCTTTTGACATTGCTTTCAAGAGGCAATTGAAACTTAGGCATTGCCTGCAAACTGGTTCCCAAATGAAAGTTTCCATTACATTAAATTGGTATTTTGTATAGCCAGCGTGAAATAATCAGCATATGATATCTATTCCCAGTACATTTATTTACTAAACTTCTTCAGTGTCCCTAATCTTTGGCACTAATGGTTCAATAATTAAACAAATTATAATGAACAGTCTTCTCTTGTTCCTTGTTTTTGAAGCACTTGAACCCAATGCACAAGGAAAGTCGTTTCACATGCTAATTCAATTCTGAAAGCATTTTTCATGTTTCTCCAACATCCCAATTAAACAGAGAGATCCTACCAAGAAAAACAGAACACTTTCTCTGTACCCATACATTGTGAAGAAGCCTCATTTTCAGAATCTGTGATGTGCTAAATGTCGCAGAAGAATTTCTTGCACTTACCTAAGGGAATTCTTTTCCTAAAACGCAGATTGGTTTGCATCAGCAGAAGCTTTTTTGTCTCTATCTCCACCAAGATTTAGTGGAAAACACTTGCCTCAGGAGGGAGGTTGATTAGGTTCATCCTGGTTTGGAAGGAGTTTCAAAATTATTTGTAAGGAGGGAAAGTTGTCAGCTAAGTTTTCCATTTCCATCGAGAAAAGAGCCTTCTGTAAGAAAGAAGGTACTTGGGTCCCAAATATTTCAGAGAGGCATCCAGAAGATCATGACTCTTCCCTTTTTCTAATGTACCTATGTCACATTTTTCAGATGTTTTGAAATCCTGCAATATATCAGCAACCCCTTCATGTTTCCAAATTTATTACTAAGCATTTGTACAGAGTTATGACACCAGCATTTTACAAATACCTTTATTTTGCTTGATCTTGTTTCTGAGCACTCCTTGTTCTTGTGGCTGTCTCAGATCATCTATTAAAATTAAATCTGGATGCTAATGTGTTTAAATTCTTCCCTATGGAGAAGAAAAAATACCAAAGACCACTAGTTTGCAAATGGAAGTTCTTTCTGGGTTTTGGCTCTTGTTTATGTCAGTAGTGGCTCTGTCTGAGAATGGATGTTTCACTTTTTTCCTCTCATGAAAGCGTATCTCATTATGGCTCCTGCAAAGTGCAGACTTGTTGCTCTAAGTCTGCATGTTTGTGTCTATCTCATGTTATTCCTAAATCCACTATGCAAGCAAATATATATCCCTTCATAATTGCTTTAACGGCCCCTTCCTAGGATTTTGAAGATAAATTCTGTAAGAGATTGCCCAGCATATAATTATTGTGTGATTTTCTCTTTTATTCACGCTTTCTTTCAGTGCTACTTAATCTCCCTCTTTTCCTCTGACATGGACTATATTTTTATGAATACCAATGCACAGTCAGAGACACTGCTGTTCTTATTCTAATACTGGGAATCTCACATAATAGACTTTTTGATATCGAAATTAAATCACCTGGAGTATGTATTTTGAGAGATTCAGAGAAATAAATATATTCTGTTAAGTCACAGAAATCTTCCAAAGTCCATCAACTCTGGGGTTTATAAACTGATTCCAGCATTTAAGCTTTTTCAGTGAAGCTGCTGGAATACTTGTTTGTGTATCCTGGGTTGGGCTGATGCATCAACAATTATCTGTGAATCCAGAGCTGCTGTGAGCACTAATCAAACACTAACATTTTATATGGGCAAACATCAGTGACAAAGTCATCTTCCTTCTGCATCTGGTTTAAAACTTTTACAGTCCACAGCTACTTGTACAGGCATTAATAAAAACACAGTTTTTAATAGCAGCAAAATACTCCTATGGTGAGCTCCCAATGGCCTTTTGGTGCCATTAATTTTTTTCTTCAGGTGAGCTTTTTGATGAGTCACGACCCACATTTCCCTTTTTTACTATTTTTGATTTGTGCTTTGGTGAGGTTTGATTTTGTTTGGGATTTTTTCTTTTTAACAAAGGGCATTTTTGAATAGCTTGCTTTTGCTCCATATTTAAAATCTGGTGTGCCAATTTCTGCTTTTACTCTTTCCATATTTAATCACAATATTAAGCTTTATCTTCACTTAGTAGTATCTCCTCATTATCCTTGTTTTTTGTATCTCTGTATCTCCTAATCAGACTTCTGATTATATTCAACATTGTACCAAATTATAGCATTACTTTAAACTATAGGTTAGCCCTATGCTACATTTTTGCTTTGTTCTATGTTTTCTGGTATCCATATTAGTAATGGCAAACTTTCTTAATGTTAGCTCTTGTAGTTGTTACTTGTTATTTGTTGGAAATTTGTTTCTTAAACTGTATCTTTATAATTTTAGCACAAAACTCATTATATACATTTTTTGCCACCAAGGCAGTATTTTTTCACAGCACAAGCACTGTGTTTTATTACATTCAAAAGGCATCCGAATTCCCTTTCTCCTATAGTTAATGAGCCCTCAGGTGAAATACACTTAACTTGAGTCTAATCAGTGCCTATTTGTTCTTGCTTCCAGCAATGAGGTCAGGAACTTTTGGACTTCCCCTGGCACAGAGAAAGCATGGGTTTGACTTACTTGGTACATATTTAGGGTTGTTGAGAACTCTGGAGCATAGTGCTCCTATGGAGATGTTTGCAGATTTCTGTTAATAAAGTCCCCTTGGTTGCGCTCCGCTGTTGTATCTTTTGATGTCCAGAAAACTAATCACTATAATAATATAACTCTGCTATGCTTGGATGACTTCATTTGCTGCATCCTCAAGCCCTGATACTTTCTGAATTTTATTTGACTATAATAATGCAAAGTTTTCGGCATCTGCTTGTCAAGTGGCAAACGAGTTGTGTGTCTGTGGCCACGTTTTCAAACACTGGTTTTGTCCTCACACTCTTGTTTTTCAGTTCCATCCATTAGGTCATAGACTTCCCCTTGCTTGTTCCCTCTCTGTCCCCATGACTCTTGCATAATTGGTTTTACATTGGCCCACTTTCAGTTGGAGATGTAGAAGGTATCCCTTGCTAGCACTGTAAAATAGCCAATTTGTGGATAGGAAGAATGTTCTCATTGAAGGTTGGAGGTGGATGTTTGAATCTCCCCAGCTGGAGCAAAATTTAACCTAAATTCCTTCATTCTGAGAACATTCTCATCACAAGCTTTTGCTGCTTTGTCCTGTTCTTTCCCATGGCCCTTGTGCATTTTAAGCATAGGAAGTGTTACTGTCTTTGTACCTTGTTCAGAGAGTTCACTGACTGCAGACCTCAAAGAACTCCTTAAACACAAAAGAGCCAGAGTTTTGGATGTTTCCACTAGCACTGCCTATTGCCTAGCTTAAGTTCCCTCCCATTGTTATGTTTGTTGGCCTAACTCTCTTTAGCCCATGTACAGAAATCTCAAGCACATGACTTTTAGTTTTTAACTCTAATCCCATGACTAAGAACCCAGTTTTTAGTTCAACACTAAGCACCAAAAGCCCTATCTCCTTTTGAGATCTATCCCATAAGTCTGGCACGTTGTTGTCCTGGACTCCTGTATCTGCAGCCTAAGAACCATTTATTTCCTAACCCAGACATACCTCTAGTCCCAAAGAGCCCTGCCAGGTTCACCTGGGGACATCTTGGCCTCTAGAAAAAAAATTGACAGAATAGTGTTATGAATTTTTCTTTCACAAAATATCCAGGGGAAAAAAGACATCTTTTCTTTAAAACAGTAATTAACTGACCCTACCTCCTTCCTCCTAACAGCCTATGGAAGGGACATTTAAATAGGACAAGGCAAAATCTTAATCCATCATAGCATAATAATGACATAATGTTTGGCATGGGCAGAGGATGGTGTTACAGTATAGTGATTAAAGCATCCCTTTTTAAAAATTATTTCCAATTTGTGCATGAGTAAATATTTAAGTCAAAATTCAGCAAAGTGCTTAAGCACATGTTTAAATCACACAGAGTGTACAATGAATGTGGTGCACACGCTTTTGTCTGCAGTGGAACGTTTTGTAATTCTTGGCATTAGTTTGTTTTAGTGGGTCAGAAACACAAAAGATGAAGTGAACCTAAAAAGATCCAGTGCACAGTAGATGGGCAGTTATCTTTTGGCAGTTACCTTTTTCTTTTTTTTTTTCCCCAAGTAAAAATCAAACTAAGATTCTAGATTCATAGGCATGAAGGGAAGGAAAGGACAGGTTTTCATCTTCTGGACCAACAACCAACTTCAGTAGAATTACCTCGCAAAAATGAACAATTATTGGGTCAGCAAGGACTTAACAGACGTCATGTACTGCCCTGAACTTATTTGAACTGGATCTTTGTGTTCATCCTGTTACAATGCAAAGCATGTTTTGGCTAAAAACAGGTTTAGAATGAATTCATAACTCTTTGTATAAAGTGTCATGGAAGAAGCCTCAGCACAACCCCCTCCACCCCTTGTGAGGAGCTGGACTCTCACATTTGCAGATGTGCTGCTCCTGCTGACAGCCAGTCAATGCCAACCTGACTGTCAAGAAACTTTCAGTGCAGATCCAGTGAAGATTCAGAGATCAGGTTTTATAAGGTTTTCCCCATCTCCCTCCTGCCCTTCATGAAGTGGCAATGCTCTTTTCAAAAGTAGGATTTGAGTGAGAGGTGCAGCCTTGCAGTAATTTACAAACAGCACAGCAATTTACAAACATATTTCATTACAGTTATCTATTTAGAAAAAATTAAAGTAAAATGTTTACCCTCCTAATTGACCATAGGGAACCAAATACTTTGTAAATGTAAATTATAACTGTGATTAAAATATAAGCTGCACTTTCTTAATATTCATAGTGGTGTCTGGTACAAGCAGCATTAACATAAATTCATATACTTTCTTATCTCTCCAAACCCATACTTTTATACAAATGAAAAGTTTATTATTTATTATTATCTTGGTGGGAGTTGGGGTTTATGCCTCTATAAAGAATCTAAGCTGTCATATTTTCTTTATCCCATATTTGCCAGGTTGCCTTGTGGTTCATTTATTTGTTAAATTTATTGATCTGCTCCAGCCATTATGCACTTTATAAACAGCTGTGGACTAACTGGTATGCATGTGTTGGGAGTATTTTCTTATAGTAGTGAAGTGCTACAGTGAAGTTTATAACAAAATGATAGTTCAGTGTTTTTGAAGTTCAAATACTGAAAAAGCCCAAGTTTAAAAATGTTGTACAAAATATTAAGCTAATATTTATAAAGGGTTTTTTTCTGGTCTCTGAAAATACAAGCAAAAGAACATGAGAGGAAAGCACTGCTGATCAAACCAGTCATTCAAGAACTACATAATCCTGTCTCTAGCTATGTATGCAAACAGCTGCACCCTTCTTGAACTGCCTGCAACTCCTCTAAACAGCTTAGAACAACTTCTATTCATAACTAACACTGCCTACCTCACTAAAAACTCAACTCTAGCTTTTATCTCTTGCCCCTGGAAGGATGCTTAAAGCCAGTCCTGATTCTGAATAGATCCATGCAGACCAAAACCACAGCCAGGATTCAGGTTCTCAACAAGAGCAATCTCTCATTATGGTGGTTTTATATGAAAGTGTTTTCAAGCAGCAGTTTAGCAGTCCTTGCCTCAGCCTGTGACTTTGACAGCACAGGCAGAGAGTTAAATACTTGAATATTCTGAGAGATCCAATTTACATTCTTTTATGAATTTACTCCTTGCCTGGGGCCTGGCAGCATCAGCTGGCAGCAGGAGCTATCAGGAGCAGTCTCACTTCAGTGAAGCCACATTATTTTGATCCTACCTTGTGCCCTGCTAAGTTCTTCATGAGACTGTCCAGCCTCAACTCCTCTGCTGCCAGAGGAATTTTATTCTTCCTCACCCAAAGAGCAAAAACCACACCACTCACTTCCAATACAGAGTGCAGCACTGTGTGGTGGCTCATGGCAGCCACCTCCCTCCCCCCAAAGCTTGACCAGGTAAATGCATTTGAAATGTCAAGATGAAGTCCAGAGACTTCTTGAATCACTTCTTAGCAGCAAGGAGAGGGTTTCCATTAAGGGACAGGTCAGCCTTCTTTCTGGGTCAAGAGATGAGTTTCCTGAGTGCATCCATGCTGACATTTGCTGTTACCCACAGGAAGCAGCAGCACAGGACAGAGTCATAAATTGCCTGTTGGCTGAGTTCAGTTTTTCTCCTTGTCCATTGTGTGGCTTTAGCTGGTAGAAATTAGGACTGAAGGCTTTTGAGCAAATATTAAACATCAACAAGTTTCCTGGTGTATAAATAAACCATGTAGCTACATGGGAAATATTATATCTGCTTTAAAGGCATCTTCACTACAATTTGGGAATGAAAAGTTGTCACCTTACTTTGCTAACATGATAGAGCACGTTTTGATCCTCCTGTATTGTGTTACACTGTCTTCTGTGAGAAATAGATTAATGTTATTATTTAAATTATCACCATATGCAACAGCTTTAATCACAGACTAACATTACATTGTGTTTTTGCCACACATGCACATGAAAAAATTCTCTCTGTTCTACGAATGGTAGAGCAGCCATAGAAAAACAAAGGGAGCAAGTTAAAAGTGATGTATTTATTTTTACATCAAATCAGTTATGCATAAAATGTTGATCATAAAAATAAAATATTAACGTATTAGCTGTCTTCTTTTTGTTTTTCCTTTAGCTTCAAAACAGAGCTCATTAGACAGGTTCACCTTTGTTTGTACATGGGTTCCAGTCAGAACCACTTTCAGGTTTTCACAAACCAAAATGATGTCTGACAAGTCCTTTACTACAAGGGAATTTTTCCACATCTGAGGGATTCCACAGAGATTTAAACAAAAGCCAACAATCACACTAATGTTACTTTAATTTCAGGCCTGTACAGACCTTATTAAAAATTATGTAGTATCTGGAGTTTAAGAAAAGGTGAATGCTTTTGAAATCTGAGAGTTTACCTGATTTCTAGGCCCTGCTCTGAGCCTAGAGAGTAGAATATATTTCACCATTTTCCCAGGCTTCCAAGAAAACACACAAAAATCATGTCACCCTGTAGACTTAATTACTTCTCATCACCATTAATAGAAATAGGGATGTTTCTCCACGTGACAGGCCCTGCAGTGCAGAAGAAATAACTTCTGTTATTGTAAGAGAACTGAAACAAGACACAAGTAGATTTTAGAGATATTACACATGAAGAAAAGCATTGGTTTTGACCAAGATGAGGTGTTTTGTTCATAACTAATACCACCACAATCATCTGATTCACAACTGACTAGAAGTTCTGCAGCTGAAATCCATTCCCTGAAGGAATTAGGACTCAGAGTCTCAAAAGTGTTGAGCCACCTAACTCCCACAGAAATCAAGGCATTGAAATACCTACAGGGGGTTGGCCTTGTCACCTCTCAGTAAGAGAAAGGCTCACAAGGCTGCTACAGGTTAAGTACAACCAGAAGCTGCAGAAACCACAGTCAGATAATTAATTGCTGTTTTGTGCAGATATATTAGTGTTCCTCACATCTTTGCACCCAGATCTGCTTCAGTGGATAGTTTCAGCCATCAGTGTGCTCACACTAAAGCTGCATTAGCCAAAGGCTACTGGATCTTGGGTTCTGGACTCATTCCAGAGCATTAACATGTTCTGGGTGTCTTTCATTTATCCATGGGCAAGAGCCCCACTTCTACCCACTATAGAAACTTAGCAATCAAGGCTGCAGAAAGGTCTTCAGTGTAACTCCATGAATTTTCAGATGTGCCCAAGGCCACATGCCTTTCACCAGAGGTTTTTCCTGTGCTTTGTCTGCCTGAGATTTGTCTCATATGACTTTAGAGAGTCATCCATTCCTTCATTTGGGGAGGACCTAATTTATCTTTGTACTTCTCCTGTGCCTCGTGTTAGAAGACAGACACATTCATAATGCATGGCTTTGTGATGTGTGCTCCATGACAGCTACAATCTGTGAGCCACACACCCAAACTCCTTGAGAAAAGCACTTGCTGAGGGCTGAGGCCAGTCACACGTAACACCCTTCTCCTTCACACCACACTTTACAGTGGTGAGGGTACTGTTTTCTACCCTCCATCTCAAAGGTTTCACTGCTGGAAAACTCTTCAGCATCTGCACACAGAGAAACAATACACAAACACACATCTGTCCCCAGTTCATGGCATCTCACCCTCTGAAACAACAGATTTGGTTTAAAGAGAGATTTAAACAAGAAAGATTTGAAAAAATTGCATATCATCTTCAGAGTTGGTGAAAAATTTAACTGGCAACTACATTATAAATACATTTAATCCATTAGTCTGTCTCATGTAACTGAGGTTAATAAATGCAAGGCTTAGATTTGTTCTTTCAGCATCCAGCAGTTTGTGTTTTCTGACGAGTCATCTTGCTTTTCTGATTGCTCTCATTACAGGCTCAGGGAAGAGCACAAGCCACTTTTTAAAATGCACCCACTTCCTGAGCCTGCTTTCAGAATAGCCAGAGTAGCAATCCTCTTGTGTTAGCAAGCTGTGGCTCTTCTAGAGCATGGATCTCCAGCTGGCTTGGGAACACACCCTATCCAACCCCTTCCCTCCTGCCTCAAATGCTCTCCCACATGGAAACAGAGCTGTTCACCCCCTGGCTTGGGTGCACTAATGGGGTCATTTTAGGTGAAAGATCTGTCTTCTACACCAGCTCCATGTCCTTTTCCATTCTGCTTGGAGGTTACAGTTGTGTTTAAAACCTTGAGCAGGGTATTTTCCACAGCAGACCACAATGGCTGGAATCAATGGGAAATTTTGCAGTAATGCAGTAATGGTCCATATCAAGAGGCCCAGGATGGAAAATTTCTAGTGTAGGCCTGTGTTTGAGGAATTCTGTACCTCTAGTTTAAAAAAAAAAAGGGGGGGACAAGGTTTCATATTTTTTCTATGGCTCAGTGTAAAACGTTTCTCTTGATTTGCACATTCCTTACATGCAGTGGCTATGGAATTTATGAATATTGCCACTCATGGAGGCAAATGCTGTAAATAACCCACCTAAGAATGTGACTTTAGAAAAGGAGGAATGTGAAGCCCTTTTGGGTAGAAGAGATGTCCTTCTGGATTATGCATGTGACACTCCAGCGTTAAAATTAGGGACTGTTCGAACTACATTTCATTTTCAGATCTTTCTCCCTCTCTTTGCCAAGGCTTTCAGAGAGGGTTTTATTTTTTTCTTTATGATACCCTGAGGAAATACCTCTCATGTTGGGTCAGCATCTTGAGCTGTCTGCAGCATTTTCAAGACTAGCTTCTGAGGTTTTGCCCTCTGAGAAAATCAGCAGAAAGGAAGGCATGATGTGGTCATACATTAGCTGGCCACAGTCTCCCTGTATGGCTGCTATTAGTGCTCTGAGTGGCTCCAGTGGAGCTGCCCTTCCTGAGCAACAAGAAAAGTCACTACAGTGTGGGTGATGCACTACAGTCTAGCTCCCCAGCCAAATTAATGCAATTATCGTACTAATTGAAATTTTCAGTCCCTCAGAACTAGAGTTCCTTTTCCCCAATTTCCCCTGGATGTTTTTCTCTTGTTGGCCTGTAGCAGTTGAAGCTCCTGATCGCTGGCCAAGGGCCTCAGCTGGGAAGAGGTTTCAGCCCAGGTCCCTTCTGGTCCTCCAAGGTGTCTCTGAATAGCCCATGTCAATCCCAGATCCTGGTGTACCCATACTCCATGCAGAGGTGTAAGATGGGTTCTGGTTCCCTTGAACAGGGATAAAGTCTGGCCCACAAGGTTGCCCTTAGTTATTTCTCAGAAAACTACCACAGGTGAGATTTTCTCACCTTCTTTCACTAATTTTTCCTTAGCGAGATCTCCAGGGTACTGTTTGTCATTACTGCCTTCAACAGATGAGTCCAGGACTTGGTAATCACCACTGAGTGATCTGTGAAAGGAATTAAAACTAAACCAAACAAGCACTTTCCATGGTGCACCTCACGCACTAAGCAGCCCTGTGCAGGGTTGGAAAATTTCCTTCCCAATGTCCACAAATGATCAGTTTCTGCCTTGAAGCACCGAGCTGGATTCGATTACACTGAAATCAGTATTTCAGTCCATGTAACTCCAGACTACAAGAGATACCCAATGACTTTGGCACACTGGGAATTCAATCAAACGTTTATACTAAGGGGGACTATTTACTTCAGCCCCTAGAGGTACCACTTTAAAAAAATCCCCTGAATATCGCTGAAATTAATATTAAGACTTTATACCCTCATGTATTTTTGAGGATTTATATATGTTGAGATATCATTTTTCCTACCACTTATCCTCTTACATACTCCCACAATATCTCATCTGTGGCATTTTCCCAGATGGGGCCCACAGCAACGTTCCTGTAGCTTTTGGCTCACTTAACACTCCCGCTTAACAGAATCCTTCATTTGATGAGGTCTTCTCTGCTACAACGCCCAGCCCTACAGAACCCCAGGCACTGCCTTTTGGTAACATCCCCCTCTGCTTGCTACATGGCATCCTCTGTGCACAGCACACCCCAAAAGTGGCCGTGGGCCTCATTCTCCTCTGTCCCGCAGTCTCCTAAGAAAAAGGAAGCTCTGGGAGCACCCACGCAAGCCACTGCCAGAGAAACAGCAGAAATTTGGCATTCTGCATCTGTGTAGGCAACAAGACAAAGTGAAAGGCAGCAGATAACTGAGCTCTTTATTGCTTCTGTACCACAATTTTCCCGTTTTCAAAGGCGTTCCAAATGGAATGACGGGGCTGACAGCCTGTGCACTGGCTTCGATGGGCTCTGCCTTAGGTTTCTATTTCTGGGTGTGAAGACCTAATTTTCAGAGGCAGATAATTTTTGAAACTGAGCCTATATCCCTTTCACTGCTCTTGATTTACATGTGATTTGTCAAACAATTAAAATGTGCATATTGTCATCGCAAGGCCAAAACATCTCTTCATCTCTTCTTCATTTTCATTTCCCCACAGCACAGTTTTCAACAAGTGAACTTGGCACTGAGCAAAGCCTCCTTGCCACTCCTGACTGAATGGGGCTTCAGTCACCCTGCAAATGTTCACATGTGGCATTTCATCTGGTTTCATCTTTGTGTATTCAAGCACACCCTCACATTTTCTCCTTCTGTTTTTTCCTCCCATCATGAACTACTTCTATTCCTTAACAGCCCCTTAACGTGTACAGACTCTTCCACCTAAGCCATTTTCATATTTGTCTTTGACTTGAGCACTAGTGGTACTGTCTGTGACATAGAGATTTTTTACAGGTATCTCACAAATTCTCAGTATTCCTTGAATTTCTAAAGTCAGCAAACAGGGCAAAACACCTGCCAATTATTTCCCTGAACTAAGCCAGCTTTTCTAAGTCAATCAGTGTGTTCCCATTCAGATATTTAATCATCCTCTGCTTCTCTCAACCTGCCAATTCATGCTGCACTTCTGGCAGACCAAACTGGTATTTAGATACTATTGAGCATCAATTCACATGATTGTTTGCACACAGGTGTGCCATGAGGTTCCCATCACTTGTTGCAAACACGTCAGAAACCTCAGCCACACATCTTATCCAGAACATCTGCACAGTGGAGATAACAATTCTGCCCCTCTCCCAGGAGGGACTACAAAAGATGGCCATAATGGGAAGAACTGTATTTTTTGTACCATCACAGACCACATAAACTCTGTACCATACAACTATTTTAAACAGTACTTTTAAGAAAAATTTGAAAGTGTGAAGAAAGATTGGGCACTAGGAGAATCAGCTAAAATTTTAGAGAATCACAAATAATTTTCTGCCTATTAGACAATGTTTCTTTTACACTGTATCCAACTGATTTTTCTAGGAAATGTCAACATACAAGTGATTGCCATGTGTTCCCTGAAAATTGATACTATACTTAGGAACATAAGAATTAAAAAAAAAATCCGCTAATTAATGAAGAGTTTCCACTGCCAATTACTACAGCTGAGTTCTTCACCTACAAAAAT
Organism: Eopsaltria australis; assembly: GCA_034509425.1. Lineage (NCBI taxonomy): Eukaryota > Metazoa > Chordata > Aves > Passeriformes > Petroicidae > Eopsaltria > Eopsaltria australis. Next base: position 863,903 of record JAVTVJ010000130.1, read on the forward strand.
CTTCTAGGTTTCTTTATTTTAAAAAAATCTATTCATAATAATCCTAAATAGTATCAGAATTTTGTGATGTAAGTAAACTAGGCTTTCTCAGATGTGCAAAGCAGGTTTGGTCCCAGACGTTATCTCAAAGGAAACAGCATTTCATGCAGTTTGTTCAAGACAAAGCTGGCTTCTCCTTCCTGAAAATTTTTCTGCAAGTCTATCTTCCATCTGTGCCTTGGCTTTGTCCTACAAATCATAGCAGCACAAGGCACTGATCTTCAAAACTGTAATGTTTTCTTATTTAGATGCTACACATCTAATAAATAGCCCTGTCCCTCAGTGGTACCATGTGCAGTGTCAGTACAGAAGTGGATCACACAGGACAGTTTCTGGACAGTGGCCTGTCAATGTACCCACTTAACTGATGTGTATTTGGTGTTTACAGAATCCTTCACTCAACACCTGGTTCAGATTTCCTTCCTTAGGAGGTGAACACTGCCTGGGAGTTTCAGCCACAGCCCCCAAAGCTGAGATCAGAGCTGCGAGTGTCCTGCACAGGCAATGTCCCAGCAGATCTTTAATACAGCCTGAACAGCTCACATATTGACAGAATTCAGTCTCTTCCCAGTTTTTTATTTCTTTAAAAATTACTGAGAAAACACTCGCCCAGACATTGTTTTCCAAATATGGGTATTCTTAGTTACTGGCAAATGTGCATAATCCCTATCTGTCCCTGGGTAGGGTGGGATTTGCTTACCCACTACAACATGTTTTGGATCCTGGATTTCCACTGTGAAGTGAGCTCTTCCCAAGTCAGACTGATGTAGAAAGGTCAAATCCCCAGGGTACACAACTAGACTGCGTGCAAAAGGGCTCCCAGTCACCTCCATGGGCAATTGCATAAAGATAAATCCTCTCATGGACAAGCAAAGCAGTTTGAAATATCTGCTGGGATATTTGTGTCCACCTTTTATATAAGGACAGGGCACCACTCTTGTAACTGGAATGCAGTTCCACAAAAATCCAACACGCTGACTCCTTGCCACAGCATTGTGTTCCAAAGGTCTCTACTGAAAATTAAGCTTATGCCCTTGGTTACTGCGTGGCCACAGCTGGGATGATGCAGCTGCCTCTCCAACTTCTCCTGCAGGTTACTCTGCACAGTCACTGTCATGGCAGATGTCAACATTTTGGGGTGCCCGGTACCACCCTGCACTACCTACTACTAAGGAAACATCAACAGCCTCATGCACTGATTACTACCCCACATGTCTTTGTCAAACACTTAATGAAGCACATATTGGGTCTGCTGATCTGACTGTCAATTCATTCTAAATGAATCCACATGCCAAAGGATTTAGGTGCCAAAAGCTGGAAGAGCTTTCAAGATGATTTTTTTTTTAGCCCTGACCATGACAGCTGCACAGCAATATGCCATCTGAAGCCATAGATGTTTGAAAACTTAGAATACCAGGTAGTGCAAAATCACGAATTTCTGTGACTTCCTCTGAAAAATCACTCCTTGGCTCTACCCCAACAAGCAGAAATGACAAGCCTACAAGATCCCTTTTTATACTACAGAGCTGAGGTATTAATTTTGTGTTGTAAGCATAACCTGTGACCAGCCTGGGAAAGTGGCAATTACATTATTTTGTTTGGGTTTGTTTTGCTTCAGTCCCTGTTTTGCACAGCCCACATGCAGCTGAACTAGCAAAGCTTAAGAGGGAGTAAGAGCCCCAAAATGAACGTCACAAAGGAAAAAAGGTTGTGTTTCACTGGCAGCAGATCTATTTTAGGACCTTCCCACTCCACTCCTGATCTTACACCCTTGTAGCTCCTCAGTTGTGTGGCACACCAAGCCTGTCCCCCTGACCCTGCTCCGACTGAAGGCCAGTGATGGGGAGAGGGCAGGGGAGGGCAGGAGTGAACAAAGGCTGCCAGGAACGTGGGAGGCCAGGCTTTCTTAAAACAGCAATGAAAAGATAAACTAATTACCCAGTGTGAAATTGATAAATGATAAAGCAGACATCATTTAACAGTCCTAGTGTTGAGCACAGATGTTCTGCGTGCATGTAAGAAGTGCTGCTGCTGGGCTTTCCACTGCTGCTCCAGGCTTCTCATTTCTGCCCCAGCAAGGGCAAGGCATTTATCCCAGCTCCTGGCCTTTCCTTTCTCATCGATTGAGGGAAGCAAGGTCAGCCACTCCAATCTGGCCTTTAAAGCAGAACTGCCCATCAGTCAGATCCTCCAGAATCAGAGGACAAAGGTTATTTAAAGCCTTCTCTAAAACAGTTAGGAGGGAATTTGCATATGGGAGAGTTCAGGGTGAAACCAGGATCTCCAAGCACCTTAACTGATCCCAGCAACTCCACCCCTGAGAAAGCAGTCAGAGGGCTTTGGCCCAACCAGATGCTTTGATGTCGTGGATGAAAGATCTCCTGCATCCTGCTTGGCTTTGGAGCCATGAACAGAGTGGGCTGCAAGGCATTTTCACAAACTGAACACCAGAGAAACTAATACTACATGAACTAAGCACAGCACAACAAAAGAATCCTTCTAAAAATGTAATAAATACCCACTCAAATGACAGTGGAACCCCAGCTGCATGTTTAACACCAGCCCATGGTTGTTCCAAATCTCTGTTAAAGTACTTCAGGGAAAGAACAGCACCTCTGTAGCACTTAGAGCTGGCCTTGAGAATGAGCATGATAACCCAGACCCATAAATACATGGAAGTAATAAATATGTAAAATAAAAAGCTTGAAAACTAATGTAAACAAAAAAAAAAAAAAATGTCCAGAAGGGAGATTCAATTATAGAACAAACCTGCCAAAGTTTCATTAAAAGACTATTTAAACTGAAGGAAATCAGGAAAACTCCAAAGTTGGGCCAAAACATCATCCTTCACTTATCCTCTTGTACCTGCACATCAGAGATAATAGTGCCTTCTCTGAGCAGTGGGCGACCTTATGTACCAAGTGTGCTGCAATAACTAAGTACAGCAGGGGTGAATTGAAGATGACATTTCAGCCTTTAACTGAATTTCCCACATTTCTTCAATTTACGCCAGACCCTTCCATTATTTCAACTTATCTTTTCTCTGATAGCACACAAAGCCAAGGGGTTTGGAGAGTGGCACTCACACGCACACAAACAGGCACACCCACACACTGAGCAATTATTGCATTGCCAAATTATCTGCACAATCTCTCATTAAATATTTGTCTTCAGAAAGACCTGCAAGAACTGCTCTTTTCCACGCACAGCCCCTCTGCAGCCCTTGACCAAGGAATCCTGGAAGCAAACATCCAGCCACGGCACCTCAATTTCACTCATGCTGCACCATTAAAATGGGACAATAATTTCATCAATCCAGCAAGAAATTGCAAGTCACTTCATTTATAAATAGGCTTTTTTGAGGGTTTGGGGTGTTTTAGTAACAAAAGGAAAAACAGAAAGATTTTCTTTACTGATAAATGCTGCAGGAAATAAAAGACATTTTTTACAGAAATGGTTCAGCACTGTTAGCCTGTTGGTACAGTGCACACCTTGGCTCACATCAGTTGTTATTGGATAGCAGAAGCTGTATCCATCTGTAACTTTCATTAAAATAGAATGCCACTGCATAATTATATCTGGATTTTTTAAATTCAATTTTAATTTTTTTTTTTTTTTTTTGCACAGGATTCCAGTAAATCTTTCTTTCTCTGTTGGAACACACACAATATGTGAAATCTGCATTTACAGCTAAAAATGGGTGCACAGCGTCAAAGCATAGCATGCAAATTAAGCATGATAAAAACAAAGCAGCAAGAAACTGAAACATCAAATGGCTCTTACTTGATATTTCTGCCATTCATAGCATCTCCAAATTAAAAAAAAATACTAGAAGAGCTGCTTCAGAAAAATAGACACATCAGATATTTCCATATGAAAACTATATATATATCTAATTCCAGAGCAAACAGGGATAATTCTGTCTTCCCCTTGTTGCACAGAGCACAGACACTTCAAGTGAATAATTCAGCATAAAGCTCCCTACTTCAGGTAGTGCCTGGTTACCAACAGAATTGCCTTGATGCCTTAGCCTTGATGACCAAGGAGTAGCAGGCAGACAATACTTCACATTTCGAGCTTCAGTCACTCCTGGAGCTGGCTCAGTTACAGGGAATAATTCTGATTCTCAGCAAGTTTAACACATTTGCATGAAAGAAATAATTTACTCTGTTGCACCCCCTAGTGGGATTATTTAGAGCAATCAGATCCTCACGGTTTTGTTATTTTTCTATTCATAGTACATGTTAACTAAGGAGAGGCACAAAAGGATGTACTTAGGTTCCCAAATTAATTTACTTCAAGGTTAACTGACATTTCTCTCTTTTGTCGGTGGTTTCCACTAAGGCATGCAGCACCCTGTGATACATAAACGTTTGATATAATCATGAATTTCTGGTTTGTGAGCTGGGTTCTATTTTCAGTTTAAACTCAGAGTAGAAAGACTTTCTATTCCAGGGAAAAATTACTCATTCTCTTTTTAAGGTCAAGCAATACGTGTAATAAGGAGAGATCCAAAGAGAGGAGGAGAAAATGTGGAGTTGGTGCATTATTCATGCCAGCTATCTTCAATGCGTTCAATAAGTTTTTGCAAATTGGCAAATGGCAAAAAGTCACAGTACTGTTAACATGGTTATTTGACTTTGTGTCCATGTTGTTCTTACCTCAGTGAACTTCCCTGGAAAAAAAATCAGACCCGTAATAAATGAAGCAAAGGGTGAAGGGACCAAATTACCAGGACTCGAATCCTGGAAAGATTTAATTTACCTATCTTTTGCTGTGGGGCTGATCATGCTCTCGTTGCAAAGAGATGTTTGTCAGCCACATTAGCAGGAGCCAGCCAGAGCTCACAGATTCAGTGTGGCCAGAGCTGACACTGCACATGAACCATGTACAGGAAGCTTTTGGGAAATCAGGCCCAAATGTTGTGTTCAGATCAGCAACACCTGGATAGGACACGGGGCTGGCAACAACAGCTGGGAGCTCCATCCTTGCTCCAGCTTCCTCGTGGCAGACGTGGAAGAAGGGAGGCATAAACATGTCCTCAAAACCCCAATCTGGCTGTTCTTCCAGAACTGGAGCAGAGCAGCACAGACAGTTTTCCCTTCGCTGGAGGTGCCTGCCCTGGCCTACACAACACATTAAAGGCAGATTAAAAAGCTGGTGTAGAGAGTGACTGGAAACAGGTACCACAGGGCTGCTGGAAGGCATTTCCCCTTCCCCCAGGCTGGCAGGTCTGTCCAGTCTTGCTGAAGCTCTCACTCTCTAAGGGTTTTAACTATACGTATAAAGATGTACAGACGACCCCAAATTGCCTTCCTCGCTGCATTATGATTTAAAATATCAAGGCACTTCCAGCAAGTCCTGACATCAGATGGCAAGACGGAGCAAACAAAGAGGTCTAGTTTATCTTTTGTGCTTAGATGTATTTTATACCAGAGTATAAAGGAAATCAATATTCCCATCATAAATCTTGCTTACTCTCCTTATAGGGGTGATGGCTGACTTCCATGTGAAAATGTCAAAATAAAAGCACTTTGCTCTCCGAGAGACTTTGGTTCAATCAGGCATAATACAGCACAAACAACCCTAATGTAAATAAATGCACTGAGAATGCAAACGTGCACAGGAGACAGGGCTGTTAGAGCCCCCTTACCTCCATCAGGGATATCTGTGCACTGCCTAGGCAGACGTGGGAACATCTCCTGCTTGCTGCCCACCAGAACGAGCATGGGCTTTGTGATCTGATGAGCCGTGATTTTCTCTCGCTCATTAACATTCAAAATGGTTTCTTTCTACTTCCTTGCAGCCCCTTAGATGGTTGACCAGAACATAAACAAGAAAGACCATTCATATTAGCCAGGGAAGGCTGGCTCTGGCTCGCTGCCTGTGTGACTATGATAATAAGCCATTCTTAAAGCGTTATCAATGTAAACCGCCTTGAAATCCACACGCGCTTCTGTCCTGGTGAACCCTCGTGATGCAGTCACTGCTCTTCTGCTTCCTCATGGCTGACACAGATCACATCAAAGCCATTATGACCAAAGGGAAGATGAATAACTTCAGCAATTTTAGCTGTAAACGTGTTAACAGAAGTACGTTTGCGTATTTCAGATTAAAAAAGAATCAACGCTAACAAATAACCTGAGAAGGTCATTACCATTTCACATTAGTGAATTACCAATAAATTATTTTGAGGAAATTGCTTCATTGTGAAACCAGGACACTGGAAAGAGCAATATTATGTATATAAAATTAAATTCTAGCAAACCTATCTGACAGACAATAGACACAGAAAGTATATCTTTCCAATAATGGGCATTTGTAATTCACAATAATTTTATCTGCGTGTGTATCTGAAACAAGAAGAAAACACAAGTGAAGATTTTGTAGGGAAGTGTTGATAACAGAGGTAACAGGATGAAAAGAATAAAAACAAAATTGCTTCCAGTAGCCTGGCGGCAAAAACTGAAGCACAGTGTCATCAATATCCATGACATCTGTGAACAGAGTCATCACAATGCTAAAAAAATCATATTTCATTTCCTCTGTTAAGGTTAGCCCTGCGATCTGGCACCTGTGTTTCTTGTTATAATGCTGTCAGTAGGTGAAATTCACAGGACAAGGGCTGTGTGTTACTTATGTCCTACTTAAGCCTACATTTACTCAGGGTGTGTACTATAATCTGTTACACATAAATGCTTTTTCTGATCATTGGTACTTCATTTAAAATTATTTTGACCCAAATATTAGAGGCATTCTATCTTTTCAGTGATGCACGGGTAAGAGTAAAACCTTACAACACCACGAGTTTGGATTTAATTTTCCATACAGAAGGAGGTTTTTTTAATTTTAGTGTTCCTCATTTCCTTACACTCATGCTGGTACTAACACCTGTGCAAACCGAGTGTAAAACTCGATCAAATCACAATTCCCCAATCACATCAGCAGTGGTATTTTGCACCCGCTTGGCACAGATGCAATTTATTATATGAGATTAAACACAGGCCTTCTGTATTTAAAACAGCACACATTTTCACCTATAGATATCATCACCAGATCTAGGCACGGGGGAAATAATGATTTGAGTCCATCTTAAATTCCCATGGATTCCTGTAACTATCACCAAGTAATCCTGTGGCTGAAAGGCACCGCTCACTGAGCAGCCCAAGGAGGACAGAGCTGTTATAAATCAGGTTCAAAATGCACAGGCATGGCTGTGTCAGAAAGATGTCACAGTGCATGGCTGTTACAGACCTCTTGGTTTTGAAAATATTAAATACATGCAAAATGTAATGGCAAAATGGTCAAAATGTCATGATGGTGTAACAGCATAACTCTGTAAGGAAATGCTGTAACCCAAATCTTCCTGCCTCCTAAGGATTGCTAATTCAAAGGGGAAAAACAAGCCGAGTTTCCATCTTTGAAAAACACCCTCCAAAAAAGGTTCCCTACGTCACATCAACATTGTCTGTAACGTGGAAATTGTATAGAGGGAGAATAAATTATCAGCAAATTAATTGGATATAAATAGAATGCTCTTATGTGTTTGGCTTTAGCTGTCAGCAGCTCAGCGCTCAGAGCTGATCATGGGGGTTGTTTTATTCAATCAAATAAGACCCTTTATATTATAGTGTTCTATATTCTGTAACTAGAACTATTATAATTTGAGCTGAAGCAGTTATCTTTACTACCTTGTAATACAATCTGAAAGAGTTACAGAAAATGCTGATATACTTAGGATGACCTTCTTTGGTTCAGTGGTGTTACAGGCACACATTTTTTTTCTTTTTTTGTTACTAGGAAGGAGAAAATTACATTGGGCTAAAATGAATACTAATGAAACTCCTTAGTTAGCTTTCTTTGTGATAAGAATAAAAAATTGGAGCTATGTTCCTCTAGAATCTCAAGCAATTTTTGTCCTTTATTCTGATAGAAAGATTACTGACAGTAGAGAAGGAGAGCAAAGTAATTTCATAAAATATCTGCATTTTTAAGAATGCTTTTGTTGCAAAAATGTTGGTGTGCAATTTCTTCAATCTACTTTTAAGGCTGTAAAGAAAAAGTACCTATTTGTTCTGCACTGCAACAATGCCAGCTGCATTCAATCAACTAAAAAGCTGCAAGCCATAAACCTTCCTCCACAGCTATAGAAGAAAAAAAGGCAGGGCCATAAAAATTCATCAGGATAATGTAGAGATGAGGCGTGTTTGAATCACCATCCCTGCAATCAACCAATCACTCATCCTGTGGCATTTACAGCACATCTCATTCCCCTGTTCCTTAAGGACAATTGATTTTCCTGATTCCATTAGCATAACGGCAAGGAAAATGACTGCAGTGCAATATTTCTGGAAACTTCCAACAAGTATGCTGTGTGCTGGAGTGTGACCATAATAATAAGCTACCTAGCTAGCAACTGCGTGTGCTGCTGCTGCTGCTGCTATGGTATCGCATCCAAGGGAAAAGGACACAGACTAAGCAATTTTGGGTTCATGCACAGGGAGGGGGGAAAAAAAATGTTTTCACAGAATATAAACCAAAAACTCACTTAAGCAAATAAACATAATTTCAAGGCGGGCTGATCAGTAGGCAACATCTAGCAGGCCTTGAGCGTTATTGTGTTATGGTTAATAATTCCATTTTCTGAGACATTAGTAATACTTCTGCATTCCTCAATGGCTTTTATACTCCTGCTTTAGCTTAGGTTTGAAACAGAAGAAAATGAAACTTTAATACCAGAGTTTTGTTATAAATATACAAGAAGAATGCATCAGTGGATTCCCCAAAGAATTTACAACCATTCACAGCATTACACAGTCATCAGCACTAAGCAGGGGTCTCCGCATTTTTCAGTTTTCTCTGTAAGTTCAATGATAATATCCACACTTGCTTAAATTATTCAAGATGATGAAACTTTATTGGTGAACATGCGCTGCCTAAATTTAAAAATGTACATTATTATCTTCCCTTGTGAATGTATTTTAAGGATGTGTTAAGCTTTTTGAAGTGTAATTCAGAGACTACTGTATCTCAAACAACATAAAATACTTTTCATCTTGTGAAGGATCCTTTAGACTTCTAAGGTCCTATCTGTTGTACATTTTTAAGTCCCTTTATAGTTTCAAACCCAGTGGGTTACGCATGTTAAATTCAATCCCAAAATTGAATTCAAAGTTGATACCAGCCTGCCTGCAGAACTAAGGAAAGTCTTCCTATTATAAGAACCAAAAGTCAATATTTTTAACCCCTCATTGACATGGGTTTTTCTCCTTTGTCTCTAGAAATGTTCCAGTAGTCCTTACAAAAGGCCAAAACAAAAAAGAAAAACCGAATTTCAATTGCATCCTATGACAGGACTACCAGCTGGCCCAGATTGTTACAAGAATTTTTACTGTTGAGGTTTTTTACTATTATTATTTTACATCCTATAATCTTTATTCATAAATATGGATCCTTTCTTCCTCAGAGTGATAAAGACACAGGACTACTACAGAAAACTTAAAACTTACATACAAAAAAAGATTGTAATAGGTATAAACAGAAGAAAATTAAGAGTTACACTGCAACGTCCCAGTGTGAAATCCCAGTGGTTCACCTGGATCAGACACAAACACTCCATAGTCCCACCTCAGGCCTTTGTAGAACTGAAAATTCACAGCAAGGACAAATACCCAACAGTGTAAATCATCACCAAAACAAAATGACCCACAGAATGCTGCCTTCTGCACAAAGGCATTAACCAAGTGCTAGGCAGGGTATCCCTATTCAAGCACCCCATGGAATGTGTCAGGGACCCTTAGGGAACAACTCTGGGACAAACAGGAAAGGGATCTGGTAGAGCCCATGTCTTAGGACAGCTCCCTTGACCCTGTGATATTGATAGCAGCTGCTTCTGAGCAGAGTGAAATCTTGTGGCTGCTTCAGCCTCTGCCCAAAACTCCAGCAAATCCAGTGTGGGCAGAACAATGTGGCCCTGGATCTCTGTGTGCTGCACCCAGAGTTTCCTGCTTCACCAGCTTCACCCTCTGATTGATAGCACAGGCAAAGCAAGCACAACTTTGGATACACTCGAAACAATTAGCTTTCAGGAAAAGCTATTGTCATCAATTCTGTCTATCTTGCAAAGTTAGAAATTCCCTTGATACCCTGCCCATGTCACTATGCTACATAATAGCAACTATTCTTAATTAAAAATGATCACAGGATGTAGCTTTCCATCTTCATGGCCGTCTACAAAGAATCACAGTACAGGGATCACAATGATAGAAAGGACTAAGCCCAAATCCGTCTAAACTCTACAGACCTGGTTGCTCTTCTCTTATATAAGAAGTCAGTGTCTCCAAAAACCAAGCGCTTGTTTTGATTGCTTGCAGAATCTATTTTTGCCCACACAGATTAGCCCATTTTGGCCCTGGGTGCATGGTTTTAATTTCTCTTGTTTACATCTCAGTCCAATGTTTTACTCATTGCTTAATATCTGCCAAGAACCAAAGCATTTTGCAAGATGAATGCAAATGTCAAATAACCTTTTCAACAGAAATAAAATGGTCTGAGGCAGGTCATGGGCTCCTGCTCTGGCAGATCCAAGTTTAAACCCTTGTCTGACAAATACTTAATGTACAGATTTAGATAAATGACACGGCTCCTCTCTGCCTCCATTTTCTTGTGTACATAACAAGGATAAAGATATACCATTGCTTTGGAGAGGTCTTATCAGATTAGCTGGTATTTGGGCAGCAGTGTGACACCATGGTCCATCTCACCACTGAAACAGCCATTCCAGAGTCTGCTTTACAGAGAACAGCAAAACACCTACTTGATAAAAAAGAAAATGAAAAAGATGTGATTTGAATCTGTGTCACCCACTGTCCTCTTACCCACAAAAATATCTCCAGCTCATGGGTATCAATACCATGCAATGCTCCCAGGGACTGTCAGTCCAGGCCTTTCCTGGATATATTCTGCAATTACAGTGGGTGAGGCCCAGCTCCACAGCCAGGATAAAGAGGCATCATTTGGTACAGGAGGACTGTCATGGAGCATGGAATTAGCACAGCTCCTTCCTTAAAGCAGATTTCTCCTCCTAAGGAGGATGAGGAGGTTCATGTGTACTTGTTGATCAGCACCTGGGATCAGAGCCACAAGCACAAGGAAGATTCACTGGTTTAAAATTTAGACATCCTAAACACAAATTATATTCAAAGTAGAAGCAGGCCAAAATGAAGAGGAAAGATTATTTTGTGGGGTTTTACAGTTGGTCAGGAGCTCATCTTTATAGCTCCTCTGAAAAACAGCACTATCAGCAAAGACACCCTACAGTGTGAGGGCATCAGCTCTAAACTAACTCAGAGGGAAATGCAAATCTATTAAGTCAACACCAGTTGTCTCTGACCTATTTAGTCCTTATCTGCCCACAAGCTTATTCTGATTTACTTAAAGCAGTTTATCCAGGATGAGCTAAGCCCCTGTTACTAATTGGCGAGCATCTTGTTTCACGTTGGCCTAAATGTCTTAAACTCAGCTAAAAAACTCTAGTTTAGAAAGATCAAAGTGTCTACACAGCTATCCACATTGCTTTAACTAAGGTCTTTTTAAATTGAATCCTAAATTAGTCTGCATTAATTGAATCCTTTTAATTAAGGTGCATGCTTGAGCCCAAGATAGAGCCTATTTGCGTGCTGACCAAGGACCTGGTTAACTGGCACGATGCAAAGAAAACCCATTGGGCAAAAGACACCTCACATCCCAAATGTTTCTTTTCTGTTTTGCTTCCAGGCATCAGAACCATAAAGCCTCCAGGTCCACTGAAGTGTGCTGAACCTTGATCCTAGAAGTGCTGTCACACAGAGTGAAAATGAGGTACATGAGAGCATGAATAATATATATCACATTGCACTACATAGCTCCTTGGCATGCAAATGTCAAGAACTGGATCGTCAGCACAATATTCAGTCCAGTTCACAGGCTGAATATAGTATTAGGTGCTGTTGTTTATTTTTTAAACTCAATACCAAAAATGTCCCTTAGGCAAGCTAACAGTTTAGGCCAAAATAGTAAAAAATGCACACTACCTCAGGAGCCAAACCAGGGTCTGTCTCAGTTGGGTCAAGGAACCCTGGCTCTGGTATAGAGCTCCCTGTTTCACCAAGACTGATGTTGAGCAGACAAGAAGATTTATTTCTTTATTTCTGACTCCTTCCTCCTGTTTCCCAAAGCTGCAGCTAACAGCTCCTCAAACATCAGCATTGGCTTTTCTGCTACAAACAAGACAGTCGGAGATCCTTGCAAATCCCTCTGCACCTGCACTCCTGCCCACATAAGGGCCTGAGTGGGGGCAGGGGGAATAAACATCAGAGTGGAAATTTTCAGGAAAGAAATGTGCGAGACGGGTCAGGAGAGATTCCACATTTTTACTGTCTCTTCTTTTCTCTGATCTGATTTCTTCCAGTTCCCAGCATATCTTGCTCCTCATCCCAGCTCTCCCTATAACCATTACTTATTCTGTGCTCACATGAGCACTTCCAGCTTGCAGGGAAAACTGACATTAGGGGCAAACAATATTAAGCCTCACACTATGAAAAATCCCAAATTATACAGCTACACAAAACACAACATGACAGAGAAAGGAAAAAGGACCCACGTCTTCGCCCTTGATCCCTGTGAGATGATGCTACCTTTGGTTGACAGAAAAGGTCTTTTCTCTTTATGTCACCTCTCAGTCACTCTGTGAACAGCTGTTTATATTTCTTCTTTCCTTGGACATGATCCTAAAAATCAGGTTCATATGCACAATGTTGATCTGTAGCTCCAGTGTTTACCACCTCCTTTCAGCTGTAGAACCAGATTCCAGGGAGAAATTGTCCCTGAGAGCACCAAGGGAATCCAGAGAGCAGTGCAAGTGGGGGACCCTGGTACATGTGGGACTGGATTTTAAAAAGAGCAGGGCAAACTCAGCAGCCCATGAGACATGTGACAGCAGGGCTTGTGAGGTCAGTGTAGAAAGAGGGGGACCAGAAGTGACACCCTTAAGTGACCAGGAGTCCATCACTTTCTGCCTTGACTTAGGAAAAACTTCTCTCTTTAGGAGGAAGTGTCTATCCCTGGAGAACAGACACAGTCTTCAAGACAAGGCCTCCTGTTTTCCATTTGTAATGTGCCTTTTAACAGCGTTAAATTGCTCTGCACATTAGTGAGGTGGATAATTAATAAATAATAATAATAATTACTTGATGCCGGTTCCATCTGGCATCCGCCGGAGAGCGCAGCCCTCAGTGTGGCTTGGTAATGCTTTCAGCACTTACCAGTCAGACACCATCAGGCCACTCCAGGGCTGGTGGTAAGAGACAGTCTGGGCAGCACAGGGGAGGGGTTTGCTGCTCAGAAGGCTGCTAGATTTATTTAGTATCATATAAAAGCCCTTAGAAAAAAAACCTTCTTCCTTTCACTTAACTCCCTGCCAAGAAATTACTTGGGGGAATGGGGGAAATGCTCTTTTAAAGGCTATTAAGTGTTATTGTTAAAAGAAAAAGGTGCCCATAATGTAGTGCCTTCCCCACAGCAGTTCTTTCCTCTCCCCAAAACAGCATCTCAGTTTTCTGTTTGTTTTGCACTACTAAACTGAAGTTGACACTGTGACTCCTGATGAATTGGTTCTTGATGTCATTGTCAATGCTAATAGTTCTCCGAAAGGAGACAATTTGGTTTTATAATTGCAGCAGCAGCTACATTCAGGGACTCACAAAACAATCAAAAAATATTAGTTACCCTTTCATTACTAGATGATCTTTAAGATCCCTTCCAATCCAAAGCATTCCATTATGATCTCAGAGGAATGCAACTCCCTTTTTCCTTCAATTACTTGGGTGAGAAATATCACCAAAGTCCTGTTCATTTATCACTGCATGAGCAAGGAGAGCAATGCCATTACCTCAAGGCAAGGGCTGACCCTGTGAAGATGGAAGCTTGAGGGCTGCCCAAGGTCATGAGCATTACAGGCTGCTACAGGCCAAAACTTCAAACCAAACTTCCAGTATTACTTTTAATCACTGTCACTCTCCATCACCATGTCTGAGGAAATCTGAGCCTGATCTGAGGCTTGCATTCCTGACCAAATCTGTTGAGTAAACTGTATATCAAAGAGATTATTCAAACTACTGTAGCACTGCAGATCACCAGTAAGAGAGCAAGCCTGGAATCTGTAACCTTTGGCAGTTTTTGGCACTTGATATGTATGTGCATAAGCAAGCAAATAGTACACAAAGGCTGGAGAGGGTTTTCCCTTCCCAGTCCCAGATCTGAGTGCCCATCCTACAGCAACTGGTGAGCTGGCACCAGCTCCAACACTTGACTCAGATTGGATCTGAATTTATTATACTGGTTTTAAGCAGACCAGAAACTAGAGAAAAACAAACAAACAAAAGCCAAACAAGCAAACAAAAAAACCCAGGAGGCCCTATTTTCATATCTTTGGCATTGATTTGACAACAGGTAGGCCTTTTTTCAGCCCTGCTATCTTACTGGCAGAAAAGTAAGAAGGAACTTATTTTTCAATTTTTTTCGGTTTCAAAAGCTTAGTAATGTTTAAGTAGGCTCTTGCTTTCCATACAGCCCCTGGGTGACATCACAGCTTTGAGGTTCAATGTGGAATGTGAAGCTATTACAGAGGGAGGGGAAGAGGGAAGCAGTCATTTTAAAAATCAGACTGACAGGCAGCATTCTGAATGACAGCTACAAGCAGCTGTCCTGGCTTTGAACTGTAACTGTTTTATTTTAAAAAGTTAGGTCAGGAGTATAAACCCCCCATCCCACTTTAAGCTTTTTTAATAAAAATTCAAAGTGAAGAGTTCTGATAGCCCTGAGTAAAAGCAATCGAAGGAGCTACAGTTGGCTACGAATCTGGAGAAAGGAAAATTTCTTGTTAAATTTCCAGCAGCAGTGGAAAGAAAATGAGAAAAAGGGAAGGAAAAAAAAATAGAAAACTTGGAGTGGTCAAAGGGTCAAGAAGAAAAAGAGAGGGACTGGTTCAGTTTGTTGTTGTTAGAGAACAGACACAGTTACCAGCACATTGAGTGCCACTTGGACGTACAGCAGTACTGCTGACATCAGGACACTCAAGAGAGCAAATTCTGTCAGCCCTTGCACCCTCCAGTGTTTTCAATGACTTTTCCCAATTCCACAAGAAATCCACAGAAATAGCCTCTATCAGCATTGCCATTGGGATGCCAGATGAAAGAAAAAATTCCAGCCCCATCTCAGCAGTCAGCCTTGCTTTGTCCAGCACCGAGCAGTGTGAGTGATCTGTGCTGGGCACTGCAGATGCCTGTAGGACTGAGGGAATTGCATATTCTGGGAGCCGTGAAGTGGGAATGTGAAGTTTAAATGGACCTAATATCTTCACTGTGAAATACTGTATGCTAAAAAAAGAGAAATAATGAAACCCTAAGGTTATCCCTGTAACAACTCTTATTTTTTATTTGAAAAACTTAATCAGGAATTCTTATTACTCCCAAATAGTGTTTTAAAATAAAAAACAATCCCTTCCATCCTGCCTTGGGCATACAGTGCTGAACCTTGCAGACGGAAGTCACTCTTGCAGACAGTGCTTCCTCATCCTGCCAGGAGCTGGAGTGGGGACAAGGAAATCTTTGGGGTAAAATAACGGGAGCAGAGGTCCTGTAGGACAAGAAGATGATGAATTCCAAGGGAGAAAGAAGAGCAAAACATCAGAAGAAGACATTTTGGGTTACAGAAGCAGAACAGCAGCGGAGGGAAAAGCCTTATGGGAAAACAGAGCAGCAAGAGAGGTGAGGCATAGCGGAGGGGAGCACAGAGTGGCAGAGCCACAGGGCCAAATCTGCAGATAGCTTTTGGAATGCTGGAACCAAAACTGAAGGAAAAGGAGAATAATTTAAACACAGTGAATCAGAGGGGAGGTTATATCTAATAAATTACAAAATTAATTTTACAATCAGGAATACTTTCTAAAAACGCCTTTTTCATATGTCAGAGCTGCAGAACTGTCACAAATTACTTGAGATGCTGCTCGTGGTGCTGAGAGTCACAGTCTGCTCTGTCTAGGTATCCTTCAGTGTCTTTGTATAATATTGAACAGGTTCTTGTACAATATCCACCACAAGTTAGAGCTAAACTGAGCAGCTACTCCTTGATCAGAGCAGGAAGATTTCCTATTTTCACCTACTCGATTTTCTCAAACTTTACTCTTTAGAGCTGCTATTTTCCAAGATTGGAAAACTTCAGTAAAAATTATTCAAGTTCTTCTATGAAAAGACAGAAAGAAATAAATGTATCTACAAAAAAAAAATATCCAGCCTTTAGGGGTTCTTTAAACAGATGGGGAACCAAACTAACCACCAAAGGAAGGTGAATTCTGATCTGAAAATTGGCTTTGCTGGTTCCCCATTGAGCCCAGCTCATGAGCATTGGCTCTCTTGGTCCCCACTCTGACTTGACTTTGAGTTCAAGTCAAAGATTATTTGTGCAGTCATCTTTTGACCTTGTATTTTTGTCCAGTGCTAAACAGTGAGTTCCAAAGTCAAGTTCTCTCTCTGTACCATATGTACAATTCTATAAATGGTTTTCTATCTAGATACAGACCTAGACAGGAAGCCAAGAGAGACACCAGCACAGAGATTACAGATAATCACTGTTCATTTACTGATCCCTACCCCCCACAGAACTATGTAAGTTAATGAGCTCTGAAATATGAGTTTCAAAAAAACTTTCATTTCAATAATATTCTACACCCTCGGGCTTCTATTAAACTTTTTTTGCAACAATAACACCATTCAAACTAACATTCATATGTGAATTACAGCGATACTGCACCCCGTGAAAATGCAGAGAAAATGAAATAGAAAAGAAAGCACAGTGCCAGCTATCTTAACCACATTCAAATTAACCAGCAACAGCTCCCAAGGACAGGTGAATGTCCCCCAATAAAACCAGAAACTGCCCAGCCTTCCACCATATACTTGAAAGGAACAGCTGGAAAGCAGAGAGATCACAAGACTTATTTCTCAGAATTTCTGCCCTGCTCAAAGTGCAGCAAGAGCAAGCCTTCTTGAGGGACTTTCTATCAGATATTGATATCCTCACTCTCCTAAAGAGATACACACACACTCCATGCTGCTCATCATCAGAATATGCCCCAGCAATTCCAAGGTTAACCTTGCCCCAACCCTGTGTGTGACCCACAGAGCAGAGACTCATTCACCAAACTCTGCTGTTTCCAGCTTCACCCTCCCTTGCAGTGCAGCAGCTCCAGAGTTGCTACAAACACTGTGCAGAGATCTCCCCCAGGAAATCCCACGCATAAGATTTGCAGAAAGATCTGACTCACAAATTTATGCCCAATACAGATGGGTGAAACTTGCCCTCCCAGCTCAAGCAGGGCCTGTTTTTGAAGTCCTATAGCAACCTGAACAAGTCAGCTAACACTTAATGAAATTCCAAAAGCTCAGTGGAAATCAGACAGAAGAGAGTGGCCAGGCACTTCTGCAATTCTGGTAAGGCAGCTACTGACACCAACACAATTCAAAATGTGGCTGTGGAGCTCTTTAGAAAACCTGCCTTTCATGTTCTGTACATCATTCATGTAAACATTGATTTGGATGCCTATCCAGGAATGATACAATCCAAAAATATGAGTTTCATGAGCAAAGAAGGAGAAACCCACAACACAGGACCCTGACATACCTCAGCCCCACAAAATTTGAATTCTGATCCCAGTCCAAATATAATCTGAATTCCCCTCTACGCATCAACATCTGTGCTGGAATTTTTGCTGAAGCCTCATGCCATAATGCTGTAAGAAGAATCCAAGACTTCCAAAAGCAATAAGGATAAGCCAAGATCACAATAGGAACTGAGATCTGGCCTCTAATTTGTTCCTTGAATTTTAAACCTTCAGGTTACAGGTCTGTTTTGCCTCTGAGCCAGTAAGGAGTTCTGTGTGGTGGCAGGAATTTGAGCTGTCTGGTGCTCATCACAGGACCTGGATACTTCTTTCCTATTTTCATTATTTGGCCTTGGATCTCTCTGATTCACAGAATAAAGTAAACGAGACTGAAGTGAATCTTTTAAAGGCCCTGTTATTTCTGTCTCAGCTAATTGTGTAATCCAGCTCTGTGCAATAACAATCACATACGTTTTCTGTACGAGGTTCAGCCTTATACACAAAACCTTTTCAACACAGTTCTTTTAATATCCCTGTGCCTACACAATTCCAGTGCAATCCAACAGAGTGGGCTGGCCAACTCACAACTGGTGGCTGTTGATTTTTTTTGTTTGTTTATTTGCAGATCATCAAGAGCATGTGAAGAGTGGGTATGTGTGAAAAGAACTGCAGACTGAGCAGCTTAAAATTGGATTGCTTGAGCAAAAAACACTCTTTTCCTGTTCAAAATTGTTCAGGACTGAATCCTGACCTCAAGGTAAAGCAGAGAAAACTGAATTTGAAAAGGATGGGATCTTCAACTATTTGAAAAAAGGAACAGCTTCTATTTATAGGAGCAGGTTCTTCTCTCCCAAGGCAAAGGACATGAGAAACATCATTCTGCACTGCAGCCCTACAGCTGTCGGGGTAACCTTTGTGTCTGCACTATCTGCAATCAGTCTGATCACCACTGTCTACATGTATTGCCCACCCTATTTCAGAAGTTCTGGTAAGGACTGGGCAGAAAAATCTCTCTGAAGTCCACAGCCCCACACAGCTGATCCTGTCTGGTTCTGCTGGCTTCTGCAAATCCAGGGATTTGAAAGCCTCTCTTCCAATGCTTGCCTGGAATAATGGGTGGTCAGAGAAGTACTGTGGCTAGGAGACAAAAACACAAAGATGTTAAATGCTCTCTCTTCCAGCAAGGCCTGTATTAGCTTTGCAGTGAATAACAATTATGGTATCTCAGAACAATTACAAGCAAAGAATCTCAAAACTGAAGCAAAAGGGCATTTTTGGATAAGAAGTCCTGACCAGTCTCAGTGGGCTTCACCCCTTTTGGCAGGTGAAACAGCGTGGAGAGACCCCCTGGGCACAGGGTGAAAACTCTGAGCATCTCCTTTCCTGAGGCAGCAGAACAAGCCAGAGGCTGCTGTGGAGGATGAGCTGCAGAGTTGTGCCAGAAAACTGGGAAGTTTCAGCCCAGCCCAAAGCTCAGCTGACTCTGGGCAGCAGCTCTGGTGGCATGGGGTGAACCCAGACCCACAGACCCACAGCAAGCAGGGTCAGGCTGCTCCCCACATCTGCAGCCAGTCCTGGAGCCAGAGCTGAGGCAGCTCTGCAGTGCAAGTGCAGAGATTTACAGCATGGGCAGTGGGTGAGGCTGGAGAGGGGCTGACTACAATTAACTGAGTGCCTGAGGGACTCTGTCTCAGCGAGAGCACGTTAATCCAATTCCAAAGTGCAGGAGTTCTCTAACAGCGCTCTTTAATCAGCTTGAGATGACCTATCAGAAAATGGGAGATGACTGTGGATAAATGGTCCATATGCTGAATACCAAGGCATTTAATGAAAAATTTTCCTAATAGAAAAATTTTCCATGCTCAATATTTTTCATTGACTACTTTTTTTACAATTTTCCCCATTTAATAGCAACTGCCATTAAGTTATTTTCTATGTAATATCAACTGAAAATCATTTATTTCCTGCTCCAAACAGCAATTAATGCCAATTATTTTACACAGCACCATGAACTGCTACAGGTTTTTCAATTTTCCACTCAGCTTCTCTACAAGATTTTTTATTTTTTTAGCTTAGTTTCATATTTTTCAACTATTTGAAACAAGAGGCTGAAGTGGTGATTTAATCTTTTTTGGCAAAAAAGAATTGAAAAGGCTCAACTATTACAGCAACAGGAATCTTATTTAAAAAATAATAATAATAATAAAGATGCAGCATTGTCCTGCTGACTTTGATTTTAACTTAGGGAACGTCAATATTCATAACAGAATACCCAAGGCAGAGCTGTGTTATACTGCAATGGACATAGTGGGGGTTTTTTATGATACAAATGAAAGTTTCTTACATTGTACTGCTCCTGTGACAAGGTGGCACATTTGGGACCCCAGGACTGCTTTCTTTCTTGAAGGTAGTAAATGCTACATCTTAAAGATTTCTTGATTGCCAGGCCAAAGTCAGCTCTGATGTGCAGTGGAGACTGGATCCAAGGAGTGATCCCAGAATGAGTTAATTCTTTCCCTTGACTTAGCTCTGGTCTAACCTGCTCATGGCTGAAGAAGGACCAGAACCATCTGACAATTTCCTGAAAATTACATTTTTTCCATGAAATTTATTTCATTCTTACAGGTAATGGAAAGGAACTTTGAGGATTTGAACATGAACAAATGTTAAGTTTTAATTTAATGAAGATATTTTCATTTTCTTATCAACTTTTTTTAGAGAAGAAACTTATTTTCCAGGTTTGCTGCAGATGGATTCTGTGAATCCCAGTTCACAGCAGTTAATGCTTCCTTACACTTTACAATCATTAGGTCTGCCCTGATCTACTGTTGCCTCCTCCAAATTTGCCAGGCTTACACAAGGACCAGAAGACTCCAGACTAAGTCTTATGCAGCAGAGCTTTCAAACACAACACTTTTTTCTTGATCCTCACATTTCTTGCAGAATTTCACCCTCAGTAACTAAAATAATGAAAAATCCCTCTTCAGAAAGTTTTTTTTAATCAAACGAAATGATAGACCCATTTTTTATTCTCGTGGCTAAAGTCCAAAAACAGACACTCTGTCAATGGTGTTGAATTTAGCTTTTTTGTGATAAAGCTCTTTGAGTTCCTTTTCAAATAAACATGTACGGCTTTAAATGAATAAATCATGCAAATACATGTTAATGTATACATAAATTAACACAACATAATAAGGAAAATGAAGAAACAAGATTACAAATTTTCTGCACCTCCAAAATATGAGAGTGATATTTGCTTTAGAAAGAACAAACTCATTTAGAGAAAAAGCTTATATAGATACAAACAAACCCAAATCTCCAATGAAAGCTAATTTTATGTTCAGCAAAGAAGGAAGATGTGCTTCCCACTACAATAGACAAAACCCAATTAGATTAGGCAAACGTAGAAACACAGAAACAAAATTTCACTTAGTAAATAAAATCTCAGAGTTGAATTTTGTTGTCCACTCCATGTTCACAGCCCTCACAAAATGAGTTAGAGGTTCAGGGGATCAGCATTTATTGTGTATTGAGAATGGGGGAATTCAACAGGAGAATCTGCCTCAAAGATTCAACTTCTCGGGTAGATTTCTCATTAAAAGTGTTTATTTTCTTTTTCCTGACTTATTATTTCAGTTTGTCTTTTTCAGTTTTGTGTGTCTTCAAATTAAGGCCACAAAAACAGCATTTGGAGAATACTGCTCACAGAACATCACCTCAACATGCGTGCTCCACATGAATGCCCTCTGCAATGGGGTGAATTTTTCCAAGTACTCCCCCTCTGCCTAACCCTGTTGCCAGGACACATTTCAATGGATGCAGAATTACTCACTGCTGAGTGTTTTTTTAAATTTCTGCACAGTCCTGGTTTCTGTTATCACTCTTACCAACAAGGTGCTGTTATTACTAGAGGTGTCATAAATCTGTGGTTTGTGAGGTTACAAGGAACTTCTCTCAGTGTCTAACTGCCACAGACAGTAGTTTTCTCAGATAAACCCAAACTCCAGAACAATGCTGCCAAGTTTAGAAGAAAAACATCTGATAGATAGCCTACATTGCTGCTTACTGCCACACATTCAGGGGTTAGTTTATTAATATCAAGTATATTTTGACAAATGATACTCAGTTAGCAAAGCCCAGATTTCTGCTGAATTCTGCTTTCTGTTCACAGGAATCACACAGTACAATAAAGACACCTCACAGCTCAGAAATGTTCAACAGAAACATTTGCTTAAATCAGATGTCTTTCACCCTGAGCAACCTTCCTGAGAGGAGCAGAAAATTCAGCCTAAGTCCCTCTGATAGTCATCTGAAGATGGAAGTTTTTATCACAGCCAAGCAGAGTATAAAGTAAGGACACGGATCTGATGCCTCTCATCTGTCTAATGCATTTGCCAGACCCTTATCACTGCACCTGGATGCCACAACTGACTCCATTTACCAGTCAGTTCTGATACATGGACTCATAAGATGATTCTCCACATTACCACTTTAAATATCTGATTGCTTATCTGGAATGACAGCCCTGTTAGAACCAATTCATTCTTCACAGTGTCCTGGACCTTGGCCCTTTACTTAAGCTGGAGTGAAGCAGAGCAGATTTTTGTTTGCAGCAGCCTTATGCCTGCTGGTCCTGTGCCCTCCCCAGCATGTCAGCCTTTACACAAATGCAGATTTTTATTTTAGGATTCAATTCAGCATCCAAATAGAACACATGGAAAAAAATCTTACTACATGAAATGCTAGTTGCTCAGATTCTGGTCATTTTTCCGCACAGTGGTTAAAAAACAAACACAGCCCAGAATATCCCTCTGCTCTGTCCTCCAAATCACCCAGTTTCCAACCATTTCTGCTGGTGAGTCCAAGGCTAATATTGACATGTCAGAAATGTTCAGATATATTTCTCCTTCAGCATAAAAAATATGCGATTTCCTGACAGACTTCAGTACAGAACTGTCAACAAAAATATCAGTACAATAAAGCTGCAAAGTTAACAACCCATTCTGTGGTTTCTGGAGATGTCAGTAGTTATTATAAATGACTTTCCAGTTAATTACCTGTTTTGAAAATTAAGGAGATTGGGGGTTCACAGCTGCTCCAATAAGTAGCTTCAGTGCCCGCCTCATCCCATTGAGTATGATAAATAATATATTCTCTACCACCCAGACTGCCAGACAGTGGCTGTGTCAAACTCCTCAGAGAGCACACTTTGTCTGCCATGTGTTATAGGCAACATTTATGACAAAAGTAGAAATTAGATGGTGGTTAATCTTGCTTCTCTGCGTCCCATGTGGGGCACAAGCACAGTTGTAGTGTGGCTTGCTGGATGACAGTCAGAAAAAATGATCTCAGCAAATTGTGTGTACATCAGGATACAACACAAAGAATGGGCTTAGGAAATTATTTTTGGTGAACTGGGCAATGAGGTAGTCTCTTAAAAGAGAAACGAGGTGACAGAAGAGCAAATTTTATTTCCCCTTAAAAAAAAAAGCGAGTATTACATTACGGTTAGATCACAGTGAAGAAGAATGAAATCATACTGCTCTGGGGTTTTTAATTTGCTTCTTATTGCTGCTTAGGCTATTTAGCTTGCAGATCATGATAAACACTGTTATAATGACAGCACCAAAAGATGGATCCAGCTTATAAAAACACTACAAAAGTAATAGCAGTAAGTTCTGCATTTTAGCTCCTGTGAAATGCAAAAGGAACAATTCTTATTTCAGTTACATGCTTATAAACAAGGTAAATGTGACAGTCACACTGACAAATTAAGGCAAGTGAGATCAGCCCTGGACTTACATTTAGGCTGCCATCACACTGTAACAACACAGGACAGGAATCAAAGTTTTGCCTGAAGAGAAACTCTGAGGGAGTCCTCAGTAATCCTTACCTGCTATTAAATGAGATTTGATGCAGCTCACGAAATCACCAAAAGTCAACCCCCAGCTGTGACTTCCCTCTGAACACTTTTTTAAATATATAATTATAGCATGAAGATCATAAGAGGCAGCACAAGTTAAGAGAATCATAATTTTCTAAGGGAACTTGCTGGCTAGAGTTACAGATTCCTTATATCAAAGCACAAGGACAGGTAACACTGGTATCACTTCATTCCTCAGCATCTCCTGTCTCACATCCATCACGACAAAAAGCAGCACCGTTCATGACTGGAGATGTCATTTTTCATTTAGACTCCTGCTTCCAACAAAACCATGCATTTGTATCAAGGATGTGTGTCTACACTTCATATTGCAACTGTCCAAACTTCAATGTTTCCAAACAATTTTTTCCATGGTTGATGCGTTTTACTGAAGCAAATAAACACGCTGATGGATCTGAACACCACGAGGAGCAGCCTGCACATAACGTGTTCTGTCTAAGACTGAATTAAATGTACAGTAATGCCTGGTCTGAGAGGTGTTAACTCCTCTTGGGAGTTTCTGAGAACTCCTGGGAATTCTTTTAGGAGAAGCAGAATTTTCGCTTCACTTTGATGAATCTTTTATTCCATCCCTGATTTTTAATGAAATGCAGGAACTTTAACTCCTAAAAGTTGATAACAGCTGGCATCCTCTTGCTTTCACGCTTCACATCTTTTCATTCTTAAGAGCCTTGCCAATCTTGTTTTGACCCCTCAACTCTGTATTTCTTTCTGTCTGTTGATGCAGTGACTGGTTTACCACCACGGAAGAAGTCATATAAGAGATCACTTGCTGTATAATAAACTTTAAACTTAACATTTCTTTCCAGTTCTGTATAGAATACAGTAATTCCCAAAAAATTCAACTTCATATAGGCCAGGCTGGAATAAACAAACCAGCCTCCTGCATTCTGCTCTGAAGATTTTCAAAGGCTCTACAGCACTCGAATCAGGAATCATATTGATTTTCAGTAAATCCTTTCTCCTAATTCCTCTAAAGCATTTCAGAAAACCTCCTGCAAAAAAAAAAAAAAAAAAAAAAAAGCCTCAGAAAACATATGTAGTGCAGTCTCAGGGACATGAAATGGAAGGTGATGTTAGAAAATGTTAATATTTGCTATGCCAATAGCATGCTGACATAAATACCCAAAGTAAATTTCTCTGTAGAAAGATACAGGGCTACAGGGCTATAGCTATACTAAAATGGCCTGCTCATTATCATGAAATCTATTGATCCATTTTCATTAGGTGAGCTATCTTTGTCTTCACTGGAAAGATCTAGAAATCATATCCTTTTTTTCTTTAATTTCACAATACAAGGCCTTCAGCTAGGATGACAATTTTGGTCTGTAAAACCGTAAATATTTGTCTATTCAAAGGCAGCATTTATCTTACAAAGGCACACATAGCAGTTTTGCCTCTGACAAGTTCCTTGTTTATTTATTACTCTAATAACAAATAGACTGTCATCCCTGCTGGGCCTCAAAGATGAACTAAATCTGCTGACACAACTGATTGGGAGCGGCTGCAAATTATTTTATTAAAAACTGTGCAATAGCAGATTCATGGTGGGGAGAGTGCTTAAATCATAATTCTGTTACTGGTCTATATGCTCCATAGTAACAACATTCAAAGAAGCCAGAAACACTTTTGTAACCCACATGTTTGTACTGCAGAGTTTGATTTTCATTTTGTCCAAACAGGAGAGAGGCAGTGAAGGGGAGACAGATTTCTTTTGTGTTGAGTGCTCTGTGTGCACACACACCAAGAGCAAAGCGCAGCATCTTAATTAGATGGGTCCAGAGGCTCCGGCAGACAAGGGAGAGTGACAGTCACTGGACATGCTTGATAGCTCTCTCTAAAGCAGTGCAGAGACTTTCTGGGAAAAGCAAGACAGATCCATACATCTCCCATTTCACAGAGCTGAGCCAACCAGAACGTGATAGGAAAGGACGAGAAGATGGGAGGAAAAGATCCTTAGGACAACAGTCCAAAGACACATTGTGCCTTACCAGGTCACCTGCAGTGCTGGCCCTAAGGCTCTTCAGCCTCTTGGGTAGAATGGACCCTGGGGAGAAATCACATCCCTGACAGTGGTACCTGGCTCCAGAACCACAGACCCAAGGCAGAGAGCCCAGCAGAGACCAACCCTGTGAGCCACTGAGCAGCAAGGGCCTGGCAATTAGGTAACAGCAACACTAAAGAGGAAAATTGCCTCTTAATCTCTTTTAAAGAATTACCAAATAATAGTTTTATTTAGCAGTATCCTTCACAGACCTTTCAAATGCAGGACGCAGATGTTTGCATATATGAACAGACAGACCTTAAGAAAGAGTTTGTGACACTGATTGTGTTGACTGCCTCCCAGGCTAAATGCCTTCTGGGCTCTCACAAAAGTCTCACCCAGAACGAGCTTTTGGAGCAGTGGAGATTTAGGAGAGGCACAAGATAAAGGGAACAGATTAGAAACACATGAAATTAACTCAGCCTTTTTGGAAATCACCTCCTTGCCCCGCAGCTGTCCCTGGAGCTCACAAAGCTGTGCACTAGAATGAAACCTCTCTTCTCACATCACTGCCATAGGAATGCACAGCATTCCATCTCCTGGTCCATACAGCGAGGTTTCCCAGCTGGCTGCACACCTCTTCTCTTTGGCTTTGTTCACAGGCTCTCCACACCCCTGCCACACATTACTGCCTTCTCTAGTTTGTCAGCTGTTTCAGCCCAAAGAAAAAGCCAGGCTAGCAGAGATGTGCTAATCACCTATTTATTTCAAGCTGGGCTGTATGGCAAAGAGAAACTTTTGAGACTGGCATGTCTTCAGTGAGGAGAGCACATGTGAGGACAGTGAGATTCTTGTACACATGGATGGACAATTCTTATCCTGGACTGGAGGAACAAAATGCCATAAAAAGGCTGCTGTGCTGCTTAGCCCAGGTTGGGATTGAGGGGGTCAGAGACTTGGAGCACTGCAGTGGTCCAGGGGTGGCTGCCTGACTCATCACCAGGACATTTCCATGAAACAAGCAGGGGATTGTGCATCAAAAGGGTCTTTTCTGATGACATAGATTTCCTGGGATAAACCACTCATAATCAAGAAGGTGCCGAACAGCACAAATAAACATTAACATCACTGAAAATGTTTTTCTAGTCCAGATGTTTAGGTACTTGCAGAGAACTCAGCTGGGAATCTCTGCATCCTTTGGTCTTTCTTACATGTATCAAGGTACACAAACTTTATGGTGGACTCAGCTGAGAGAGGAATTAGGTGGGACTGACCTCCTGGGCACCTTCTCCCTCCCTGCATCTTTTGGCTCCTGAGCTGGACAGGAGCTCTTACCCTGCACTCTGTACTGTAATAGCTGCTGTAGTCATTTGGTCATGTGGTTTGAGGCATTTCCAAGGAAACCTCTCAGCAATTATTTCTGGAGATGGAAAGCAGTCCTTTAGTATGTCTTACTATCTATTCCACATACTTTATATTATAACCATTTATTCTGCAATGTGATTACATGTTGGCATAGACTCTGATTAGGGCTTTAAACAGGAACTAACAGCAGTTATGTTGAATATGTTTTTCATCTGATGATGCACAATACCATTGATTGGATGTAGATTATATTCAGCATTAACTCCAGCTATATAAAAATATCACAAAGAAAAGTCTATCTCATGGCACAGAATACTCTTTAATTGCATGGATGCTTAGCACATGTTGTGACTTCTGCTTTTTTTAAAAATCCTGTACACAAGAAGAGTTATGCCTGTAACAGAAACATTAATCCAAGAAATTACCAAGCATTGTTTGCTTTTCCTCATAATCTCTGCAGTTCCTTTATTTTCACCCACGCAGTGTCAGAAACCTAAAGGGATAGGGGGAAAAGAAAAAGCTGGATATGTTGTTCTCCAAAGATAAAAGTTTAAAGTTCATCATGTCAGGATTCAGGAAATATATTAACTGTTTCTTGCTGACTGCAGATGCACTGCAAAGCTCTGATAATATTTTTTTTCTTCATAATACCCCTTGAAACTCATATCTTCACTGCACCTTATACTTTTGCCATCCTACAGACTCAGAGCATCTTTAACAGATCTGTACCCCTTGGAGATGAGAAATGTCACTAAGTGTCCAATTTATTTGCCCATGATCATGGGGCCTGCAGCAGAAGAGAACTGAATGAGGGCAGGTCTCTAAGTTACTTTTTTTATCCCTGGAAACCTAACTGCTGTTGGCTTTCTAGGGCTGAGGAAGGAGGTTGGGAACAGATATTTCAGACTCCCTGACAGGATTTGATAGGATGTACATGACAAAAAAAGTGAAGAAGCTAACCATGATATCACTACAAATTCAAGAAAGACTAAACTGTGCAGAGATTTCCAGCTGAGTTCTCTACACAACCAAAAAGGAAGAAAATGCTGAAAAAGCATTAAAAGGCAAGGTCAGCTTCAGTCCTTCCTCAGCACCATCAAAGACAATGAGGGTTTGCAGGTGTGGAATGAAGAAAGTGTAACCATGGTATGTCTTTGGGGAATTTTTGTAACAAATTCTGTTCCATTTATTCCCTTTTTGGACAATTTATTCTTCATTCATTTGGGTGAAAATGAAGGAGGCAAAAAGTTAGAAGGAGAAGTGGGAAAGAACTGATTTGATAGGGACAGAACCATAGGGAGGGCCTGGTCAGTTTTTTGAGAAATACAAAGAGGAATTTCTGTTTCCACTGCAATTAGAAACTTTCATCTTCATCCACAGCCACTGATGAAGTCTCCATTTTCCCTCAGGCCAGGTCTAGGATAGAAACTTGTTCCTGTGCTCTACCATTTTTAATTCCACCTAAGTCCATGATTTTTTTAGATTTATTTTTTACATTTTTTATTAACTTAAACTTCTGATATAGTCTTGGCTTATATTGGTACACTTCTGGTTTTGTTAATTATATTTTGGGCCTGGTGTCCACCAGGAGTGCTTGGCTCCATAGATCTCTCAGCGAATATTTTTACTTTAATTTAGGCCTTATAAGGTTGAGGAGCACATCCTTGGTAGATGAAAAATAGGGATTATCAGTTGTCCTAGAGAATACTCTGATTCATGTTGTTATCTGCAGTAGAATTAATTGCAGAAAATCACAGGAATTAAAATTGAAATAATTTTAAAGGCATCATCCCAACTACAAAAATTTTGAAAAAAAAAGTGAAAAAAAGTTTACATCTTATGAGAAAGTTTCTTTTCTCCCTAAGCTTCTGTAACATATTGGTGGTGTTATATTTGCACTTATAATTAAAGTAATTCTCATCTGAATATTATGTATAGCCAAAAGAGAGCAAAATCAAACAAATAAATGGGTAGAGAGAAGAAAGCAGAAGATTCAGTGACGGTATTGGAAAAAAATTCTATTCACATACAGGAGGGTACAAACAAGCTGGGGTTTAAGAAAAGTCCACTTAGGCCATGGTTTCTGCAGAGAACATTATGAAATGAATATGCAGCAAAAGAACAAGACAAGGAGGGAGTCCAAACCTTCTCCAAACTGTGCCTAATGTATTAGAAAAGCTAATGGCTGGTGAACAGTTAGCAGAAAGGAAGACAGCACCTTTCCACACAGAGAAAGTTTAATGCTGAAGCATTAGAGATAAAGGTTTCAATATTCATTGGTGGCATTGTGTCCACTCATAGCAACATGGTCAATGGACCAGAAGGGAATATTTCACTGAGTTTTAACACAGGCAAAGAAATGCCTTTAAAATTTTTATGTGAATCTCATCCAAGATAATAACAAAGCAAAAATGTGGTAGAAGAACAGAAGGCCTTGATGTACCCATCAAGAATAGCTCAAGTGGGTTATTAAGAATAGGGTTCTGCAAGGATTTTAACCACCATAAAGATGGCAAGCATGGATAGGCAATTGCAGAAATGTACAGACACTACCAGGATGATATTAGCAAAACAAGGACAAAAGAGACTGATATAATACACACCACAGAAAAAAACAAAATACCATGTGCACTTACTCTGCTGTTACAAGCCCTTGTTTAGAGGCCGAAAGCTGCCAGTTCCCTGACAGCAGAATGCATTGCTAATCATAGAGCAGGCTACACTGGCAGGTTTTCAAATGACAAGTGAAAGTATTCATCTACAGAAGAAAGAAGGTCAAAAGTCAGTGAATTCTTTGCATACTTTAGTTCTTCAGATGTTTGTATGTTTTGTTTTTACTACTTGAACTGTAATGAGCACCAAACTTCACAGAAGTCCACCTTTAAGAATGATCTTCAATACTGCACTGGCCCACAATTTCTTATAAAATTATTTCTTTACATTTTCAATATTCAGAGCAGAACTGATCACCAAAGGCCACATGATCTCTCTACTTCTTATAGTCACATCACTTGAAGGAAGCAATTCTTTCTCTATCTAATATCTCTGGCTACAATATATCACCTTATTATTTATATATCATGCCTAATACAATAGGACCTTGGGGCCCTGTTCATGATGGTCCTAATGGTCCACTGTGACAAGCAGACTTCTGTTTGGGCTTGGATTTATTGTTGTCCTTTGTTGGCTACCTGAAGATTCAATTGCCCTCCTCTTTAAATGAAGAACTCTACAGATGCTCTGAACTGTAGCAGAGAGTTGGATCCACTGTTCCTTGACACCTTCTCTTAACTTTTCAGCCACAGATCTTTTTAATTTAATCATGTCAATTTTCTACTTCCTCTTTCCTGATCCTCAGGAGAAGTTTCTTCAACTGACCACATGATAAGAACTGTATTAAATACTCTGGATAATTTATAAGCAAAATTTTAGTGTCTATCACATGTCCTGAGGTTCATCCACATACACCACAAAGAAGCATCAGTCCACAGATTATGAAGGGAGGCACACATGGCTAAATACATATTCTATAGTGCATATACTCAGGAAAATAATCTTTGTGACTGGATACAAGAATTCAGACACAATGAATGCCATTTCACAAATGTACAGGTAACACTGAATTAGAGAGACATACCAGACTCAAAAGAATTTTAGAAAGCTGCAAGAGAAAACAGTCTGATGTGTGAATTAATTATCTGACCTCTGCTTCAAATATGTCATATCCCTGTCATTTCATTTTATTAAAAGACTGTATAATCATGAACATAATCATAAATGCAATGTTTAAGGAAAATCTGATTTGAACCTTTGTACTTGGGTCACATGTAATGTAATTCAGTTTTACTCTCTTCTTAATGTGATTCATATACAGAACTGCTACACAAAAATATAAAACATAGAGAAAAAAAACTCTGTTTCATAGAAGCAGTAACTTTTCAACCAAAACATTTAAAACAAAATGGGTAAGGTCACTAATCCCATCACAATACCACGTTACCTAATTGGACACAGAAATGCTGACATTTTGTAAAACTAGACTGTAGCATGCATGACAAAATCACATCACTCTGATGGCAATACTGGAGGCATAAGTCTTTTTTCAAAACCAATTAATTCTTTTTACTGAAATACATTTGAAAACTTGTCCTTGGCCCACTAGAATAGCCATATAAGAAAAGCCTTGGAAGTTGAAGCAACTCTGACTTTGTTGTTGACTTTTGCTGTACTTTGCTGATGGAATATCATTGCCCTGTGTGTACTCAGATGATCATTCATGCTCATTTGTGATCAGTTAAAGTATCTTCACCATTTCAATGCAATAAATATCAGTCTGTGTTGTACAAGTCAGCAGGGATTGCTAGGAATATATTAGTCTGAATGAATGAGACTAATATTAATAACAGGATTTAGCACTAATCATTCTCCTCTCCTTACTTGCAGGACTGCTTCTTCCAATTTTTTTTCATTTAGAAACGTTGCATATATAAATTTTGTTTGTGCCTGTCTTTCAAAGGTCTGCATTACAATCTGAAAACTGTTATTCTCTTTACTCAGCATTTGATATTTACAGCCACACTTCACAAAGCTTTTGTTAAAGATCTCCTGCACCTATTACAAGTCTGTAGGAGCACATTGTTTATGAACTTGAAATAATAGAGACACACCAGGGTAGTTTCCTTTTAGACAGCATATGGCACCTACCTGGATATACTGCAGTGCTATGGACCATTTGCTACAATTAATAGAGCTAGCCAATATAAAGAAAGGGTAATTGGCAAAAAAAAATGTCTTTTAAGGTTTTGCTCCAAATTGGATTGAAATGAAGATTTGAAACTTTCAAAAAAATTGCGTTTTGAAAGGACTGAAACACAAAATTTCTCAGATTGACTGGGGAACAACCATGGGAACCAGCAATATGAAGGGACAGGAATGACCCTTGGTCCTCTTTGGTGTCATTCTACTCAGTGTTCATAGCCCTCTGCTTTGGGAAAGGTTACCTGGGCTCACTTCACTTGGCCCCAAAGTGAAATGCAAGGTGAACTGATCATTATGAAAAAGCTGCCCTGCAACTGCACTCTGGGAGCCCCTCAGAGGACTCCAGACCCCAAGCTGCAGGTCACACCTCACGAGGTTGCCTTCCCAAGCACAGTTTTCACACTCCCTGTTTCAGATGATGTTGCAGGAGGGCACCTGGAAGCCCTGGAAGGCTTTGCTAGAGCTGCAAGCCCTGCAAACACCCCAACCTTGCAGCAGCCTCACTGTGTGGGGACTGCTTAGATCAACCCCCTTGTGGATTGCCCAGCTCAACCCCACAAGCTGCAGCCTTAGGATTTCCAGAGTGCGTAGCTCTAGGGCAAGTTAAAAATTAAAGCACAGGTCTGTAGCCTTGGAAAACTTGTTCTGCACAAAGGAGCCCTCGAACCTTAAGGGACAAGGCTTGAGCAGCAGATCCTGAAAGAACCTCTGGATGTGGGCAGCCCACCCTTCCTGTATCAAATACAAAGCACTTCCAACAGCCATGGACACTGGGGCTCCCCACCTGAGAGCTGCACTGAGAGTGGCAGGGAATTTCCAGCCCCTCTCTTTTTGCAGCTCATGAAAGGCCCCTCGTTGTTCAGGCAACAAACATGAATCCCCAGCCCTCTGTGAGTAAACATTGTGAAAATAGGGAACTAAATGCCTGCTTTAAGACTTTAATGTTTCAAACATCACGATGAAAAATTGAAGCAACGTTACTTCCTGCAGAGGTGAGACAGAAATAAATCAGGGGAGTAATTTACTTCAAAGGTCTCTGTGTTTACCTCTCCCTGTCTCCTAACTGGGACACCAATCTTACTGACTGAAACCAAGAATGCAGTCAAGAGAAAAATGTCCACAAAATGCTCAAAATAGTCCAAATGAATGTAAAGTCTGATGGGTTTAGAATTGGTTCTGAGAGTTTTGTATTACACGACAGCTTTGGGTGTTAATTTTCATTTTTGTTTGCATTTCTTGTCACAGTTAGGACCAAATGCTTCCTAAACCAGAGCTGCCTTAGCAGCTTGACTCTGATCTGTTGGAAACCAATGGCAATTGGTGCTGGACAGAGTGCTCCTCTTTCCCATGAAGAGGCACAGCACTTGCCACAGGCACAGAGGGCACACTTCATGCCAGAACCTCTGGATAATCTGAGCCAGGGAGGAGAGAAATCACAATATAGCCTATGGATCTTTGAGATACATTTGGGTAATGGGCTGCACTTGTTCTGTCACTTCCCATTCCTCAGTCCTGTAGTCATACACATAATCTGCTATATTTTGCCTTACCCAAAAAGCAACAGGCTATTTTAAGTTGTTATATTTGTGTCAGATTAAGAAAGCAATAAATCAAGAGAGTGGCAAAGGTTTTATAAGTGAACACAAAGTGAATTGCCATGTAAGAGGGAAAGCCAGACAACTCTGAAATGCAATAAAAAGGACTTACAGAGGAGATTGCCTGTTGCTTGTTAAGCACAGCAAATGGTAGCAGTTTGCTTTTATCAAAACATATGATTTTTGAACAATGAAATCTGACAGAACCATCCTAAAACATCCAGAAGTGTTCTGCCCACATTCCCTGCTTATGTCCACTATACACAGTTATTGTCTGACTCTGCAAGACAGAATGCTTAAAGATTGAAAAGCACAGTGCACTGAAAAATAAGACTTAAGAATGACATCATCAAACACAACACAAAATGAGGCAGAATTACTAAAGGATTCCCTGGAGCAACCACAAGTCCTACTGAGAACGTTCCTGCTGGGGCTCCCTAATTAATGTACCCATTTTCCACCTGTCACACAGCAGAATTAAACTCACTGCATCTCTCCTTTAATTCTCCACTCAATCAATAATTCGGATAACAGATTCAAAGTTCTGTAGATTCTATGTATTGATCTTCTCCCACCCTCAATTTGCCAGTTGTCTCCACTAACTTTGAGCAGTACGTCACTGAAAGTCCATTTCATTTAAAATGTAATCACTTTGCCAATGCTGAACTGCTTCCCAGTTTTATTAGTCTTCAGAAAACTTTCCCAAAATATGGAGCTGTGTGTAAACACATTGAGTATCGCTTAGAAACAGAAATCAGTGTTCAGGCCATGACTTCTCTTGCAATAAAAATTACCCTATGCAGATACATAGACAGAAATTCCATATTTTAGCCACTAAACCTTGCAAAGTTCACAGAATCAGACTACAGCTTCAAATACAGTTTTCTTTTTTTTTTTTTTCTCTATGGCAACTTCAAACAATTTTTGCTGATTTGGAAAAAAAAGTGTTACTTATAATATTTGAATAAAAAAGGTTTGTAACCAAAAGGCAAATAATAAAAAAAAACCCTACCCTTATTCTGCTGAGGCAGCCTCTATCTTTTGCAACCCTGTAAAGATAGATCTCCAAACCTCATGAGGTTTCACAGTAATTAATGCAAACCATTTAGATCTGATTCTGAAAGCTGAATGGACTAAACAATGGAAGGTAAATTACTTTTTGCTGTTTTACATCTTTTCAATTCCTCGGCAAGGGTCAGAGCTGACACGGGGAAGATTAAATAGCATACAGCACAAAACGACCCTTATCACTGCCTTTCCGGAAAATTTGTTTTCTATGTATGTAAAAGGTATATAATGCTCTTGACTAAGAAGATACATGGGCATCATTACTATGTTTATACCAAGTGAATAGAAATAGATCAGGAGATGCTCAGTTATTGGCGGAGAGATAGCAGAAGAAAGTTATTAAAATACAGAGAAAGTAATGTTAGCAGCATTCAATGCAAGACAGGTCCCTGCATTGTTTTTCTGAAGATAAAATTCACTGAAAAAAAGTTCGAAGTAAAAAGTAAGTTTCTGATAGCAGTAAAGTCAGACATGAGTTAGGATAACAAACCTGCTGTGTTCAGCTCCTACAGCTCAGAGTCTGGCTCCAGCAGGGCCACACTGATGCATTTTCCAGAAGAATCTGTGCCCAGCACAGTGCTTTTCCTGCATGTCTGGCTGATACATGAAACCTGGAAAATCTGCTATTTGGTCAGGTCCCTTCCTTTCCCTAGTAAAGGCAAAGATACTTTTGATCTGTGTAGTAGCTTTGAAGTATTACTAGATAATAATTTTTCCTTGATCTACCGAGTCAGTACACCACCAGCAACCTGTCACCTTGGAAGAAACAAGGGAATAATTTTGTTCACTTCTGTGAAAAAAGGAGTGGAAGAGAATTAGAAAGGCTTACCAGCCTGGCAAAGCTCCTCCAGCTGCCTGACTGCCAGTTGTACCCAAGAGCTCATGAATATTTTTTTAAAAATTGGAATAGCCATGAAATCATACATCATATCAACCACTGATTTGGTTTCTGGTAAGTTAAGAGTTTCCAAATTCAGGTCCCCTGTTATCCTAGGCTGCTTAAACCTGTGTTAGAAGTGATCTCAGACCTCTCAGAAAGTAGACCTCAGATTAAAGGTTAGCCTTGGAAATTAATGGTAGACTTGCAGTAGAAGAAAGGATTACATTTTTATTATATGTTCCATTCTTTAAAAACTAGTTGGGATATTATTAATTAGCTTCATTTCCTGGAAAATTCCCAAATTAAATAATCAAACATATTATAAGTGGCTGCAAGATAATAAGGAAATGGGTTACACCCAACAAAGATTTTGTCAGGAAGTCATCTTGCCAAGAAACCATCATTTATTTGTTAATGAGATAATGGGCTTTGTGGATAAGGGAGGAACAGTTAATATTGTACCTTGAATCTAATAATGTGATCTTACATGATAGCCTAAAAAAGGCATGAATGAAATCGCTGTAGGTTAGGTACACAGCTCTTTGGATCATTATGTTCAAAGAGAAATTACCTCTGTCAGTTTTCCATATTTAGGCAAGATCACTGCATGGTTTCTGCAAAGGATTTGTCCTAAATGTTGCTAGGCTCAATGCTTTCTGTAATGGCACAATCACAGGATCTGTAGCTGTCACCTTCAGATGACAAGGAACTTGGAAAGACTGACAGTTTATCAAGAAAACAGAAACAGATTTCATAATGATTGTGGCAACCTGGAGAAATGTTCAGAAAAAATGGAATGAACAATTTTAGACATGGTACCTGTGAATTACCAGCTGTAGATACATACAGTGTAAAATCCCTAAGTAGTTAAGAACTTAAACCCTAATTGAAAAAAAAATAATTAGAATTTCAAATTATTTGAGCTGAAGATTAATTAGTAGTAATATCCTGTTTCACAAAAGGCACAGGAACATGCAAAGTCAGGCCTGTAAAGACCATCCCACAATCACCCTGCCCTCTTTGCTATACTGTCACCATCTGCTTCAGAAAGGTACAGACAGGAATCCACAGCAGAGCCCACTGTGTCACAGTGTCAGAGAGCAAACTCAAAAATGAGACCAGTTAGAAAAGACAGAAAGAATTCTGGTTGTTTCTAAAGAAGAGATACCTGAGAAGGGGTGCAAGCACTTGAAAGAAATTCCTGTGTAAATAAATGAATTAGTTAATAAATCATGCATACAGAAAGGGACCGATTTGTGCCCTGTGTCCTTAAGAAGAGAACAAGACGTACACACCTAATGCAGCAAGCAGGAGTCAAGTTAGACCAAGGAAAAACACACAAGAGAAAAGAGCAGCACAAAGGACAATGCAGAGGTGGAGTATGGTCGTTAGGGCAGGCTCTGAGTTTCCCCTCAATACAGGAGGGAAAGCTGCCAGCAGTGACAGAGCGGGCTGAGGGGTGGCCTGAGCCCATCTCAGACACCCCAGCTGCTCTGAGCTGCACAGCTGCATCCCAGCCAGATGTTCTGCAGGCAAGAGAAACACACACACACACACACACAGAAGTTATCTCTGCCCAGCAGTGGAAAGATGACTGTGCAGATTTTTATGAAATACATTAGTGGTCTTTCCCAGCCTTGCATGGGCACTTGGAAACTTCTGCCTTCCTGAATTGGAATTTCTGGTTTTCCACTGGAATTTCAAAGTGAGCAATTCCAGCTACACTATCAATGACATTGCGACAAAAATGGACAGGATCAATGCTTGTAGATACATGGCTATGCACAAACTGTGGGTCCTGGGAGCCCTTCTGAGTTCCTCAGTCCCATTCAGTGTTTCTTTCACCTCCTGACCCAATGCAAATCAGCTGGCAAATGCCATCCCTCACCTTCTGCATGTTGCAGTCTCCATGGGGAAGGAATACAGGTGTACAAGTCTGGGAGAAATTTGCTTGCCATCCTAACACAAGGCTAAGCCTGCAGATAGCCAATCTATAACAAACAGTGCCTGGCTTTTCAAACTCAGATCACTCACCGGGATCAGATTATGATGTTCTTTCAGAAGACTCTGGGACTGTTTTTTTTGATGTGCCATTTTGTTGCCATAACCTTGATACATTGGTTCTCCACGCCCAAGGTCTCAGTGTTTAGCTACAATAAATCTAAATCAATTGTTCTGTTCTATTCATTTTCTGTGGGTCCATTGCTAAATGAGTTGGTCTTGAGAGAACCTGTTTCACTGAGCTAAAATAAAAAACCTTATCCTGACAGTATTTATTAGAAATGAGATCAGTAGCAAGTGGGGAAGAAGCCCAGCAGAAGTTACGTCTGTTCTGCACCTGGACTGAAGAAAAGGGCATTTCATTTACAAAAACTGCCACTCATTTACTATTTGAACAGAAAAATCTCATAATATATTAACTATATTTGTAAAACCTGCAAAGTCACAGTTGCATTGATTTATACCAACAAATGCACTAAGTCATTTATTTAAACACTGTGAGAACACTTTCTTTTAGAAAAAAATGCACAGGATTTGACAAATACTTAAAATAACTTGATTCCTGTCAAACAACAGACTTAGGTTGTGGACCCACTGAAAAATCGTGGAATGGGTTGGGTTGGAAGGGACCTTAAAGATCATCTCATTGCAACCCCCCCTACCATGGACAGGGCCACCATTCACTACCCCAGGTTGCTCAGGGCCCCATCCAATCTGGTCTTGAACACTTCCACAGATGGGGCAGCCACAGCTTCTCAGGGGATCCTGTTCCAGAGTCTCACCATGCTCACAGGGAAGAATTTCTTCCCAACATCTCATCTAAACCTGCCCTCTGACAGTTTAAAGCCACTAAATATGTGCTACAGCAGGATTCATGCAAGCTGCTCTGTGATAACCCATTTATCAAGGCTTTTTGGAGAGGTGAACAGAGGAATCCATGGGAGGTCTTAAATCAGTCCTTGACAATACCTCGACGTTGCCTCAGATGTGGCACAGAGCACACTGGAGCAGCACAGGTTTCCCTCAGATCCCACATGTATAAACTCAATACCTATTTGTGCAAGAGCAGCTCACTCTTAACAGCATCTCTATTAAGACTACAAAGCTTGTTTTGTCCTGATTAGGACATTTTTGTCATGTAACCATTTATTATTGAATATAAGGATGAAAAAAATGTCACGGTACAAGGGTTTTAGACTGCAGTCTTTCCTGCAATGATGCAAGGCCCCTGGTAAAACATTTTAGTTGCAGACTATATCAAAACAAACCTTGAAAACAATACCTTCAAGCAGTGGTGGCAATGAGTTCTTTCTATTTCAATAAAAGCTTTCCATCTCGAGATCCTAAAGAGCTTTTTAAATATTAATCAAGCCTCTAAGCAGCCCTGGAGATGCTAAAATACTGCAGCCAATGATCAATTAAACCATACACAGTTTATCCACTTTATAGATAAGGCATGGCACAAATGCAGGAATACCCAAAGTTGCTCTGCACGGAGTCAGATGAGGCTCTCCTGAGTGGATGGGAGCCACTTTGGCATCTGAAATACCCTCTTTGCAGTGTCCCATGATGACTGTACTACCCAGGCTTGTCCATTTATCCTGGGGATCCAAACCCCTATTAGAGGAGAAGTGACTGCTACTTCTATTTTATCATAGATGAGTGACTGAGGTACAGGGAGATAAATGATTTGCCCAAGGTCACACAAGAGACCTGTAGCAGAGAAATAGGGTATTGCTCAGTATTCCTGTTTCTTCTCAACAGCTCAAATAGCCCTTTCTTTATTTTGCTTTTTTTTTTAACATCCCTTTTCCAGCATAGTCCAGAGGGTACTGAATCAGTCTGAGTGACGTGTTATCTGGCAGTGTGGGGATTTATTTTTTGTTATAGTTTTGACATGTGTAATGAGTAAAACACTCTGCACTTGTAGCATTATTTATCCTCTAGCCTTAACTGCAGTGTTCAAAAACTCCCAGTGACTGCACCTTTCAGAGCCCATGCAAGGGGAGCCTGTTATTTGTCAAAGCTCACAAAGGCATTGCTGAGAGTGCAAGCTTTGTTCCTCAGACAGAACACTCTTCCCCCCTTTATGCTGCAAATTTCTGGGCAATGTCAATACCGGTTTAAGAGGTCTCCCACTCTCCAGGCTCTTTCTGTCATGTGTTGACATCTTCTAGGAATCAGCAGATTTTATGCCTCTATTCAGTTCGCTTGACCTGCCTCTAAATATGTTCCCGGCATCAGAAAAGCCATTCCCCACACACACATATGATGAAGCCCAGATCAATAGCACAGGATAAAAACAAACCAGCTAACTAAGGCAAGTCTAAAGTCTTAAGAGCTATCCACAGATGCTGCTATCCGGACTGTTCAATATGATGCTCTGAATTGCACACAGCAGGATTTCATTTGCTACAAATAGCTTTGCACCAGCAGCATCTTCAATAATTTTATCATGCAGTGTTCCCTAGATAGACCAATATTTCATTTAATAAACAGCAAATTAAAATAGCAAATGTAGTGAAAGATGAAGCATGAATAGATTTGCTTCAGAGTTTTAAAGGGAAAGATTGATTTATTTTATTTTATTTTATTTTTTAGTATTTCTCTAGTTGCTCATAAGGTCACCTTCATGACAATTCCAACAGGGGTTTATCTTGTAGTGCTCACTCTGACATACAGCCTGATGATTTATTATTGCTTAGTTCTTGATACTGTTCACTGCACAATCCAATCTAAGAGAGACACATATTTCTCAATTCAGGGACTTCTCTTATTTTATGAAAAATCAGCTTGGTGCTTTGTGGTAAAAACTAGACTTGGCATTTGATCTTAATTTTTAAAGTATTTCCTTCTAGTCTTTGTTTCTCTGCTGTATCTTTGATGCATTCCAGGATCATTTTTGTTTTCTATTCCTTTGCTTTTCTCCTCTCACCCTATTTTTCTGTGGCTACACCCTAAAGAAAAATCTGCCACAGTGGCAGTTTCTTACAGACACTCTTATCTAGATTTCTGTTTCATACTAGTAGGTGACATGGTGATAGATTTCATAGGTTTTCTCTCCTAATTTGGGAGAAAGAATATAATTATGCAAAGGAGGGTTAGATGGACAGTAGGAATATATCATTATTAACCCACCAGCACACATGCAGATTCACTGTGGTTATGTGCTTAGAGGGGGAAAAAAAGCCCTTCAGATGCTAGACAAGATTTTTTTCCTCTCCTTGTATTAATATCAATTCAAGGGTAAGCCAACAATTCTCATCATGTCATCCCAGCATCTATGGTGTTGTGATAGGGTGCTATTTAAACTCTGCTTGGCTGCAAAGCTGTCTCCAGTGTTCCCATGGACTGTCTGAGCCATTTGGAATCATTAACCCGCATGGACCAGGCTGCCCAGAACTCAGGGACGTTCCTTTGAGGCTGCCAGTCATTAGCTGGTACGTTAAGTAGCTAATGGTGCTCTCACAGTATCTGCTGCATCATGCAGGTGCAACAGAATAAACATTTTTTCCCACTGGTGCTTTGTCCTAAATCATTAAGGACCCCAATCCTGCAAAGATTTATGTCTGTGAATAAGTTTACTCACATGAGCAATCCTGTTTCAACCCTCTTAAACACACGCTTGTAAGGTCAGAGTCTTGATGATCAAAATATCAGGTGTTTGGCTGAAAGCTTTATGGAAATACAAAACAGCATCAGAAAACAGCAAAAAAAACCCCACTTTTTGCTCTGTATTTCTTTGTACTGAGAAATATTTGCAGAAGTATCCAGCTCAAGAACAAAGATTAATAGTCACACCTATCCTATGACTTCATTACATCCCTACTAATTGATCAGTATATGAAAATAAAATATATATATATATATATATCAAAGCAAAGTATGAATATTCCCCAACTAATTGGTTGCTGGTAAGGGAGATTAAGTGAGGATATGTAAATTATTAAAGCCATAAACTGCTCGTGGAGCCTCCTGGCTCTCCTGGGTGGGGTTGGGGGGATCAGCTGGCTGTCCCTGGTGGGGCTGAGCTGGAACAAGGTTAAGTAAGAACCCCAATCTCGTGTCTGCAGCGATCAGACACCTTTGCTGAATCGCTGGCGCCAAGAAGGCAGGCACCACCCTCTACCCCCAGAGAAGCACAGGAGGTTGCAAATGGTAAATTTAATACCGCAGCAGGAGGTGCCATTTACGGTCCCAAAGGAAAAGTTTCCCCCTCTTCTCTTTCATGCTCATATAAACAAATGGAGGCTGATGCAATTTTGAATCCTGTTGGCTTGTTTTGTTTTTAAATATGTAATTTCCTCCCTATTTTAGCATCTAGGCAGGGTAAAATTAAAGGATTTTTTGTACACATGACTGGTGGTTAAACTGCAATGAAGATTTTTATTTTATGAATCCATTAGAGCATTGGAAAATACAAAAAAAACTATCAGTAAAAAATCTGAGACTTATTAGTAATATGCAATTTAAAAGAAAAGGAGATTAAGGTGCCTGCACAACCAAGCCTTACACAGAGTATTCTTTATCTTAGTTTAAAAGACAAACAAAATTTACTGCAGAAAAGACTATCAAATATTTGTATAACGCTTGCCTGCTTTGCTCCATCTATTGTGACATAGTCATTCTTGGAATAATGTCTTTAAAAGGTTAAAATCATGTAATATTCTCATTTTTTAAAAGTTACAGGTTACATGTTTGAAAGAATAAAAAATAATACCTAGTGAAAATCACTGCCTTATCAATTCAATCCACTCCTTCTATATGTTGCTAGAACAATGCAAGAAAACACCTTCTGTATTATAAAAAATTTTTAAAAAATAATTATCATCTATATTGGAAAGATGTTTCGAATCATTATTTTTACAGAGGGTGTTTGAGATTAATGCATTAATTAATTAATCGGAAAAATGCAAGGCAGGGAAAATATGCAGCTTCTAAAAATAGATACAAAGAACAAAATTTATTGCGTCTGAGGAGAAGACTGACACATTTTCAGAGGATCCAAGGACCACATCCATCCCTCAGTCCAGTTTCCTGCATAATGTGGGTCAGAGGATTCTACCTAGTGACTTCTGAGTCATCGGAGGTTGGACAATCTCATCACTTTTAGAAG
Source organism: Eopsaltria australis (assembly GCA_034509425.1). Lineage (NCBI taxonomy): Eukaryota > Metazoa > Chordata > Aves > Passeriformes > Petroicidae > Eopsaltria > Eopsaltria australis. The sequence goes on from JAVTVJ010000130.1 coordinate 906,348, forward strand.
GGCACTAATCTTTCTAATTAGAGAATTTATTTCATTTCCAGGCAAACTCTTGCAGTCATCCAGTTACCCTCACTGCTAAAATAAATGGGGCAGCAGAGGCAAAAGAGCCTTGGTGGCTGTGAGTGACAGGGTAGATGGCAGAAATGGGAGAGGAGAGAGATCACAGAATGCCTCAAATCGGAAGGGACCCATCAGGATCATTGAGTCCAACTCCCAACAGGCCAAAAATTCATCTAGAATGAGCAGACCAGAGGAGTGGGCCAGCACATTAACAGGAAACATCGAGCGTTTCCCTTGTCAGCAAAAATATCTGAGACCTTTCAGCCATAAATTCCATGTTCCATGCCAGGCTGCAGGCTCCTGGCTCCCGTTCCACGTTGTATTGCAGCACAGCCACCAGCACAGGGTGGGATTTACCAGCTCAGCCTCCAGGATGCTACGGAGCCCTGAGCCCTGATCCTGCAGGAGGCAGAGAATGGGACCAGGCACCACACGGAAAACAGACCCAGAGCTGCACACTCAAAATGCAGGCAGGCAAACAGTAAATAATTAACCACTACATCGATTCAAATGAGGACGAAGGGAGAATCTGAGGACATGAGGAGTGTTTGGCTCTCCTGTCTCGCACACAAACTTCCCAGTGGAGGCGAGGGCAGCGGCGAAGGCACGCAGCCTCCTCCGTGCTGCTCTGCACACACACCTTGGGCTCAGGCTGCAGCCACAGGCTCCCTGTCAGCTCTACAGTCTCATCACCTTCACAGCTTCCATCTATACTTTACCCTCTCCCTACCCATGAAAGGAAAATTCAACTCTGGTTTTTTCTCTTTTTTGACCACAGTTAAAATGCAAGATTCATATTGGCTTACTTATTAGTATAAGGAAAAAGGCCTGCATTTGACTGTCTGACACATCACAAAAATACAGAACATTCATTAAAGATTTATGGCAACATCAAACACTCTGCCTTACTTTCAATTTTGTCACATAATCCCAATAAAACAGTGATTTAGCTGTATAAGTTAAAGTTATTTGTCAGTGCTGAGTCCTTCCTGTGTCACTGCTGCCACACAAATACGTAAGCCAAAGTCAGCCTCCATGGGGTCTTTCTCTTTTGGGAGCATTTTAAGGATGCTTCCTCTGCAGGAGTATGTTCAGACTGGTCTCTATATTATTTAAGCTTTCCAGGAAAAAAAAAATTAAAAAACCCTCTTAAGTAATGCATTAGTGTTATTCTTATCTAGAGAAGGCTTGTGGGACTAAGTGAAAAGATAAAGGAAATAACAGAGACATGTAGCAGTGCTAATGTTAATATTTGATTAGAAATATTCCAAACAAGATGTCAAGACAAATTCAGCTCTTGTTATCAACACACACCCAGCTCGTTGAGGCTGAAGTAGTGTGTTCAGAGGCACAGTTTAGAACTTAAGTTATTTGAAATTAGTTTGTCTTCATGAAATGAAGATCAACTCTAAAAAACCAAACTAAACAACACCCTAACCCTTCTAATGTAATGCTCAGAATTAATTAGCAAGGCCAAGAACTGCTGGAATCAAACTCATACCTGTTCTTCTATTATTACATGTTGCTTAATTTAGAACACTGTGTGCAACATCAAACCACTTGACTTCATCTTCCCAAAGTCTTAAATTAAATAATGTGTCTGAAGTCTTCATACTTAACACATTTTCAATTCTCTCTTTGACCACAGCTGCCACAGGCATAATCTCCTGAATTCAAGTGGCATGACAGCACTATCCTCTGCTGCACCATGTCAGTCCATTCCCCTTTACATACAGCTTCCTGTATTCAATTGTTAATTGTAAATGTTTCTATACAGGACTTGTCTACTGCAGCAAGGAAGAAAACAATCTAAAAAAACAACCTGCCTCAGGTTGTAAGCCACTGTGATGGTGCCAATATTGTCATTGTCGACAATGATGTGCAAGGAGAAGATGCAGAAAGAAAGGCACACAATTAAGTCTAAGCTGATGGCATGATACCCAGGAGCAATTGTCAGAGAGAGAAACAAGGAGATGGAATTGGATGCAGAGCAGTCAGGAGCAGAGAAATAGAGATGTGTCTCACTTGGGTAGAGATAGCAGGTGAAATTATACAATTGGACAACATCATCCAGAGAGAAAGCTGGCAAAATTTTAAAATGGTAAAATAAATAAAACAGAAAAACAAGAAAAAGAGGGTACTAAGGAAGAAGAGTTGCTAAGTAGGGGTGGGGAAAGCATGAAGTGAGTGCCAAGGGAAGTTGGAATGTTGAGAAGACTTAAGAACTAAGCAGAAAGACCAAGAAGGCCGGATATGGCAAACTGGCCAAGAAGCCATTGCTTGAGACTTGGTAAAAGTCCTCCAGCACTTAACCCTGAGACAGGATGTAACTGCAGAAGAAAAATTCACAGCAATTACTCACTGTGCTGTGGCCTTCTCAAAACACAGAGAACTGGTGAAACTTAGGTTACTGGGTGCTTCAGAGGACTCACCTATTCTCTCTGACTCCCCGTTATCATATGACTGAAACAATTATTGTTTCCTGCATGGTAGTTCTGTGCAGATTAGGAGAGGAGGCAGTACTGGAGCCATAGAAAGCTATGAGATGCATGAAAGCATTTCAAGAGAATGGTTAAGGACACATTTATTGATGATAGGCACAGAAGTCAGCAGCAGCCAGAAATGGGAAAGAGGTGGAAGAAATGACACACCCAAGGCAGTGGGCGGAAGGGATAGAGAGAATTGCATCCAACATGGACAAGGAGCATTGGGGGCTTGGGGCATGTTGCTGTGCATCTGTTAGAATTACCTGTGTAGCCCCCTTTTACCATTCCCCCCCTTTTTATATCCATTTCCTGTGCTCTTTAAGATATCTTTCATAGAAATTACGATTGCTGTCATTTCAAGCATCTGCCTCTATTTCAAGATGTCTGCATGCACCTTAGCTCCTCTATCATAGGTGTCTCACAGCAGTCTAAGAAAGAAAGAGATTAGAAGTGAGAATCAAAAGCCACCATAACTAATAAAGCTTACTTAATTAGACAGTATACAATTATTTTATGATCCATGAGGTTGCCTGCAATAATTCGGTCAGTGAAACAAAGTACATGGTAGATTTTTTTCTTTTCATGAGAAACCACCTCTTCCATAATGTTTAAACAGCATTATGAGCCAACCAGGAATAAATGAATACAAGGCTTTCAAATACAGCTGCACAGGAACCCATAAACTACAGAATGGTTTGTGATGTATTTACTTCAGCTTGCTTCAAAGCAGGACTAGCCTTTCCTGAAAAAGGAAAAAGAAATCACAACAAAGAACTGACCTTGGTTTTGCTGAAGGAAATCATTGACAAGATTTTGTGGAGAAAAGATAGACTGGTAAAATACAAAATCTTTTTATATTAAGACATGTCAAGTTACATCAGGAATAGTTTTGGACTATGCAACTGTATTTTGTCTCAGGCATTTGCTAAACTTAACAAGCTGAAATAGACAACAGTAGAGTTGTTAAGATTTATTTCTTATTTTCTTCAAAACGTCTGTGTTTGTTTCTGAGCAAGAGGATGATTTTCCCATCCTGAGAAACAGTGAAAGAGACAGTATTTCTCAGTGTAAGCTGGGAGATGGAAATTAATGAAAGATACTTGTAAATCATTCATCAGCCTTGGCAGTGCCAGGCATTTTGCATTTCAATACCTCCATGGTTCTAAGAACAGCATAAGGTAAGTTTATAGAAACCAGACTATTTCCTCATCAAATGTATCATGGATTTACTGGGAGAAGGATTTTCACCCCTTCCATCTCCTGATTAGGGAAGAGCCGACCATTGTAGCAGTTCTCCTCTGAAATGTTCCTGGCATGCTGACAGACTTTTTTCCTAGCACTATTGCATCCCAATGAGCAAGGCTCCAGCCTGCTGTAAGGGCTGTTTCTCTCGCTTACCACAAGGTTTTGTGCACATGTATGTGACTCTTCTGAGAATAAATTGTGAACACTGTGTTTCCCATGTACAAGTATTTCTTTTTTGAGGCACTGCAGCTCCTCATTGAAGACATTCAGCTTCCTCCTAAGGCAGCAGGATACTGGTTGTCACATTATGTTTCAATCTTAGATGACAGCGTATTTTTCAAGTGTCCCTGCATTTACCTCAAAGTTTCCTCTCCCTTGACAAAGTTGCTCCTAAACAAGCAAGAAATTGTGAACCAGGGGATGATACCTCCTTCCTAAAGCTCTTAGCAGGTCTTTGCTTTCTTTTTTTTTTTTTCTTTGCCTTCTTTCATAAACCCTCATGCTGCTTGACAATATCAACATTTAGAAAGCGTAATTTTAATTTTTTTTTTTTTTAAATAAGCGCATCTGTTTTGGTAAAATTACAACAAAAACGTGAAGAAGCAGAAATAGTTCTCATTCAGCTACAAGCACTGAGGTAGAAGTCTGAGGGCTCACTTATCTGAGTTACAGCATGTTCCATAAACATGATTGTGCCCTAATGATACCACTGTCCTTTAGCAAAGCCCTGGGGCCACGCAAAGTGTTCGGTGCCGTGGACAGCAGCTCATGTTTTGCTCACTGCCTAAGGCCTAAATAGGCCTTTCATATACAGGCCAGATGTTCACTCTTTCTTAGGCCAGCTTAAGGCTAGAACAAACCTTTTCAACCAGGGTTTATCAGAGTTTCTAAATTACATGCTGGGAAGAAATTTAATTGGTTTAATTAAGAAAGTTTATTTCATGGTAATTCAGTTTTGTTATGCTGCAAGACTTAATGTGTCCTCTGATAGGAGTGATTTGTTATAAATATTCATAGCAATCCTCTTCTCATCCAAGCCAAAAAAATATATATTCAAATAGAAAGTTGCAAATTTAAAAAAGAGAATTTTCTGTAGTCTGGAACATGACTGACCAAATCTCCTCACAGTAGCATCCATGCCTATTTAAGTCAGGGTAATTGTCATCTCTCTGTATAAATCACACAGTGCTCACAGATTCTGTTTTCAACAGAAATGTCAAAGGCAACAAGGTCACATCCTGACTGCTTTTTTCCCATAAAGTTTTAGTCATTATTTTTCTTGACCAATTGTCGTGTGTTGCTGAGGTTTGGGGGTTTGTTTTGGATTTGGTGGGGGTTTTTTTTCTGAAAACCATCATAAGAAGCAAAACATTTTAAAAAATAATATTTAATACAAATATCATAAAGCTGATTTATTGAGTTTTGAAGTGAGCCCTGCCTGACTGAGATGCCTGACAATCAGACAGGGGTGGAAAGGCAGTGTAAACAGGAGGCCCTGATTTCTGTGAAGGTCATGACTTAATCCTTCACACTGAACAGACACCATGACTTAGCTGAAAATCCAAGTTCACAGACATCAGTCACTGCCATAATGGGCCTGCAGGTCAGGTGAGACAACAGGAGGATAACTAATGTTGGTTCAGTTGGGTTCTTCTGAGGCTTGGGCATCCTTCACACTCTTTGCCCCTCTTTGCCCCTCACCACCAATCATTGCAGGGAGGAGGCTGCAAGGAGCATTCATGTGCTGGATGCAAAGCTCTCCACTGCAGAGCAGATCCATATGGATCTAAAGTGGGTTCATTCTTTCAGCAGCACATTTAGTGCAGCAAATGGTGCCTGGGGACAGCGCTGGCGTCCCCTGCCCACGCAGCCCTGCCCCGACACCACAACCACTGCTGCTCCCATCACTCAGTCCCCAGAGCCACCAAACTGGATTGAGGCAATGGTTTGGCCCTGTAAATCAGAATTAGAGGGAAGTCTGCAAGAACATAGACCAGCTATCACAGGAGAAATCCCCTGACTGTTGTTATGGCCTTTGTAGGATTTTCTGTTGCTCTAATCCATCAGTGCCACAGACAGGAGGATTCTGGCTCTGTTTCAGCTGCTGTTCAAACACAGGTAGAAACAGCATTCCCCAAAAGAACATCTAATCTAAAAGAACACAAGAAAAAGTAGGGAGAAAGAGACAAGCCAGAGTGTTATACACTGAAGAGACGGGGAAAATATTTTTGATTAGAGCCACCCGAGGTGCTCAGTTCTTAATATGTTGAACTCTATTTACAAATGTTTTTTTTCATTAAAAAGAACCCAACCAAACAACTAAGTAGTAATCAATGCTTTCCAAAAACTTTATTTGCCAGTCACAGCATGACTCTGGAAGTCATTTATTTTGTGGGTCTCAGTTTGGCCTTGAGATAGAAGACATTTTTACACATATTATGCAGATTTGCATGATTTCCTCAAGGCTTTTAAAAACTGCAGCTCTCAGATATGAAAAAACACACAGGTACATTTTCAAATATTTCTTTTCAAATACTTTTACATTTCTGGCAAGTTAAGCAATGAAAAAATATTAGAATTATTTACTAGGATCCACAGTGGTACCTGAAGTCAGGAGCTACACTGAACAGACAAAAAGGGAATATTTTTTGTCTTCCAAGTCTGTTTTGCCTTGTGTGATTTGCAGCAGGCCAAGCACAACTCTTGATTCTGTATCTGAGGTGGGGGCTGGTGTGGTACCAGACAACAAAAGACCCTTGAACACATTTTAATATATTTTAATCTGATCTCTCATGTTAAAAAAAAAAAGAAAGAAAGAAAAAAAAAGATTAAAAATAAAATGATCTGTAAGAATTTCAGCACAGTTTGTACAAAAGGGTTATTTTTAACATCCATCAGTTAAAACCCCTTTATAGGAAAGGTTCTGAGCTGCTCTCACTCATATGTAGGACCAAGAGAAACTCAGAATGAAGAGCAAGAACAATTGTATTTTAAAGGATGTGTGAGTTCCTTTCTTCTCTGTTAATACTATGCTGAGCAGAACAGTTTATCACCCAGTCCCTATAAAAGCTGCAGTGCTTTCAGATATTCGTGCCCAAAAAAAACCCCAAACAAACAAACCAAAAAAATAACAACAACCAACCTACAAATAACCCCCTACTCTTCAACAAACAGATCAACTTTTTCTCAGCTGGTTAAATTAGGGAAGTGATGAGCCTTCCCTAGGTTACTAAAACACATAAATCAGATGTCTTGACAACACCTCTCTGCCAAATCATAGCAAGAAAAACAAATCCATTTACAAAAAATCCGATAGATACAAATGGTATTTTCTTTTCAGTTCCCATGGCTATATGAGCATTTGAGGCAACAAGAAGGTGGAATTAATCTTCTTTAATACTGCAAGGAACACATTTCAAAATAAACAGTATTATCAATCTATTCCTTTTTTCTCAAAACAGAAATGATAAAGAAACAGCATTGCTGAGTCTTATTGTGAGAGACTGGCAGAGCCAGGAATATGCAGCGGACACTTCCACTGGGAAAGAAACAATCTGCCTTTTTAGCTGGCCCACCTGCACTTCGAGGTTATAGAAGTGCACTGGAGGTTAGAAAAGTGTAGTTTCCTTCCACAATCTAAATGTGCCAGCCTGTCACAGCACTGCAGACAATAGAGGGCTGGTGACTACTTGCTCCCTGCCTGATCTTCTGACAGCTCTTTCTCTCGAGTTTACCAGATCAACATTGCCATAATGGCTTATGACAATGCAGCAATGCAGGACTGCCTGCACAGATGCACATTTATTCCTTCTGTTGACAGAAACTCAATTCATTTTTCAGAATCCACAATATAGCTCCCTACAAAATGAGCTGTGGAGAACTCTCAGCTACAGTGAACTCAGTAGTTTTGAGAACAAACCATTGGGAGAAGACATTATGTGACAAAAGCTTCTCAAATTCAAATGTGCTCTTTCCAGAGAAAGAAAAAAACTTTAAAAAAAAACCTTGACCCAGAGAACATCAGATTACATATGTGCACCAAAAAATTATGTTGCCCTTCTGAGTTTCCAGAATCAATTTCTGTATTTGAATGTAATTTTTTATCCTCTGTTTACGTTTGTAAAACTCCTAAGAAAAGGAAATATATGGACCAATGTGGTTGCTAGCAATGCCACATTCTTGGATGAGATGAGAAATCCACTGAAAGGGTTGTAATAGAGTAGTGTGGGGAGGGGAAAAGGAAGAAAATTGGAACGTAAAGCTATGAGACCATTATATGAATTTAAAAGAATGGCATAATGGACAGAGGCAGAGATAGCAGGTGTGACAAGAGAAATAAAAGGTTTAAACCTCAGTATCACGTGCAGAGAGGAAAAGCCCATCAGGAGCAAAGTACTCCAGATGATGGAGGAGATCATTTCTGCTATTAATTTTTTAATACATCAGAGGGAAATGAGCTACGTGCCAAAACAGCCAGAAAGAAAAACTCACAGAAGTCTGACCAAAGACACCAGTACTTGTAACCAAGATGAACAGTTGGGCTGCAAAAATCTTAGCTTTTATTTTAGACAAACTTACCTGTTCTTCAGTAATATCCTCTTGGACGCCTGCAGCAAAATTTACTTAATTCACCTCTCTGACCACAGGTAAAGTCATTCTATTAAAAACTTGCTGTTAATATTTTCTGTTCCACTCTAATGCACACCTTTCTTATGAATCATTGCAAGTGTGCTATACTTTAGCTTTAATTCACCTACAGATTTATCTGGGAACAATAAAAGATTATTTAAAATAAGCCATTTTAACATTTTTCTACGTTTTTACCACTGCTTTCTATGGAATTTGGTATAATATATAGTTTTGGCTATGCATTGTGTCACTCTGAGTACAGACACACCATTCAACCACAAATTATCTCTGCTTCTCATTGCTAATGTTCATTCACTGCATGAATTCCATGCAGGAGCTGCACCTTAAAGCAACATCAGTCCTCTGTGAAATTAGAAACTGAAGACTGTTTCATTAGCCACCTTTTTATTTGATGTCGACATTGCACAGGCTTTAGACTGAAGTTCATAACCTGTTCATAAGCAGTATTTTCTCAGTTCACTTGCTACCATGGAAAAGAACCAAACCAATTAAGAATGCTAAAATTGCCATTTCGTTTTCACTAAGGAAAGAGAGAGATTCTGCTAAACTGACAATAAAGAAAAAATATCTCACTACGGGAATTATCCAATTTGACTAGATAGGTCATTTCATTAACTAAAAAGTAACAACATCTCTAATCAGTCTTTCTCACCTATAAATTACCATTTTTATCTCTTCAAATCTTTAATTCACTGTTGTTTTTCTTCCCATTTGCTAACAACTACTGCCTTAGAATCACTACCGTCAACCACATCAAAGGCATTTTAAGTAGAAGGGGGGGCCACTTTGGATTGTACAGCATGTGGACCATTTTCCCCTTTTTTCCCCCACTGACATATTTTAACACAAATTTGCTTAAACTAGCATGACAACGTGTCCTTCATAATATACACTAAGTGTCATGAGAAGTAGGCCAAGTAAAACCTGTCCAGTGGACTCCTCTCCAAGCACAAAGAGCAGCAAGAGGAATCTTTCATGAGCAAGGTGAATTCAGTCTCAAAGGAGCTTGTTGCGTGAGGTGGGAGGGGAAATCCACATCCACAAGGAAAGCACAATGCCCACATTGGATGGATACATATTTTCGTAAACTAGAATGTAACCATACCTCTATACATGTACACACACATACATACATGGATAAAAGACCACAAGGCCAGTTAAAGCTGCTTCCAGAAAGTCTGAACTTAGAGGACTGATAACTCACACAGACATTCATCTTAGCACTGGAGCCCAGTATCAAATACCAGACACAGGCCACTGCTGTCATCTCTTCAGGTATGTTTCCATCTTGCTAATTGTCTAAAAGCAAATTAAGTTGGTTAAGGTAAAGCTGAGAGCAGGGACTTTTCAGGTGAGGGCCCTGTCTGAAATTCCACGTGTTCAGCAAAGTCCCTTCTTTGACCATCTCAAAGCTCAGACTGAGACTTTTCTACTGAAATGTTCCATATCTGACTATTTTGCCTGCCTTCTCTTCTCTACTTCTCTTTTTGGCTATTTGTCCCTCACTCTCCTCACTAAGAAAGGCTCTCACTGAAGCATTGAACCTCTCTTTTCTGAGGTTTTACTTTTAGATCAGTGCAGTGTCCCAGATACAGGCAGTCAGCACTCTAGACAAAGGCAGAATAGGTAAGGAACTTCAAACTTTCACCAAGAAAGTATTTCACAGAAGCCTCCAGCAGAACAGAGATGTGGCAGGTTACCCTAGTTATCCTTTAACATTTGGAAAATAATACAGAAAAAAGGCAGAGTCACACAATTAAGTCCAGCCTCCTACCATCATCAGAGATATTAAGCATTGCTCTCAAATTACTGTCAGGGGTTCATTTCTGTTTATGCTCACTGTAGAAATCAATAAGTCCACTGGTGCTCTGCCCTCTGACTGAACAACCTCCTCTGGTAAAACTTCCCCCAGTGGCCTCAGCATCCTCTCCAGTGGTGCAGGCAGCACAATCAAGCAAGGAACAAAAAGGCAAATTTCTCCATAAAGGTGAGGAAAGCCTTTTCTTTCCACCCAGACACTACTCAGGCAGAAGACACTACAATTTACGTCTTCATTGCAACAAACTGGTTCCTGCATATGAGTGAATATATTTTTTCAATTTTTCAAAGTCCTGTAGAAAGAATGTGTCACTTGATTTATGCAGTACCTTAAAAAAAGCCAATGTAGCAATGATCTACAATCAAATCAAACGAGATTTGGGCATGCAAATTTCCCTGGATTGACTAACTTTTACACATTATTTTTCTTTCATGCGATGAAATCAACACCTGTATCAGAATTCATAAATACTCACAAATAGCAACATAAACAAGTACTCATAAATAGCAGCCTCTCTGTGTAGATCCTAGCATGCTATTGAAGTGACCTGAATATTCCAGTTCAATTCCCAGGTCCTATTCTCCTGCTTCTTCCAGAAGTGTCAGAATGCTGATGAGTTTAATCACTAATACAATAGATCATACACAGGGCACAGTCCATCATGTGGGAATGGGTTTGAAAAAAAGATTATTTCACCTATCAGGGGTCATTTCCTAAGGCTAGAAAGCTGCTCAAGCACTCTCTGGCAGATCAAAAGTCTATTTACCCTTCAGCAAGGAATCATTTTTCTCTGTTCTCTAATCTCTTGAATATTATATGATATAACTGATACTACACAACAGTTTTTGTAGCTCTTACCATTGACCAGGTTTCCTTGTAGATATAAGGAAACCCAGGAAATCTGGGGGTTTTTTCCTGCTTTAATCTCATAATAATTTGAATGGAAAATTGTATGTAAATCATATGAAATCAAATGTTTCTGTGCTGTTGTCATGACCCTTTCTGAGCAGTGTCCTATCTTCAAGCTACCACACCTTGTTAGCAATGCACCTTTTAATCTGTCACATTTTCCATTTGCTTTATTCTGCTAACAGAAGGGTTTTTTCCTCTAGCTTGAAGTACTTTCTACCAATATCCAAACAATAATTAAAATAAAAGCCTAACAATTAGTAATACCAACTGGTATTTCTTTCAGAATTTTTTTCCATGTAATTCAAACATGTCAAGACACTGAGTAACCATTATTAACTGCAGTTCGTTACAGTGAGAAAAAAATGACTGCTAGAGAACTAAAGCACTCTGCCACATGCCACACAGGCTGCCAAAGGCATAATTAGGAATAAATCACCGAATTCCAGTCTCCAAGATCAGTGATTAAGCCATGGTGAGATTGGGAATGGTCATTTGCAACCCAAACTCTTAAAAAACCTACATATACCAGTTTTTTTTGAGGAAGCATTAGGAGATCTGGGCTCTTTTCTGGCCCTTGGGGCTCATTTAATGTGATATTCATCAAATAATCACTACATGCCATGGTTTCTCTGTCTGCATAACATGGATATCTACATCCACAGGAAGCTGGTGAAGCTGGTGTTTCCTGTTGGATTTTTGTATAGAACATCATGTCACTATTACATTTCTGTGGACTACAATGTGAAACTGTTTAATTCACATGGGATCTAGCAGGATGTGAGATACTCCACTGAATTATCTTTCAAATATCATTCTGTATTACAAACAGCAGCACCAGGCTGCTGGAAATTATTACATTTAAACAATGTCAATGAAAAATAAGGAGCCAGAGTTTGTCTTCTTGCTTGGATGCAGAACATGAATCAGTGCAGTGATACTTGACATTACAGGTCAAATTGAAAACAAATTTGCTGATGGAGTCATAATTTGCTGAAGATTTAGAACAAATTTTAAAACTTCAATTGTGCAAATATTTTAAATCACTCAGAGGAAGAAGGAAATTTTTAAGCCATTAATAAATATCAGCTAACATCCTTGAAATCAGGTAGAAATATATCTTCTCTGCTTCTGTACTTCAACAGAACTTTCCAAAGGTACCTGTTCCTCTGGATAAATGGATTTTATTTCATGGTGACAGCTACCAGACAAATCCTAGTGTCATTCCCACCCTTACTTCCCAATGTAGCAGTGAGAGACAGATCAAATCAAAGAGGAATCTACCCTAGGTAAAACCTCTCCACACAGGGAATAGGTAAAACTTCTTCTGCTGTTACCAACTTGCACTAAAGAACTTATAATACACCTAGTAATTCACTTAAGTGGCATATTCTTCCCCTGCCTTTAAGTGGAACAGTTTGTTCCAAGTGTGAAAGGACTTGGCCATTCCCCTTGTTCAGTTCCCAGTTCTGTCACTGCCTGGTGACTTTGTCCTTAATGTTCAGCCATTTTTGCTCTCATTTACAGATCCCTGTTAGCAATGGACAGCAAGCCCATACGGATCACACACAATTTTCAGGCACAATATAAATTATCATTCCTATCCTGATATTTTCCATACAAATTTTTAAAAGTATGAAAAGAAATGCAGTGTATGACTTAGAAAAGAGATTTTAGTGTTTTTTCCATCAGCTAACCTGATAAAAATATGGTATGGGTAAGCCTAAGTTTGGGGTTTTGGGTCCTGCTCTGGAGGCAATTAAACCACAGATTTTCAGACTACAATGGGGGCTCTCACAGACTTGTGTAAGATTTTGTTGGTTTTTTGTGGGGTTTTTTTTAATAATGTCTTCTCTGTGATATAAGAAAGTTCAATGTCACACTGTAATTTGGTTTCTGTTTGCTTCCTTTATTTTAGAATATTTTATACAGACTATTCAGAGATAGCTTCTTTAATTTCCTGCTGTTGTCAAATTCTGGTTGGCACATTCATAAAAAGCAGTGTCACTTTTGGGGAAAATTAAAAAACCACGCACACACAAAGTACACAGACTTCTCATGCTGTGTTTTTGTTTTGCCGAAATCTTGGTATCTTTGCTTAGAACCCTGGACTGTCCCCATGCCATTAATCCTAAAACTAGAAGCAGTTTTCTATAAACAGGTTTGAAATGTTATGTCTTTGTTTTATAGACACCTATTCCCTTGGTGTAACAGTGTTACAGTCAAGAAGAAATTTTTATGTCAAGTACTTCAGTTCTGTATTGCTATATTTTTTTTTGACTCATCATACTGTTTATGAAAATTTAGTTTGCTCTGTGATTTAACACCCAGACCAATGATTTTTATACTTCTCATTTGTTGAAAAGCACTACGATTTTGTATTTTGCAGTAGAATCCCTCTCTCAGGATCTCTTGTACTTCCTGAATTTTCTTAACCACCATGGAAAGAACTAAAACTAGGCTCAGACATCCATCCTAAGGAAAAATCCAGTGCAGGTTGGTTTTCAGTAGTACCATAGACAGATTGTCCACCAGTCAAGGCACAAAAGTACATTATTCAGGGTGTGTTTGTATCCATTTCCAAAAAGCAGCTTGCAGATATGTCCAAGTGCAGTAAATTTCTTGTGCTCCAATGTATTTATGGAAGTGGGTAATCAGCACTCAGTTTTGAACAAGCCCTTTTTAATTTGATGCCTTCCCCAATTTCATTCCAGCCTGTGCCAAAGAGGGAGCCACCCTACACAGCCTCATTTTGTCACGCTGCAGCTGCCAGTGACTCAGTGGTTTAAAAACCTGCTGATGGGGAGGCTGAGGGGGGATAGTACACACTCAACATGGAGGTTTTAGTTTGTATTTTAAAATGCCACAGGGAAGACTTTTAGATTACAGAATTTTTTTTTAAATATTGGAAGATATGCCTATACTAGCTACAGTTGCTCTTTCCCCCATCACTCCTTTACTCTCAATTACCTACAGTCATAAATAAGTTTTTGCCTTCCTCACATGGGCAGAGTTGAGTTCACTGGAAGTAGCTGGAGATGGGCAGACCTGCTGCCAGTTACCAGCTTGAAACCCTCTTCCTCCAAGGTTCATGTCTTGATCAGCTTGGGGCAGAAACATCCTGCACTCCACAGGAGGAGAGCTCCTGAGGCACAGCAACATGCCACAGCTCTGCCATGCACAACAGCCAGGGAGAATACAGAAAACACCTCTGTTTCATGGTCTTTCCCTCTGGATTCCAAAAAGGGATGTACAGACAGGCAACTGCAAAAGCCTCAGAACTGGGGAGGGTGGGGATAAAAAGAGTTGCAGCCTCTTCCAGAAATTCCAAACTCTGACACAGAAATGCCCAGAAACAAAGTGTTCTTTCCTCCACCCACATCCCTATGTTCTGCAGGAATCCATTTCACTAACCTGTACTGCTGACTAGGGGTTTCATCCTTAGCTTCAGCTTTCAAATCCACTCAGGACAATGGGAATATTGCCACAGAGCCCGCTGTGTGTTGGCTCAGGCCCATCGTGCACAGGGAATGAATTTCTGAGGGAGATGGCTGGGCCTGTAAAAGGAAATGTGCATCAAATGTAGATTGCTATGAAGTAATGGGGACTAGGAGCAATTGACCAAAGCGAGAAATCCATATTAAATGGGAAAATTATGCAGCATGCAGCCAAAGGAAAGGACTTAGGGACAATTCCTAAAAGCCGTAATCCTAGCTTGGGGATGCAATTAAAGAAGAAAAAAAAAAAAGAAAATAAAAGTGTATTGGGAGACAGGAGACAGAAATGCACTCAGAGAGTAGAATACAAATCACATAAGGATGCTGTTGCTTTACAAGGCAGCAGCTGGACCCTCAGGTGGACAGTCCCCATTTGTCACTGGCTCAGAGAGGAGCCTCTCCCAGCAGCAGCACCCAGGCAGGACAGAGCAAAGCGGGGACACTGATGGCACGTGCCATGTCTTCAGACATCTCAGCACAAGCACAGCACACACATCCATTCATACAGCACAGGAGCTTTACTCTCTCATCCCAATTCTTCCAGAACCTAAAGCAATCAGGATTCCATCCAGAATGGAGAAAATAGGGCTAGGACCTCTCCGAGTCTTTCTGTACCTGGCTGAGATAAAAATAAAAGAAACAACTCTGTTGAGCTAAGTGGCTTTTCCATTCTAACAATCTTCGTGCCCTTGAAATTTAGTTTGAAATGGAGCAGCCTGCTATTTCCACATCAAAAATCAATACAATCAACAGGTTAAAACATTCTCAGTTACAATGAAACAGTATCCGAGGAAACAATACACGATGCTTTAAGAAACATCTGAAAGCTTAAAGACCATAAGAAAATAGAAAATCTCTTTGTTTGCCTGGGGCAATGACAAGGAACTGTAGATGAGTCCCACAGAGAAACTTGAGGAGATGGGGTGTCTATTCCCAGCAATGCCAGTTATCTGCTTTGTGACCTTGGGCAAGTCACTTTACTGTCCCCTGCCAGAACGAAGTAAAAATGTTTCCTTACCTAAAGTGGCTCAAGATCTCTGTGTAGAAATTGTATTACTCTTAATAATCCTCTATACATCAGATGTATATACACAATATAACACAACACCATTTAACACTGGGCTGTAGCAGAAGAAAAGATCTTACACAGGCTCTGTGTCTGACTTGCACTAACTTATCCAAATGACCTTCCAGAAAATATTGTGGACCTATGGTAAAAGACTCATTTTTATTCACATGAAACAAAAAGGAAGCAGCTTAGCATGCATGCAGTCAGATGAATCAGAATGTACCTTCGCACAATCAAATTAAGAATGAAATTAAATTCACTAATCTCATGCTAAAATATTGACAACAGTCTGATTTAAATGTCTTTCTTAATGACCATGCTCCCAAAGCATGCAGCTTCCTTAGAGGTCCAGGCTAACACACTGCATCTCTTCAGCTGAGCATCAATTCCTGACCACAGGATGTAGGGACACATCAGTTCCCTCCTCTTGCTTTGAGATAAGAAGTAAACAAAAACCATATTTTAGGACTGTTTCTAAACATTTTTTTCACTTGACCCCTCTTTTCATGGAATGTCTGGCACAAGGATATGAGAGTGAGGCTTTTCAAAAAGAGCCTGATAAGGTATAGATCATAAACTCCAGGAATCCCATATACATTTCTGAGAGGGCGAGTGTGTGTAAATAAAATGGCCTAGTTTGAAATGTCTTTAATACCAGCATTTGCCGGCTTGAAGCACACGGCTGTGAGCTCCCCCTGCTGACTCTCGAGCCCAAATAAATGAATCGTTCTCAGATGCTTTTGCAAACACTTCTGATATTGGCTCAAGGTCAAAGGAGTGGACTGCTGTAAGGACATTAATTTTGGCCTCATTAGCATCACAGACCAAAAACTAGCAATAAGGACATTATGTGTTTTGTTTTGATCCCACTGGGGTGCTTTTACAGTGGCCACCAATTCAGATTTCAGTGATACTGCCCAGTTTGCAGACTAATAGAATAAAACCATTTGATGAAATCTTTATGCTTCTAAAAAAACGTGCACCAAGTAAGAGATTAAAAATGGAATTGGTAGGAGAATATGTGCTATCTTTCACCTTAGACATGAACACTTGGAACAAAATATGCCCAGGAACAGTCAGACACCAACCACCTCTTTGATCAGCTGTAACATCTGTTTTATTGTACCACCTAAGCTAAAAAAGAAAAAAAAATGTGATTTATAGCCCTCATATTTTAAAGGTTATAGCAGACTTTCATAAATGTGAAAGCCATGTCATGCAGTGGCCAAAAAATCCAAAATTACACATTTAAAATAGACCCTGTTTAATATTTTCTTATGATCAAGACCATATTTTTCTACTTTTCTTCATGTCACTCTCACCAATAACTTGGGGCACACTGTCCATCCTCTTCTGTTGGCTATAGTTTATACAGTTCCAGATTTTTTGGGCAAATGTTTTTATACCACACAGAAGTTTGGATGTGAACAAGTCAGTTCATTATTGCTGCATTCCCAGATCCATTTCAAAAGGTATTGCTGACATCTACTGGTTCAAATTATAAAATACTCCAATTACAGTTTTTCCTTTCAAATAAAATCTAATGGCTCTGACTTCTTTCTCAGATGATGGCAGAAAAGGCAATTCTGTTGAAATTAGCAGAAATAAACCCATTCTCTCCCATTTAGCAGTTCATCTCCTCTCTGTGCTTTCTGGCAGACATAAATGCCTAGAATTACATCTGCTAAGCACCAACAATTTTTTGAACTTGAAAACCACAGGGAGCATTTGGCTTTCACATGAGGCTGCTCCACCCAGTACAACACAAAACCCTCACTTTTTGTGCTGAAAACTCTCAAGCAATTCTGCAAATCTGATGCAACACAGGATCAGCATCCTCATCCTCCTGCTTCTCACAGGAGACCCAGCTCCCACCCAGGGCTGTATTTCTGAACCTTGAGGCTGCTGCTCAGGTACTCCAGTGCCACACAGCTCTCCCTGCAATGCCTGGGGTGCCAAGGATTCGGGGAAGGTGTGGAGGAGAGGAGTGGGGCTGAAGTGCTCCATTTCACACTGGGAGGCTCTAAACAGACCTGTTCCACTCACCCTTGTTTGGGACCATGCACTCGACACCCATCCTCACAATCCAACACCAAGCCAGGTCAGCTGTTGCAGGTGGTCCTGTCTTACCACACACAAATCCCCTCTTATCCCTCCTTTTTATTTATTTATGACTTCTCCTTACTCTTTCTGGAGCAGGGAACAGCAGGCATAGATGTGCTCTGAGCACACTTCTGGAGTGGCACACATTTACAGGACAGATCTTTCCGTGTTGTGTTCCAGAGATCAAGTTTAGGAGTTCTGAGGCTTTGGCTTGAGCAGGAACAGCTTTGTAGAGGAAGGATGGCATCACTACACAAGCAGCTCTGCAGATGCCAGCCCAGGAAACTGAAGACACTCATAAGACCAGAAGAGAAACTCTGACTACTTTGAAAATGTTTCTTCTATGGAAAACTGTGGCAATTAGAGAGGCAGACAGGTACTTGAGGGCATTTGGAGACACAGGTCAAGAGCAGTCCATTTAGCAGGCAGGGAAACTAGGACAACTTCCTACACCAAAGCCTAAGGTTTTATCTCAAAACAAGCTTTCTCTTTTTATACTCCTAAGGGCAGCAAACCCAATTTTTACTTCTTCTGCAGACATCCAGAATTCTACTGCTGTCAACTGCATCACTACTGGCAAATCAGTACCTTTCACTCTCATTGCCAGTACCTGGCCAAAGCATCAGACAAGCAGGAGGGCAATTAAAATATCACTCTGCTCCAAGAAACACATGGAAAGCCCACAGGCTTCAGTGATAACATTTCAGTAGGCTAACATCAAAATGCTCCAGCAGACCTGGCTGACAACAAGTATCAGGCAGCAAAGCTGGACTTCTCTTTCCATGGGTTCTTTTTCTTCTTCACGAATTAAAACACAGATCTATTCTGCATAATGCAATTATTGTTTCACTTTTACAAGATCCTTACTTTGGTGTAGTCTTTCAAAAATGCAATTCAAGACACAGAAAAATAGTTTTTACTGCTGTAGTTTTCAGCACTTTGAACAAACTCTTGAGGTAGTGCATTAATGCAGGAAAACAGGAAAGCACCTGACAGCAGCAGGAATGCAGCAGGGCGTGGGATGACTGGAAAAACACAAACAGAATAACCAAAATCCCACACAGAGCAAGATGTGAAAATAGATGCTGGAGAGGAGGAAGAAAGCTCTGGCATGTCAGATGCTGATCACAGCTAGCAGAGAAACAGGACACTGCCTTCCCAAGTCAGTTCCTCAGGACCTGTACCAGCAGCAGGAATGTGAAAGGCTGTGGCCAGCAGGCTTAACTCACTTCTTCAGAAGAAAGCCTTCAAGAGAGGACCTGTAGGGTAGAAGCAGCCACTATGCAAAGTTCCTACAAATGAGAGAAACTAGCACAAGAATCCATCCATTTTTTCTTACATAGACAGGCAGGTAAGGTGAAGAAATGGTGGGGTCAGCACTGACCCTCTAGAGAACTAGACTCTATTCAAGATGGGAATGTAAAAGTGTCTGAATATTTTCTTGCAGAATTGAATTAGGAAGTTGGCCAGGTAAAGAGGACTGAAAATTGATGGAAAATGAGAGTGTAATTTTGGGTCAAGGAGAACTGAAGTTAAAAACAGTAAGAGATAGGCAGATAGACAATGAAGGCACTTTAATGACCACACAGAGACCCATTTCAAACAGTGCTTTATAACCTTCCTGCTACTCATCAGGTCTCAGCCAGCCCATAGAGGATGTGCTTGACATGCTGCAGTGAATAGAAAAGTTCAAACATTAATTCATCCACACCGAGGTGTGCCCTGCCCTCAGGGCATGCAGTTTAAATTGGACAGATCCAGAACATGAGAGAAGATACAGAAAAACAACAGAGAGAAGACAAATGTTGAGTGGTGCTATCAAGGCAAGCCACACACCTTTTGTATGGTTTTATTTTATTTAATTTCTGTGGTAAAGCAAAATAAAGAATGGGATAACACTGAACAAACAGAAGGACAAAGACATGTCTGAGATGCCTGACCACATTACAGCTCCAGGTGGTTTTGATCAGAAAACAAAGTGAGCCACAGAAGAGGGAAAGGTGTGGGAGCAGTCATTTAAAATGGTAGAATTACATTTTATTTCATGATGGTGTCTCAATAGCATTGAGGGGGTTTGTTTACCTGTGGATTCAACTACTGCAGAGACATACACCACACTAATTGAGATGTTCAATCATTCGTGACTAGTCTGAGTAGGAAAAAAAAAGCCCATGATGAAGCGCACACAGACTTTTCCAAAGTCAAGATCAACTTAGAATTTATGAGTAAAAACAGCATCCAGATAAAAGATCAGCTGTAAAAAGTAAAATCCAGACTTGCATTGTCCAAGACTTTGATTCAAGCCCATTCAGAATTTCAGGGTATTTGCTGTGTGTTTCTGTGATGGCAGAAAGAGAATATGGCTTAAGATCAGCCTTTAATTAGATAGATTGTCCTCTGTTCAGAGGCCCATTAAGCACAGATGCTTTTGCCAAAAACAAAAGCAGAACTGCTAGAAATTTTGGAAAGGGATGAAGAGGGAGGCCTTAAGAAATAAATCATATTTTGGAAAACTGTATTTGGATTTAGTTAAAACAGAAGCATATCTCCTTAGCCTCAATGTACCAAACCTTGAGAGACTGTGGTGCATGCACGGCCAGGCTCTGCAGATAATGTCAGGTAGGTGCTGTTATTAATTGGCCATTTCAGACTTTTATTCAGTTGGTTTTGCAGACAAATGTTCTTCTGCCATTTGGCTGCATCCACAGCAAGGATAGGAGATTGTCATCACTTCGTCATGCTAACAAGGCAGCAATAAAAAAGAACTGGCAGTCTGGATGAAACTGTAGAAAATGTTAATGGTGGAGCCACAGCAGTGATGCCAAATACTTCCAGTAAAAGGATATAATTATTTTCAGGTACTTACGCTGTGACAGGAAAGAAATGGCTGAGAGCTTTTGGGTTTGGCTCTTTCCCCCTAAAGCTGCAGAGGGAAGATGTACCAAACACACAGAGCAATGAGCCAGTCTGGGAGCTTCTGCTTCTGGCACCAATAGCTGAAGTGACTTTAGAGACCAGGAGATTATAAAGCTGCTGAGCTTTTCACTTTGAATCACCTCATACTCAACACATCCTTTAAGGCCAAGCATATGGCTAGGAAAGTCTGAGCAACTCAAAGTTTTCTCTCTTAATCCTTTGGCTGACTGGTGACAAGTGTCTCAGGATTAATGGAACAGGACATTGAGGGAGAACCCACTGAATACAAATTACCTAAGAAAGGCTACAAAACATTTCTCCCCACTTTCAAACTAAGAGCTCAGCACTAGTGTTTTGGAATTTGCCTGACACTTCCCTGATTCACTAAGATGTTCAACTTCTACAAGTATTTAACAAACCAGGTGTCTGTTGGTGACATCTCTAGAGGAGGAAAATTAACTCAGTGCCAAGTAGACATTCACTACTCACCCCAAAAGGATATATATTCTCACAGCAGGAAGAACAGCAATTTCTTGGAATTCTGCATTCATATGGAAAAGAAAAAAAATCAGGGAAAATACTGAACAGCAAAAAAAAATTACAAAGAGAAAGAAAATCTCCTCTAAGAAAATAACCCTTAATTAGATACTATAGGTCCTTTTTTTTTTGGAGCACATAGCATGCAGATGAGGAGGCACCTTTCCAGTATTAAGGACCTTTCCTATTAGTTTTCAACATGGTCTGCATTCATTTGCCCCAGCAAGGAAGTTACTACACTTTGGGAAGAGAGAAGCAAACAGCCAAGGGAGTGCAAATCACTACAGCAGACCCAGCAAACCTCACTCAGATGGCCTCAGGCTTAGAAATGAAATAACTCAGACCTCACTCCACTGCAGCTCACATTCCCTGGAAATTCTCTGCTAGGGACAAGGCTGAGTCTATCCTATTTTTAGCTTTGCCAGACTTTCTGAAATACTGGGCAAACCACTTGCTGCACCTGTACTTCTCACCTGTAAAATGGGCACTTGCCCTTGGCACATCCCACCTCAAAGCAGGATTCACACATTCACAAACGCTGTTAGAAATACCAGCACCCCATTCTTTCAGAACACTGTTCTGTCTTAGAATGTTCAATTTCCCATTTCTTTTCAGGCCATCTGCAAAAGTACGCATGGGTATAAAATTTACTTTTAAATAGTTTGAGAATGGTTGTGTTCAGAAATTCATCTGCAGTCCTTTACTTGCTCGCCTTCCTCTACAACTTCCTGGAATAAGTATAGACGATGCCTCAGGAAAACAAAGCTATTTGAAAAGAGAACAGCTGCCATGGTGCTGAGTCAATACAGGCAGACAAAATAAAATAAAATAAAATAACTACACTGCATCTGTGGCAATGTGTTTTTCCCCCCTCTATCACAATATCCCCGATGCACAACGCCTTGGCAGCAGTTTAGCAAACAACAGTCCAAGCATGTGCTTCAAAGAAATGCATGCAAATCCTGAGATCATTGAAACAAAGCACTGATTCCTGCAATGGGGCATCCACCCAGCTGCTATTGCAGCATCTGCTTTAGGACTATTTCCTCTGCCTCAGTCAGGTTCCTCTAAGCCATCTTCCTCTAAGGGGTGAGCTGTGGAAAGGTGCAGTTGATATTTATGGCTGTCAGCAGCAACAATAAGAGTAAAATGCCCCAGAAGCTCTGCCATCTTTTGCCAGGCACTGGCAGAGAGGTGTTATTCATCTTTTCTGCTGACAAGAACAGGTTTAGAGTGAATATTCATCTGTGCTTTCACAGGGGAGGTTTTTTTCCATTGCAGTTATTTTCGCAACATAGTGCAGGGTTTTTTGGAATTTATGCTGGTAAATTGTAACCAAGAGGATGCAAACCAGCATTTAACTCCTGGTCCTCACAGGGATCACCACGTCCTAAGGGAGACACCAGAAATGCTTGCTCAGTGTTGGGGTGTTATCTGTGACATTCCTAATTTACTCTGTTAGCTGCATTAGAACATACAGAGACATAGAGGCTATGAAGTTACAGTAAATACAGCCTTGGAAGCATCCAGAAATACTGAACAAAACAAACAAACCAGAAAAATGTTGACATCCTGGCCAGGGAATTCAGGGTTTGGATAATCCCTTCAAACTTTTACTTCAACTGAGGCTGAAGAGTGTTCTGTTTATTTAAAAGACACCTGCAAAAAAAAGGAAAAAAAGAAAAGAAAAACAGAAAATGCACCCACCCCTACTTTTAAAAGTGGGAAAACCATGCCATGTGTTCAAAAGCAAAGTTTAAAAATGGCAGCTTTGTGAATGTTCTGAACCGTAAACTGGTTTTGTGAATATTATGAAAAGCGAAATGTACATTAGCAAATTGCAGCATTCATACTCTGTGAAAGAGAATTTGTACAGCTGTAGACTGGTACATTTGATCTGCAAAACTTCAGTAGAACAGTTTTTCACAGGAACAAGCCAAATTCTTTAAAAATCTTTCTTTGCTTTGGGATAGGGCCTTTTAGAAACTAATAAGCTCATTTTTATTGTCCTCCCCAAGTTGTGGAAAACATCTTCATGGATGTAAAGGACTTTTCACTGGAGCATAAAGCAGAACTCCAGACATGGCTGAACTGGCACCTAAGAGCACTTCCCCTTGTACAGAATTTCTTATAACTTTGTACAGGGTATTTCATTCCCTACACCACTGAAAAGAGGGCAGGGTTCTGTTTCTGTCTTTTCCCAGGAATTCGTTTGGAAAGCTGAGTCCTTTTTTAAGGTTTTCCCTGTATTCCTCTGCTCTGCACCTCCTGGCAGAGGGAAGGGCAGATGGGACCCTCCTCTCTGCAATTTTGTGTCTGACTGTATGAGTGAGTTTTACACAAAAATCAAATTGAGTTTAAAAAAAAAAAAGGGGAAATATATTTTATGGATACAGATTAGGAATCTTGACACTACCAATCAGCACTTTATGGGACAGGATATAATTAAGATGTCAAAAATAATAAATTAGCACCAAAATAGAGCATATTTAATAATAAAGCTTTCCTGTTCATAAAGAACTTTTTCTATTGCACAAAAAGGCTTCTCTAATATAAAAGAAAAAACTGCATTAGACTGGAATTATCATTTATATCAGTTTCTTTGCACTTTTCCAGCAGCATAAATGAATCTATACTGGGTACAAGTAACCTACATTTAGTCTTATCTGTTGATATTGCAGAATTGGTAAAAAGAGGCATTGTGGTAAGGATCATACCTGGTATGTTCACAATAGTTTTATCTAGAGAAGAACTTTATTAGCAGCATGAAACTGAATATTATGTATTATAATGAGAGGAAATCACAGCAAGGTGTTCCAATGTGCCTTTCTATACATGCAGATCGAGCACCTCTGAATTTTCATCATGGTATATTTGTCAACTGCTCCTAGGAGGCAATCAGGGGTGAGCACTGTGGGATTTGCATTCCCAGCTCTAACCATAAAAACAGAAATCTTCATACCAATGGAGTAGATGCTCAGTTTTCCTCAGCCTCTCTGACTGAAAACACTAAGGCACTTAGGCAACTGCAATCTTTGAAGTCCTTTTTGCAGACTTCTGTAACTAAAAATGAGGATTACAGTCCCAAAGTTTTGCTTTCTTTTAGGAAATCACCAATTATCCACATGGCTATTTCTAATAATGGGATTAGATTAAAATACTTGCTTGAATTTTTTTGTCATTGGCCAGCTGGAACTGAAATGTTTCCTTGGCTCTTACTGCTTTATCTAGTAGAGAAATATTTTCCTTCCATGCTAGGTATTTCTACAGCAGGCTTGTTATAAATTAGCAGCATTTCTGTGTTCTCCTTATACTGGAAGTGTGCAAGCACAAGTAACTTCACTCATACAAGTAGTCCCAAAAAGTCAAACAAGACAATTCACCAAATATTTATACTGTGCATCTAATGCTTGTAGGACTGAAAAGCAGATCTAAAGCACTGACTGAAAATAGCCAGCATTTCTTTTGCTTTGAAATACAATAAAGCAAGCAAATAATGGATGACAAATCATTCAGCTATTTTATATATAAAGAATAAATAATCGAACTTTTGTTGTATAGTCATTATTAACATTTTTATAATTGTATGAAAATTCTGTCTAGGAACATATTTCCAAAAACTGAAGGAATAAAAAGCCCTCACTGGTAGCACCTGAAACTTTTAATTAAACTTGACCTTGAAAGCTGTAAGAAAAACACATTGCCAAGAAACCACTTCATCATCACAGGAGTAAATTTGGTGTTTTACATTCCCACTCAGATGACCAAATCAGTGTTCTTTATGCACTCCTCACAGCAATTTCAAAGTATTCCCCATAAGCCAAAAAGCCTGGAACCCCTTTATTTTAAGAGCAGGGTGGAAGAATTTTAGCCATTTTCTTTGCATTGGTTAAATGCCATCTTGTAGCTATCACAACTTGAAAGAAAGAGAAAGAAAAGAGACTTGGAAAGGTTGCCTAGAAGTAAAAGTACATTATTTAGCTACACTGTCACTACCTAAACCATTCTAACAAAACTCTGAAACATTTAGACTCATCAATGCAGACAGAATGGAGCTCTTCCTTCCAGCTCCGGGCTTATTCAAAGGTTAGGCTCAATTTAGTGTCAGTTCAAACTCATTTAAAACCCCATCCATGGATTGAGTTTTCTGTCTGTGCTGCTGGGGCAGCTGAACAAGGAGAAAGATGAGATCAGAGCAGTGTTTCAGCTATCTTGATTCCCCTTTGAATTAATGTCTATAATGTCACGTATACAAACCGGATCTACTCCAGCAATTTAAATTTTATTTTCTCTTTTTTGCAGTGAGGTGCACAAGGCCAGGGTAGGTTTCTTTTTTCAGCTAGAAACCTGTCTCACAGTGAAGCTAAACTTCGATCACAGAAGCCTTGGGTCACTCCAAAACTTCACTTTGGTGTTGTACATCCTCACAGACTAAGAAAAATATTTTCTCCCTTTTTTTTTTTTCTTTCTTTCCTTGTTGTTTTGCATTCTCAAGAGCACAAATTCTGCTAACAGATGCCTAGGCAAGGCAGAGATAAAGCTTTAAGTCCTTCTGTCTCTTTAAAACCAAAGCAGTGGAGCAAGAGGCATCATTAGCATAAGTGGAAGAGTCAACAACTTGAAGTAGTTTAAAAACCTTATAAGTTCACCAAAAAATATTTCACAGGGAAATGAAAAAAGCACATAAAATACAGAAAGCCATAACAATGTCTGCCAAAATCTAGATGCAAATATATTTAGGATTGGTTCCACTTTATGTTTGTTTTAGTTCCGCTATAATGCTGAGCTTCGCCGGGAGCTGACTCATAGCGCTTCTGAAAGGAAACAAAGTTTAACATCTCAATTGAGGAGAGCAATCTGCCCAGAGACTGCATCTCCACGGCTCTTACTGACCAAGGAAAATTATCTGATTTATAAAATGCTTGACACCTCTAAGAACTCCGCAGGCCCAAATGCCTTGCCCGGCCCAAATTAGCTGTAGCAGATAATTCTGCAGGAAATGTTTAGCAAGCTTATTAGGTCTTTGCATATTAACACAGAGGGGGGAAAAAAACCTTTTGCCATGGCTATTGAATCCTGCGTGTAAAATATTTTCCAGTAAAAAGATGACAGCACGGTGCCTTGTTGCTGTTTGCTTCTGCCATCAGCCTCAGTTCATTGCAAAGTTTATTAAAGTAAATGGGAGTCAGCAATTTAATAAACTTATAAAATACTATTGTTTTATACATCCCCATGAAAGGGTGCTTCAGGACATGGTAGAGACCCACAGAACCACAGAATTTTAAGGGGTTGGAATGGACCTTAAAGATCATTTAGTCCCAACCCCTCTGCCAGGGTCAGGGACACCTCTCACTAGACCAGGTTCCTCAAGGCTCCATCCAGCCTGGCCTTGAACACAGCCAGGGATGGGGTTCCACAACCTCCCTGGGCAACCTGTGCCAGGGCCTCACCACCCTCACAGTAAAGAATTTCTTCCTAATAGCTAGGCTAATTTTCCTCTCTCTTAACTTGTACCCATTACTCCCTGTACTATCACCACAGTTCCTGACAAAGAGCCCCTCTCCAGCTTCCCTGAAGGTCCCTTCAGACACTGGAATATTTTCTCAAGAGATGCTATGGGCAAGCTGCATTGGGTCACTGTGAAACCTGCCTCGCTCTGAAGAGTTCTAACTGAAAAAAAATCTTACAAAAATTAGAAAGAAAAACATTTGAAATGAGAAGGGGAAAAGTACCATCTGGTTTAAGGTCTAAAATAAAGCCTAACCAGGCAAAGCACTCTCCTACAATTTAGTTGCAGTGATCTCAGCTGGGCTCAGCTGTGTGTGTCAGGTCCCATCAGAAATGCTCTTGGTCTCTGTCACTTCTTTTCAAGTTCACAGAAGCCAGGCCCTCCCCAGTGCCCAGCTCTGAGCTCTCAGCCCCCAAACTCGGTGTGCATTAAACCACTCAAGGTTATATCTTAAACAGCTTTGTTGTCTGGCCAGGTGGGAAGGCCTGATCTATAAAAAGGTTTCCAGAGTAACATGAGGCTCTTTCACACGCTGTCTCTTCCAAACACAGATCTTTGCTCATTTTTTATTTTGTCAAAAAAAATTGTGGGACTATTCAGACTTAGGTGATAATATCTGAAGGTGCAGATGGGTGCATCTATTTGCCTGCCATCACCATGCCAAGGTTTCTTCTCCTGCTGAGGATCCCATTAACATGTAAATCTTCCCCATTCTTTCCTGACACCTGAATTTTTCAAAATAATTTAGCATCCCTTTTCCTCACCTGCAGGGCAACTCTCTTCCTTTTAAATGTTAATTAGACATTTGGTGGCTTAGCCTAAAGTGTTAAATTCAGAACCATTTATCAGTTTCCCTCACCTCTCTTCACCCTCATTCACCTCTCAATCATCACCGTAGAGATGATGGAACTGCCTTTGGTTCTCCTCCACCCAGACTTCTCATCAATATCCAATGTTAAGCATTGTAAAATATCCCATGGGCAGGTGACAGGAAGATTTTGTTGGTGCACTTTGAACATGGTCTGCACAATTTCATTTCTGGGTTTACCATTTGCAGCCACCATGAAAAAACCTGGATTCTGCTCCACACTTGTAAAAAGGCAGCAGTCAGGGAGCTCCACATCCAAGCAAGCACCACCTCCTGCAGACCAGGCTGTCAGATGTTCTTTGCAGATCCTTGGAGATATCTTGGTTCTACTGCTTAGCAAACACCCATCAACACTGACAGAACCAGGATTTTATCCTGCATGGCTTCTGCATTGCCCATAATACCCCACTGCTTCAGAGTCTGGATAGTTCCATTTAATATATTAATGTGAACTTATTATGTTTATACTTTGAACCAAGAGATGCCAAGAGCTCTCATAAGATCATAAACCTGACAGCCTGAATTTGAGTAGTGACAAGCCTATGGATGACTCTGCTGAAAAGCCTTGAGTGAGGCTTCCTTCAGCTTCAGAAGTTTTACTGCACCACAAGAAGATTTGGACAGCACAACGCTGGCTAACCAAGGTCAGTGTCATGCAGCTGCTCCTGCCTGGCAGGGGTTCCACTGCACAAAACTGTATAAATTGAACAGAAAAACTAATGTTTGTTCTGTCAGCTGCACCTGCCTATCAAATCATGCTGCCCATTAGAGGTTATTTTCCAAAATCTCTTAACCTAATAAACTGAACAGACACAATGATACTTATGCTGCTATGAAACACTGCAGCCTGTCAGGGCTGGAATACTTAACTACCAAATCTACCAGTTAGTTCCCCTCTCCAGAGGATTTTAACTCATGACAGAAGTGAATTGGAAAGGCAGATGTTTTTATGGCAGTTTGGAGGGAGAAGCAGATCCCGCATCAGAGAAGAGGGTTTGAAAACAGCCTCCCCTCTCTCCCAGTTATGTAAGAATATGTGTCTCCATTAAGTGTTTACAAACCCCACCATCCAACAGGCACAGAGCAATAGGTTTAAATAAACAAAACCAAAGGTTTGTGCCATTTAGTGCTGGTGTACACACATACAGAGCAGGTTTGTTTTAGTCTATTACACAAAATAACTGCCTCAGATGCTGTTATGGGCACTCATCTCTGACATGGGACATTTAATTCCCCATCAGAATCAATTAACTCATGGTTGAGACTACAACTGCAGGGAATACTAATTAATAACTATTAATTAGTCAATTAAAGGTTGGGACAGCCTGTCAGCCTCTGTCTCAGGTGAGTGTTATACAATACAAGGCTCACTGAAACAACCAGTTTGAAACTAAGCACATTTTCCTTTTGAGGAAAGCAATTAATCTGCTGCTTGTAATTCTGCTCGGTTTCTCCATTAAAAGCAGCATTGGTCCCCCTCTGCAGCAGACTCTGCCCAGCAGATAACCTTCCTCACTGTGCTCACCTGCATCACTACACCTTGAGATGCACAGCTCTGGTCATGGTCCATTGTGTCCTCATTAGATCCTGCAGCAAGGGGAGCGATTGCTGCAGCAGCTCCCACAGCTCACTGCAGTTCTGGCCGGGCTCTGGAAGCCTGGCCTGCACTCTGGGAGGAGGATGTTGTGCCAGGAGAAACTGGTTTCTCTGTTAACTAAACTGGAAAAGAAATCTGCTTCCCACTCCCCCCCACCTCCCCCCCCCCCGCAAAAGGAACCAGCTGTCAGCTTAGGAATTCCAGCTACAGAGAAGGAGATCGAAAATCTCCAAGTCCCAGCTGAGGCCACCAGCACCTGGAGATGCTTCTAAAAGTAAAAGCCACCTTCCAGAAAGCTGGGAGGGTGGTTTCTGTACAGCCTTGCTCACTGAGCTGCTGCACACCTGCAGAGCAACTGGAATGGCTTCCTCCACAAGAGTATTAAAATAGCTTGTCAGTATCTCAAAATAAAGCAAAGTGGTGATATAAGGATAAGCCCAAAGATAGCCAAGGTTTACAACTTGGGTGGGAGGGGAATGGAACAAAAATAACACACAACCCAAGAATATATTCTTCACAATTTTTCCTGTATGAGATTTCACTAAAGCAGCCTTGAAAATAGGCTCTATGAAATCAAGCTGGAGAACAAAGGAATTAAAACACAATTCCTGCAGAATTCTGCTCCTGCAGAAAATATTTGTTAAGAAAAAAAGTTAAAGAATAGAAATAAATGAGTTCTACTAATTCTTTAAGAAGATACAATCCAAATATATTCATTGGAAAAAGCTATATCAAGTGCAAGAATAGAGACTGAAACCTCTGACCCTGGATCAACCCACGTAAATGTACCTTGAACCACAACTATAGCAGAGAGAGAAAAGGTACCAAAACCACTCCAACAACAGCAGAACTTACCGGGTTTGTTTCCTCTTTGAAGGCATCTGTGCTGCTTCTGGCAAGGAAAACTAGTAAGGGAAAGGCAGCCTCTGACTCTGTGTGTGTAAAGGAGACAAACCAACCCATAGATGTTTTTTTGCTGTGCATTATTTGTCTGCTCAATGTTAGTTGTACAAAAAGAGAGGATGGATGACTTGCATATGTTATATCATTTTCTAGGGCCTTTTCATGCACTTCCTCCATGATCATGATCAACTCTGATGTCCCAGTGAACAGTACATGTGTCTGGTCCAGACCTCCTGTCTAAATCATGTCAGAGGTTTCTTCATGTAATCTCCAGCTTCACACCCTCATTGCTTTCAAATGCTCAGTCTCCATTTAGTCTAACCAAAAATTACCCCTCCCCTGAGTTAATAACTGAGGATTTCAGATGTACACAAGTGTGGAACCCACCAGATTGGGAGCTCTGCAATTATCCGTCACAGAGAAATGTGTCACGGTTATTTGGATACAAAATGGCTAGGACTTCTCAAAATTTCTGGAAGTAATAAAACAAAAGCCTTTATTTAAAGCACAGAGGCAGAAGAACAAAGGGGAGAGGAAATTAAAGTAAATCTTGCACCACTGAGCTGGCACAGAGCACTAGATCAATGCCAGCACACAGCTCGGCTGTACGGGAGCTCTGCATGCTGATCACCAGCAGTCTGCATGCAAATGCATCGCTGAAGGAAGAACAAAGAACAAAGAGAGAAAGCAAACACAGAAGCATACGCACCATCATGCCATTTGGGTTTATTCATAAAAGGAATTTCATTCCTTGCTTCCTCCTCTGAAATGAACGTGATGGCTCTTTCTGCACTTGCAATAGAGCGAATTTCAATAATCCCAATTACGCATTCCCACGCGTGCGGCAGGGACGCTGCATCCACCTTTACTGACAAACAACAAAAATGAATTTTATTAGTTCAAAGACTTCTTTCTAAACATGCATTCAAAGGAAACCATTTCTAACAGTAAGCTTTTCTCTTGTCAGCATCACAGTATACACAGGTGGGCTGGGGTGGAGGGGAAGTGCTACACCTCTGTGAAATTTCTGAAGGATCCCTGCTTCCATTATCATTAATAGCTGGGCTTTCTGGTATTCCCTAATGTCTGCAAGTCTTTCTCAATCACTCCATCAAAGACCACAGACCCTGATTTCTCAACAAGTTGTCAGCTTTTAATAGTCTCTCCATAATAGCAGTATTTTTTAGATTAATAAGATTAGTGAGCAGATTTTTAAAGGTTTTCCAGCACTAAAAAGAATAGTTAAGAAATGCAGTGGTATTTCCAAGGTATTTCAGGAAATTCAGCTACCATTAGGAAACACACAACAATGCCTGAATGTAAAGATGCATAAATGTTACTCGTGTACTCACAGTCAGGAATGAACTGGACAAAAAAGCCAGGAGTACAGTTCATTCCCTCCAATGACCTTCAGGCCAGGTCATCCCTTTCCACGAGGCTGAAAGTTATGCAGACTGCCAGGTAAAGCCCAGCCAGGTTTACACAGGATCTGTGCTCTGCTCCAGCTCAGGCACCAATTGGGAAAACAATTTTGGGTGTCTAAGCCACAGCCTCCCACCTTTGGGGGTTTTTCCTTCTATGTCTGATCACAGAAATACCTGCACCAAAACCATTCCTTGCTGCATGGGCAGAGCCCGTGGTGCCAGCACAGCACCAGTCCCTCTGGCAGAGGCAATTCCCTCAGAGCCTTTGGACACAGGCAGTAACACAAGGACCTGCTCTGGAAAACATGTGGGGAATCCCTTTCCATAGGGCTGGAAAGGAAACCAAATAAAGCAAATGTTTACTAAGGAGTCTTAAACAAAGTCAGTGATTAAAGCCAACCCAAATAATCAGACACATTTTGTTCTTTCTAATCATCAAACTGCTGCCCACATCATCCCTGACACGTGAAGGGAAAAGATTGAATGTAGAGTTTATTAATTTACTTCTTTAATAACTGCCTGTGTGATGCCTCATTTGTTATATGTTTCTCCCTCACACTGTTCCAAGAGCAAATACAAGTTTTAATATTGTTTATGTTACTATCATCTGAAAATTAATAGCTTTTCATATATCTTTTGACTTCCTAGTGGCTACAAGGAAAAAAAATCTTAAATATATTCAAGGCTAAGTGTCATTTAAACTGCCTCTGATATACATGTATTATAGTAAATTACCATAAACATGCTATGCAGTGATGGAGACAAATGCCCAAAGAGAAAACTCATGTAAACAAGATAACTAAAACTGTCTTATACATATTTAAGGGATCCATAAATGAGAGCTAGTCATAAACTTGACAAAGGTAATAGAAGATATATGTTAAACTTCACTGCTATAAAATTCAGGTTAAAAAGGTGATATAAATATTTTAGTCTTTTATCTAAGACTTCATCATTAAAGATTTAGTCCCACTTCAGCTGCTTTGGGGGGGTTGGAAGGTTTTTCTTTCCTTTTTCACCTTTTTTTTAATTAAACTTTTGCACCTTTTGTTAGTTGATTTGAGGACTGCTTGATTTTATCATGGCTTTGGGGTATTTGGTATTTTCCCTGAATTCCCAGGTACTCAAAATATTTGCATGAAAATCTTACCACATGCAACTTCTAGTTCCCAGGGTTGCAAAGGAGAGTTAAAAATTGTGAAAGAGAGATACAAAGGATGCCTTAAAGGTCCAGAAAAATGTCAGTTCTTTTTCAAAAAAAGAAAAAATAAATAAAACCCCAACATAAACCACTTTTATTTGTTACAGTCAGCCTCAAGAACTGTGACATGGTTTCTCATCTTTTATAAGTTAGGCACACCAGGCAGCTCTGGATGCAAACACAGAGCCTTGCCATGGACTTCAAAACCTTAAATCTTTTGGGTTCTCAAAATCTTAATTCAGGAACAGAGTTGTCACAGTTTTGCAGCAACATCTGCCCCAGCACAATTCACTGACAAATATTTACATTTACACAAAAAAAATATATCACCTTGAGGTGCAGAACTTCCATGTGTAAGATGGAAGAGTTGCTAATGTTCATTACATGCACATGAAAAATAAGGTTAATAAGAAATACAGGTTAATACTCATTACAGGCACACTGATATTGAATATCATGTAGGTGCTGCTCTTGAGCTGAGTTTATTGTAGTCACCTCTAAATTAAAAAAAAAAAAAATGGGAAAGTGAGGTTTATTTCTTGAATCTAACCCTAACCCAAACCCAGTACTCTGGGATTTCCAGATCAGAAAGACATAGGAGCAGCAATTTTGGTGCCTTTCCAGGATGGCCTTGGAATTCGTTTTCCAGTCCCAGTGTTTCTGGAGCTGTAGGATCTTTGACTCCCTCTTGCAAAACCATGTTGGTATTTCAGGTCCTGCTCTTTTGCTCTGTCTCTCAGTGATTCCCTCACAAAGGCAGCTCAATTTCCAACCATTCCCCCTCTCACC
Organism: Eopsaltria australis; assembly: GCA_034509425.1. Lineage (NCBI taxonomy): Eukaryota > Metazoa > Chordata > Aves > Passeriformes > Petroicidae > Eopsaltria > Eopsaltria australis. Next base: position 939,930 of record JAVTVJ010000130.1, read on the forward strand.
CCCAACAGCCTCTCCTGGTAATTGCCTAACTCTGAAACCCAGGTGTTGCACTGTCGGACACGAAAGAAACACGCAGATTTCAGAGCAGGTCAGGACCACTCAGGCAGGACCAGGAAAAGAGGCCCTGCCTTTCTTTATTCTCTCAATTTTATATCTTTCTTAAGATATATTGGTCAATGAGGTTACTACCTCTACAATTCCACAAGATAATAACACAGGCTATCATCTTTCTCCACCTTAAAAAAAAATTAAAAACAATTTAGAAGCTCAAAACAATCTATGCCAATTAAGAAAACAAAGACTATGTCTATAAAAATACATGAAAAATTCTACCACCGAAGTAAAAACAAAAACACTGCAAAAACCAGAGCGACACCCAGGCAAGGTCTTTTCTGGCTTAAACATCAGTAGCAGCAGACTGTGAAATCAGAGGTTAGCTAATAAGCCATCAGGACAGTCTGGACTGTCACTGCAGACCTGGCAGAAGTAATGACACTGATTTAGTCAGCAGAGTAACAAAATGTAGCTCTGAACACACCCAGGTAGCAGAAATCCACAGACTGAAAAAAACCATCCATTCATGAGCAATTGCTTCTGAGTCTGGAATCACAGGAAAAGATGCTAACATTCAAAAATTGTCTGAAAAATTTTGCTAATGGAGTTAAATTTCTAGTGCTTATTTTAGATCCTATGCCTCTAAGAGAAAGAGAATAATAAGCTGTTTTGAGCTTTCTTACTTAATTTAAGCAAAGGTCCTTTATCTGAATATTCCCACACATTCTGTTCTTCAAAGATCAAAATCTGACCTTGTGCCTGTGATCCATCTCTCCCCTCAGTGCTGTCATGTACCTTCCTGCATTCCCTCTCTGAGCCTGCTTGCCATTCTCTGTGCCTGCTTGCCAGCTGGTTATTTTCTCTTCATCAACTTTTTGGGAAGAGGCCATTTCATTTTCCTTCAAGTCTCTTCTCTCTTTCATTGATTCTCATCTGTGTTTTTCCCTCCTGCCCTCACCCAGCTCTACACACATTTTCTTCTCCATTAAGTTAACTCACAATTCATCAAGATTGTGCACTCCAGAGCCAAGCAGATATGGAGCATTTGAGAAGAAAAGGCGGGGATTGCTCCAGCTCTCTAATAAAGGGTATCAATCTTGCTCCCATTTTAATGAAACAAGTTGTAAGCTTCTCTTAGTCACACTAATGAAAGTGTTTTGCCAAGTTTATCCCTAGCAGGAATCCCACAACAAAATGTAGGGGAAGAAAGGGGTACAGCATTGAGAATAATGGACCTGTATTTTTAGCTAATAGAAATTACATTTTAGAAAAACTAAGAACATTTTGAGGCTAGGAATAGGATAATAGTATCCACCACCTCTGCAGAGAAGTGGAGGGCCAAGACCCTCACTCTAAATGGCACATGTAATGGTCATTGCATATGTTCACAAGGTCAGTGTAGACCACATCTATGGAATTCCTGGGGAGGGGTGAGAGATTTTGTTCCATTACTGGAAGGCTTTTATAGCATCAAAGCCAGGAGACAGAGGTAACTCTGGCATTCTTCAGAATTCCTCTTGCATTCCCCCAGAGTAGCTACTACTGACACCACAAAGCACTGCCCTGCTGGGTGGGTCTCTGATCTCACAGGGCTGCTCAGGATGTGCAGCTTCCACCAAGAACCCTTCACCATCCCTGCACACACAGGGGGAAAGGGTCTCTAAACTGCCTCAGGAGATCAGGGCTTCATTTCCAAGGATGGAAAAGGAGCTGTCTGCACACAGCTGAGGACTGCATTCTTGCAGTCACTTCACTTTTCTCCTAACATCACTTCAGGGGCTTAAAATCCATTCCCCATCCCCAAATCAAATTCTACTTTCCCAGTTCCATCCTTATCTCCCTCTCCCACCAGCACTGAGTAAGTTTGGATAGAGTCTAATGCCAGCTGTGCAGCCGTGAGTTGTTCTGCAGTCTCTGTGTATTCTTTACCTCACATTTCTCCAGCCAGGAACTGCAGAAGAGCTTATCCCCCTTTTCCAGATGAAAGGGTTCCTCAGCGTGGCTCTGCCAAAGCCAGTGTGCATCCTTTGCTTCTCCACCATCAGATTCTGCTCCAGGCCACGTCGGGCCCCTGGAAAAGGGCTCAAAATACAGGGAACAGGAAGGACTGAAATAGCTCCCCACACACCTCACCATTCTTTTGAATCTGTCCCATTCTCAATTCCTAAGCTACAGATGCATTATTGTGAGAACGATGCAGCCGCCTCAGTCTGCTGCCTCCCCTCACCTCATGCTGATCTTCCATATCATTACAATATCACACACCAGGATGAATACTGCTTTTAATGCTTTATTCTCCCTTATTCCCATGAGAGATCTCATTCACCTTCATCCTGAAATAGTATGACATATTATCACCAGTTATCACAAACTACAATTTCTCTGTCTCTCCTGGGAAGTGTGTTTTATACCTGCTTTCTCACCAGGACAAATCCTTAAGAATGAGTGAAAACAGAGAAAATCTGGTCTACCTGAGCCTTTGTACAACAATGTGACCAAAAAAAATAAGGATGGGGGAAAAATAGCCAGGTCATCATCAGAATACAGGATCTTAACATCAACAAGTTCACAACTGCCACAAAGATCAACTCACCCTGACAGCGCATTTCTTACTTTGATAAGTACAAAACACAAGCTGTGATGATGGTATAAGTTGTTGTGGTTGGATTGTTTTTTTTTTTTTAAATGATAAATGAACTCCTTGGTTGTTTTCTCTCCTGTGATAGTTCTGAAAGGAGAGACTGTACAATGGCAGGGCATAATTGAATTGTAAAGGCAGAGGCACAGATGGATAACAACTCTCTGTCATTTGTTCCCGAAACTTCCTAAATGAAACTCACATCAAAATGTGAAAATCCGTAAAGCGTCATTAATTTCAAGGGATCAGAGTAAGATTTTAAGCAGGAACTATGAAATAGTTTCTGTGTGTACTCTTCTGATGTCTTTCCTATTTCATCTAATTAACAATAAAACAGATGTCCCGTGACAAAATCAGCTTTTTCATCCAATAACACCCTGACAATCTAAAAATGCCAAACCCTTCACATATGTAAGTTAAATGTCACTGGAGACAGTTGATGCAATTTAGAGATAAAAGCAAAGTGAATATTAACATTGGCTAACTATCTACAGGGGTGCAAAATACCCTATTGTCTGCCCTTCAAGGTTAGGGATCTCTGGTGCAGTGATTTTTGGACTAACCCTGTTCACAGTTCTTTAAATGTAATGTTCCAATACTTCAAAAAGTTAAATTGGTTACAAACCTTAAATATATATATATATATATTTATATATTATATATATATATAATTGAAGTTCTCAAAGTTCTTTTAAAGGCTCATATTCTGAAGTAGAATTGTTCTGCATTTCCTGTTGTCCGGTTGTAAGAGCCAGGAATAAAGGAAGATTAAACTTCCACTCAGAAAAATAAACCAGTAATATGATAGCAAAAAGGATATGACTTCCTTTACCTGGCTACATAAATGTGGGAAAATTCACAGTATTAGTATATACTTACAATAAGCAGCTCAAATATTCCAGCACCACAAACATTCACTCATTGGCAGTCTGTACCTGCTGCTAATTTACCACCTGCCCTCCTCTAGGTGATGCACAGGTCGTTCACGTGCAGGTTGGCATCAAAGGCAAGCTGTTCTCAGGACAGGGAATTCTCCATTTGTTTCGGTTTTTCTTAGGAATTACACATAGAGGAAGGTAGTCAAGGCTGCTTCAGGTGGAAAAGTCTAATATAGAAATATTCACAGCCTTCGGTCTAAGAATGTCTCCTCCTCATATGTGCCCTCAAAGAAAATTAAGTTATTTTCGGTATTCAGGAGATACCCTTTAGAACAATAGAATTATTCTGAAGATACTACATCTCTTTATGAGATGTGAGACACAGCACTCAGAGCGACTCTGGAGAAGTTAATCAGAGTTGCAATCGTGTGTCTCTTCCAATTCACGCAGTTGTGTGATTGACAGAAACTCCCAAAGCAGAATCCAATTAAGTATAATTTTGATTCTCATAAGACAAGTCTGCCTTTGTTGTAACACCAAAATCAGTTCTGAAACACAGATAAAACAGATATTAAATAATGTAATCTGAAGCTTCTCTGAGAGAATAAATGTCACCAATAATAATGCTGCCACTGTTCCCTTCTGCAGAATTCAGAGTCAGGTCTCTACAAAATTAAAATAGAAGTACCTCATGTTATAAGATACCAAGGGGCAGATTTTTTAGGTTTTTAGGTACCTGAGAGTGCACAGACTCACAGAGATTTTCAGAAACACCAAGACACCTACTCCCACTGAACCAGGAGAGGTTACAAACATCCTCAGAGAACCAGAACTATGAACATGTATTGTTGTGGCGTCACCTTTAGCAGAATATATTGTGTGTGATTCATCTTCTGTATAAAGCAGGGCTTTGATAATACTGGGTACAGAGCTGGGTCTGTGGGAATAATCACCATGATTTGTCACCCAAGACCCTTGAGAACTTCTGCATTGCCATAATAGTGCTTACTTGAATCTGCTAAATGCTGTCCAAAATTTGATCAGCTCACCCACTATAATCCTTCTTGCCCTGCCAAGTTCTTCCACACAACCCATAACCTGCCAGTGCTTTTCTCCCCCTTCTGTCATGCACTGAGGAATAGGACAAAAGAGCCCTTTAGTTTGCTGCTTGCAAAGTGACTCTGCCAGGCTGGCATCAGAAATTAATGCCATCTTCTCTTTCAGTGCCCACGCCATGCCAGACATGGGATGGTTTCCCATTACCTGCCTGTTCCATCCACCTGCTGCCTCTTGTTTAGTGCTTGGTGCCACTGGCAGCCACTGTAATCACAGTGACAGCGTTTTACAGGTGCAGACAGGTTTGCTCCTTTCCAGCTCTCCCACTCTGCCCTTTTCACGGAGTGAACAGAAGGGATACAAATCCTCGAGGTGTGGTTACAGACTCACTGCAGGGATGGACTGGCCACTGCCACCACCACAGGAGGAGGAAAGAAAAAAAAAAAAAAAGGAAAAATAAAAACACCACACTTCTAATAACGGGCCGAATTTCAGGAATTCGGTCTGGATTCTGAACCACAAAGGCTAAAGCCCAGGGGAACAGGAGCGGCTCTGGGGGGACAGCCCGGGGGACAGCAGTGACCTCAGTGGGACAGCCTGGGAGTGACCAGCAGTGTCCCCGCTGTCACAGCAGTGCCCGGCAGTGTCTCCGCTGTCACAGCCCGGGGCTGGCAGTGTCCCCGCTGTCACAGCCCGGGGCTGGCAGTGCCCGGCAGTGTCCCCGCTGTCACAGCCCGGGGCTGGCAGTGTCCCCGCTGTCACAGCCCGGGGGTGGCAGTGTCCGGCAGTGTCCCCGCTGTCACAGCAGTGCCCAGCAGTGTCTCCGCTGTCACAGCCCGGGGGTGGCAGTGCCCGGCAGTGTCCCCGCTGTCACAGCCCGGGGCTGGCAGTGTCCCCGCTGTCACAGCCCGGGGGTGGCAGTGCCCGGCAGTGTCCCCGCTGTCACAGCCCGGGGGTGGCAGTGTCCCCGCTGTCACAGCCCGGGGGTGGCAGTGCCCGGCAGTGTCCCCGCTGTCACAGCCCGGGGGTGGCAGTGCCCGGCAGTGTCCCCGCTGTCACAGCCCGGGGGTGGCAGTGCCCGGCAGTGTCCCCGCTGTCACAGCCCGGGGGTGGCAGTGTCACTGTCGCTCCGCGCAGTCTCTGCTGCCCTCTCGCGGCCGAGCCCTGACGGCTCCCGGGCGTTCCAGGGGTGTCCCAGCCTCCCTTGGGAAATCCCGGCCTGAAACATCCTTGGGAACACGCGAGTGAACCCTTCTGTTGGTTCCTGCGATGGTTCACATCGTGCGTGCAGCCCAGCGGGATGCCGGTATCCCATCCCACTGACTTACGGGACTGCAAAAAGCAAATCCTAAATCCATTCGTGCTGTCGTGACAGCAGCAGAATTCAGAGCCGCTGGGTGTTTTACAAAGTGCCAAAGGACAGGCTCGTTCTTCTCCACCCTTTGGCCCGCATTCCTGGGTTAGGATCAGAGGGGGGAAAAGAGAGATTCCCTGAAGAAACTCGTGCAAGGTCACCACAATGCGAATTTTGAGTCTGTACACACAGATGCATCTTGATCACGCTGTGCCTTAGGCCTGTGTCACCTTTGTTGGGTGACACAATGTTTCATTCCTTACACTAAACAACTGTGAAATGGAAAGTATTACCAAAGGATTCTTCAGGAGAAAAAAGAAAGACCACCACAACTAAACCACCCCACATGATAAACTCCCTTTTCCATTCCCTTACCCATCTACATTCCTCATGGCCATGATAAATTCAAAGCATTTCACACAATTCAGTGAAAGTGCAGCCAGGGTGCTAAGTAAACATATTGGCACAGATGCAGCATGAGCAGCTCAGCACACTCATGAATGGGCAAAAAGCCTCTACTAGTTATGACAGACAAGTTTGGCACTGGAAAGGATTTCTATTTTTAGCCCAGCTTCCAAAGGAAATGAAGTTTATGCAATCATAGTACGTGCAAATGTTGTGTGCCAGTCATCTGCACCACGATCCTACCATCACTGCTCTGCCTGAACAGCCACCTGTAGCCTAATTCTCATAAATTATGGAAATGCATTGGAAGTTGGTTCATTTAGCAAGTCTAATAGGAGAGAGATTCTAATAGGAGAGAGAGGAGAAGCTGCAAAGCTTTTAACCATCTTTAAGACTGCACTGGAGGCTGCAGGATTTATTGCTGACCCCTCCTTTTGTCTGTGTTAGAGTGACCAAGTGCAGTCAACAGCTTCCAGCAACGATCTGCAGTCCACTGCTTGCTTCAGTCCACAAGCCAGATCAGTGCAAAATAAATAAATAAAAATATTTTTTTAAAAAATCAGTAAGAATCAGATTCACCAGATTGTGAACAGGCCAGCAAGAGACAAGATATGACAATGGGGCTCTGAAGAAGGGGATAGAAGGGGTCTGGGTGTGGTCAGTAGCACCCAGCAGCAGGCAGGAATCCCAGCTGGGGCTGCACATTGCACAGAGCCACAGGAAGGATCCCTTCCCCAAAGCACTGGGGATTCAGCAGCACAGCAGCTGGGAGACAGGAGAGAGTCACTTGCTCTTGAGAATAAAGCTGAGGCTGCATCTGGGGTCATCAGATGATTGCGAGTCAGTTTAACATTTGTGGCATGTTTGTTTTTACCTAAATTAAATAAGGACTTTGGAAAACGGCAGAAATAGGCCTTTTTATTTATTTAAATTGCCTTTCGTACTGTGTTAATAAAAGTATTGCATGACATTCTCAGCTGCTGTTCCCTTAGTAGCTAGAATTTCCTCCCTCTGTGAATTTCTGGTGCTGACATTTTACTTTTTTCTAGTATTTGGGCTCAAGGCAAATTTTTTTCACCCTGATTTTTTACAAATATTTTGGGCTTGCTCCTGCATTCCTCAGAGCCAGTGAGAACCCTGAATGTGCAAGGAATGCAGAAGCAAACCACAGAGTAATTTATGTTTTCTATTTCACTCACTTTGGAAGTCCCTGAAGAGACATATCAGTGTTTATTACTACAATAAAACTTTCCTAATTCACTCAAGTGAGTTAATGACTGAGAAACCTCCTGGATATTACCAAACTGGCAAAACATAAACGATTGTTTTGTAAAAAGCAAACCTAATATAAGCTTTTTTTCTTGTTAGGTACACCTGTACTTTATTACTTGTTACAATGCTGAATAGCAAAGCTTCTGTGGTTTGCTTGAAACCTCAACAATGTGCAAGACTGCCAGAGATCTGTGGCTTTTTAACCTGAAAAACACAGGTTTCCACAACTCACACACACCCAACCATCCTGGAACCATCCACGGTTTCCACAACCATGAGTTGTGGAAATTCCCACAACCGAGATGAATGAAATCACATTAAACAGTCTTCCCTTTTTGCTTGCATTTCAAGCAGATCTGTCTACAGCAGCTGCTCAGCAGGGCCCTGATTTCCAGCATGAGATTTATCCCTGCCTTGTCACTTTTATTTACCTGTTACACATGGGCAGAGTATCAAATTAAGTGCTGACTTAGGGGCTGTTTGTTGTTTTTTCCCAGCCTAAGACCCGCTCAGCACAGCCGACCTTTATTGCCACGGGTGCCACTCTAACACAAATAAATCCATCAAATTCAGTGCAGTCACTCCTCATTTCCAGTGGCGTGGGGGAGAATCACGTGTAGGATGCCAGGACTCTGCTGGCTCCTCGCAGATCACGGTGAGGAACAGGAATACCTGAAACACCAGACCAGCTTTGACCACACAGTGGCAGCAGAACCAAGACACTGCTCAGACAAGCCCGGCATCAAACCTGCCACAGCAACAAACTCCCCCTGGCTCTTGGCTGGGGAAAGAGGAAAATAGTACTGTAAAAATGTGTTAGATAAGATACAGAATTGGAAGTTGTAGGGAATTTCCCGAAGTTTAAGGGCTCGATTTGCCTGTTCCAGCTTGGAACAGGGAACCTGGGGATACCTCATTTTGCTGGAATGACCCACTGTGTGTCTCAAGCCTGACTGACAGCTGCACCCAAGAACAGCTCTGCCACTGACTGACCTCTAAGAGCTCCAGGGAAAGGGTGAAAAAACTGAGGTTCCTACTTCACAAACTGCTGTAAACACAGGAGGCACCAAATTCTGTCAGCATTGTGCTGGAAGCCTTCAAGAAACATTCTGGAACTAAAGGTTCCAACCCATTAATTGCATAAGGCAGCTTAATGGGAGCTTTGCTCAGTCAACAGAAGTAAAATTATTAATTAATTAATAAACAATAACAACAGGCATGAGCAGAGGGCTTGATCTGCTTCCCACTGCCATGAGTAATTCAGGAACAACTGTCTCAGTATCTGAATATTTTCGTTTATGCTGCTCTCAGCCAGTGGGATGAGCAAACCAGCTTGGAATGGTGAAGGAGCAAAGTCAACCCTGTCTCATTCCTGGCTGTCAGCAGAGGAAAGAAAGCCTAGGTCCCTCTCCCTGCCATCAGAGAGCCAGTCCTCCACCAAGGACTGATATCCCATGGGAGTGTGGGGTCCCTCTATGCCAAGGTCTCAGCCCAAGGCAGCAGCACCTCAGCCAGGGCAAGAGCTGATGCAGCTCCTCCCCAGGCTGTGCCACAGAGCAGCCACTTGTCAAAACACCCAGAGCAAGAGTCTTACAGTGCTCAAGGGGAGCAAACAGCAGGCAGCACAGGATAACAAACACCAGGAGGAATGGAGGAGCAGGGTGAGGAAGAAGAAGAAAAAACTCAGTGATCTGCAGACTCCACGACGCCTCTTTGAGGAAATGGGCTCAATGGCAGGGCTGGGAGGGAAGGGCAAGATACGAGATGGGGAATTTTCCCTCTTGTTCCAGACTCCTGCAGGGACCCTGCTCCAAAGCCAGCACTGCCCCCTCTGCACACCCCTGCTGAGCTGTCCTAACTCCCACTGGGATGGACTTTGGGGCCAACAGGAGCCTGGCCCAAGAAACTGCCACAGAGCAGGCAACGACTGCATGAGCCAGCAGGGAACAGCACATCAGCATCCACTGCAGCTGAGAAGGAAAATTGTGGCTCTGGAGCTTCACTGCACAAGGGCACAAAACACTGTAAATTAATTAACTGTCCTTCTCTAAAGCAGGTGCATTGCTGCAGCCAGGTGAGGCAGGAAAGAGTGAAGCAGAGTCTGAGGGCAAAGTGAATCATCCCCAGCATTAAACAAACTTGTCAGGGGCTGAATGCTGCAAACTTTGAGGAGGAGAGCAGCATGTATGCACCACACACATTTTTCAGTTGGCTGTGACCATTTAACTGAACAGAGAGTCATCTGCCTTAATCATTACTATTAAATTTATTATTCATTAACCATATGAATTATTTAAATTTAAGACTTTGGATCCTGGAAGCCATCGAGAGACACTGGCTGCCTTCAGTTTCTGATAGTTGGTAAGAGCTTGTCTTCTGGTGCTGCCAGCCTGGACTCCTAAACAAGTCAGAGCTGGTCTTGGACTGCTTCAAACACAATATTTTAATAGTTATGTCATTCTCTTCATTTCGTCAAACCTTTAGAGTTGATGACTTTGTTTTTTCTTCCTCAGCTAGGTGGCTAAAAGTTTGTTTTAAAGCACAATCTAAGGTTCTTGAGGAACTCCAGGACTTCAGGATTCAGACCTGACAAAAATCCTTCCAGAACTAAAGATATTCAGTAAGTCACCAGCCTTGGCCAGCACTCATAGCTCAGGTTTGCTGGGTGCAGTAATTGTTCTCCTTTCCCTCTTTCAAACTCCAGCTGCCTTCTGTACATGAGGAGAGTTTGGGCTGAGAAGGACACAGTTCACCTGTGCCCCAGGTAACTCCCTCTGAGCCCACAGGAAATTCAACCCCAACCTGCCTGAGTTGCAATGAGGTGCCCAAACCACATTTCCTTCTGTATTCTCTCACAAGGGGGACACCCCTCAACCTCTGCACTTCCACTGCTGACATTTGAACAAGAGTCTGGCAGGCACCTTAAAAGTTTTAGACGTGATTGTTAAAACAAAGAGGATTAGGAGACACCACTGCTGTTACAAACCTCCTGCATTCTCCTAATCATCTAAGTCCCTCTCAGGAGAGAAGCTGCTTCCTGAGCCCTTTCAAGCTCCCTGCAACACTGCTTGGTGACTGGATCTCAGGAAACAGCAGGCTGAAGAAACAGTGCCTAGTGAGATTTTTTTTCAAAGGGATTTTAAGGGCAATGAGGTAGGAGACACTTTGAAAAGTAAATCACATGCTCGGAGCTGTCCAAGGCACACAGAGAAAAAGCAGTTTTGTGTTGCACAGACTGCAACATTTTTAGATATGGGAAACATATCAGCATGAAAGTCACTGGGATCATTCATGTGCATGAAAGAACACAGGAGTTCCCAAGGTCAGGTCTAGCTCAGGTATTTCAAGTTTAAAAGTGGATCTCAGACACAGAGCCATGTGGTCCACACCCTGATTTCATCTCTTATCTTTGCAGTGTGGATTTCACAGAGCTCACTCACACCATGGTTTTGGTTTTCATGTCCCATTTTAATCTGCATACGTATCATTATCTTTCTAATCTACACAAAACAAACTTCCCCACAAAACATCCATTTCTCACTGATCTCCTGAGAATAAGTTTGCCATAATCAGCAGCCCTGCTAAATTATCCTCAACCTTAAATCAGCACATAGTCAGCATGCGTGACATGATGCAGAGGGAACTGCTGTGCTAGAAAATTTAATTGGTAAAGAAACTACAAATGGCAAATGAATTCACAAGGGTAGGAGATGTATAGAAATATGTGCATACACTGACATATTTATGTGTGTGTACATGCACACACAGAGATTACTGTCACTGAACTCAGCCAGGACTTCACACACAGATCTGTGAATTTACCATTTTGTTAATAGTTGATTTCCTTAGACATAAAGCAAAAGCCTATAATGATTAAACAACTGCCATGTGGCTTGGTCAAAAAGTGGGTGGTTTTCACCATCCTTTAAAGTAATCTCTACTACACAAGCAAGTCATTGCATCTCAGTATAGAGGAGAAAAACTGTTTTGAATTTTTTTCCTTAGTTGTATTGAATACAATCCAGGGAAAGAGAATTTCAGCCTTCCTCCCCCACAATGTTTAGAAATACAGCACAAATCCCTACAAAACAGCCACCAGGCTATAAATGCCAGTGGTCTCCTAAGAGTAACTTAAAAGCACTTCCAGCATTTCAACAGGGCCATCAAGTCTTCTGCAAGGTCAAGTGTTGGATGGCATGGAGAAATTTGTAATGTTTGAAAAACTAGGGGTAGGCCTAAATTTAGGACCCTGTTCCCATTAAAAAGAAAAAAAGAAAAAAGTGAAATGCTTATTAAATTAATTAATTGTGCATGATGTGACAAAAATTATTGGAAATTGTATTTTCACCTCTACAGCTGGCACTCACATAATGGCCTTTTTCTTTCCTCTCATGTTTTGTCATGAGAGGTTGGTTGTTTGGTTTGGTTTTATCTTCAGTCAGGTTTCTCTCTCAGTTTTACCTGCCCATAAAATATGGAGCCATCACAGACACTTCCCTGACTACCCTCACACCCAGATTGTTTGGATGAGACCACATTTGCTCCACATTCTCTCATTGCAGACCAAACTCCACCTTTGATTTTTGAGTGGTATTCCAAAGGAAAAATCCAACAGAAACATCAGTGACATACAACAGCCCCATATCCTCACTCTCTTCCTTGTCCTTTGCAAGAGTTTTGCAGTGCTGCCAGCACCAGGGTGATGTTTTAAGAGTGGCTCTCATGTTTCCACTCTCTTACAGCATTCTCTCATTTCCTCCAGGCTACAAAGCCAAGGTAGGTGGGTTTGCCAGACTGCCAACAGAGTTTTCCCCTTTCCAACAAGATGAATGTCTTTATTGTTCATTAAATGCTGTCCTGCAAATATTGGCCAATGGCATTTCTGTAGCATTAATGTTAGAAGCCTATAGGATTCTGCAGATTATATAAAAAAAATATTTTGTATTTTTGTACTTCACCTCTCCATCCTGTTAAGTCTATTGATTTAATAAAACAAGCCATCTAAAATGATTCCATTTTTTTTTTAATCACAGCAAGGAATGCCAGTAGGAATAGCTGCTCTCACTGCAAGATGTCTAGGCAGAGAAGAGCTCATAATTCATTGTCTGCCTAAGAAATTCTCTAAGGAGAAAATTTTTACTTCTTCATCTTGTTTGCTCTGTTGCTTGATTGGCATGTATCTCTGTATATAACTATATCTATGGCACAATGTTATAATAGCAAGGAAAACAAAATTACTACCTCTGTCTGACATTTCATCAGCACTACTTGGGAAATATCATCCCTGAAAAACACAGAACAGGGGGTTACAATTAACACTAAGAAGTGTTAATTAGGCAGAGCTGAAATGACTTATTATAAAGCAGAGGGTATTTTGCTTTTCCATGTCTCACAACAGTACAGCTTCCTGAGTGAAGTCAGGGGCTCTGCTCAGGTAGCAGAAAGTGAGGAAATGTGTAACCCCTTGTTGCTGTACTTTATCTCTGCACAAGTTCTTATTAACAAACATCTTCCTTGGCACATGTTCCTGTATATTCAGGACACAGGGTCTCTTTTGCCATTGTTAGAGCTCTGCTCTAAACTCCAAGGAATTTGACACATTTTAATGAATGAAGACAGAGTCCAGGAGAGCTTTCCTGCTACAGAGATTACACACTTAATTAGGGCCCTTATTAAAAATAAATACTCAAGTAGCACAAAAGTCTGCAATTCAAGTCTTGTGTGTCTCATACTGAAACTGGAGACTGTCAATATTAATAGTCACTTTTAAAAAAATAATAAATTGTTTTGAGTAGCTCAAGGTCAGACAGTGTTGGTAAGTCAGCAGCAGAATTCAGTACACAAACCAAATCTTAAGAGATCTATGTGAAGTTTTCACTACAAAACCTTACAGCTTCCTTCATTTGCAAGGTCCCAGTGGTGCTCTGAAACAGCAATATCTCATTCTTATTCCATAAGAATAGTCCAGTGAAAGTTAAACAAACCAACTTGCAAAAATAAAGGATAACTGTACCTTCCAAAAGACTGGAGATAAGAAGTTAGTGTGCTTGGCTCTCAGTGTAGCACACTCAGCTGAAGCATCAGTTAGACTTACTCCAAAATAATTTCATTTTCAGATTAATCTCAGAACTGGCCTGGAGCTCACACCCACTGAGCACCAGCAGCAGGATGCTGCCCCAGGAAGCAGCTTGGTTGTGTTCATCCTGCTTCCAGGCAATATTCTCTGCTTGGGACCATGAAGAAACAAAGGCAACTTTTGCTCAAGTGAGTCCAGAATCTGAGTGTAACATCTGAGAGCCCCATTTACAGCACAAATTAAGCTGAGAGAAAAAGAGACTCTCAGTTCATTGATGTTTGTGGTAAAATAAAACCCAAATAGCACCAGAGTGATACACACCAATATTTACATTGCCATTGTTGCTCATAAAGCCTTCAAAAGCTTTAAGAAAATCAGCTACAACTTGTTTTTCCAAAACTGATGAGCAATACTCAGAACTCAGATAACAAAACTGTAAAAGTGGTCATTTGTATGAAAATTTAAAAGGAAAAAAAAGAAAGCATGACAGTAGCCTGAGGGTCAAAAGTTTTCAAATATTTCAAATTTAACGTATGATCTGAGGATCTGTCCAAAAAAAGTTCTTAAGGATAAAAATTTCTTACAAATTTCATTTCTATTCTAACAAAGTTGATCCTTGAATTGGAGGAGTATGGCTTTCAATTAAGGCTGAAAAAAAGATTCATGATACCATAAACGATGCAAAACAATGGAGAGAGTCAGCAAAGATGCCTCTGTGCAAAACATTTACTGAAAATCACCAGCACGATCCCTTTTGCTGTTGCATTTTGGGTGCCAGATGGCTGGAGGGAGTTCCAGCAGGCAATTTCTTAATGAGAGAGCCTCTGCCCAATATCATCAATGTCCATCAGATGCAGCATCTACCCTGCTGAGGCTTCCAGGAAAACCAGACATTTTACCAAAGACTTCACCAGGTCAGTCTTAGCTTTTCACAGTTTACAGAACATCATTTGCTGTTGTTCAGTTCAGTTCTTATCAGGACTAACTTCCCTTAGACACTTCAGTGATGAGGAGTAAAATAAAAAGGCTGTGAGGCTCAGTTCCACTTTTGCCCTGTTTTTAAGAGCACACCTATCACTTATCACCTCCATCACCACAGACTTCCAGCTTAGAAGAGCCATTTCCCTCTCAAGAGCTGAGTGCACCATTTGGCCAGCCCTGATTCTAGTTAGAAACAAACCTTCCAGCCAAGCAGATTGATATCCGCACCCCACACAGGTCTGAAGCCCTTTCCAGATCCAAAATGTGCATGTCCTTTCTTGCCAAGACAGCACAGGTCCTTCTTCCAGTGACCAAGGTACTGAAAAATAGCTGAGCCCTTTCCCAGGAGGGAGATCAGGAAGCCAAAGTGAAATGTGCACAGGGCAAGTTAACATTTCAGCCTGGCATCAGAATCCAGAGGCTTTTCCATGTAACCTTTGGGAAGTAACTCAGTCATGGTGAGACACATGACAGTGCCTTTACCAGCTTCTCCAAGTGCCTGACAGGAGTGTGAGGTGCATCCTGAGCACTTTGAAACCATTACACTCCCAGTAAAATTAGAGTTGGGCTAACTCATTCATCTGGTGTGCTTTGGGCAACAGATTGTGTTTGTGAGCCACATGACGGACTAATTTTCCCCCAAATCCATCAAGTTTCGTGCTACCACCAATTCTGATGTGCCCAGATACTTTCCAATGGATCTGAAAATAGAAATTCAATTTGTGTTCTAGACCTTTTTCACCCACTGAACAGGAAGAATGCTGTAACATAATTATTGTAGAAAAGAGACCCTGAAAACACCTTTCTGATGCCTTCTGGTGCACATGAAGCTTTCATGGAGAAGGGTACAGATTTTTGTGAGAGGCTGGAGCCATGTTTTCCCTGCCAAATCTACTGGAGCAATTTTCCTACTCTTGGCCCCACTACTTTCTCTGTGTCAAAGTAGAACTTCAATGATGTGGATAAAAAGAATGATTAGAGAAATCAAACAAAATTCATCCCTCTAAGCAGGAAAAAAAGCCAGGCATCTCCTAGCTCATATTCTAGCACACTGGACTGAGCATTGCAATTTTAGTCCTGTGTGCCTGATCATTTGACATTTACTCCTATTGAACAGGCCCTTAATTAGATTCTCCTGCCAGAATAAGATATCTGACTCTCCCCTTACAAAGCAAAGGCTCTCCAAGTTATAATCTCCACTACTTGCCCCATTCATTTCGCTGTAAATATCTATGGCTAACCTTGCAAGCAGGAGATTTAGAGAACTCAGGAAATCCATAGGTTCTACCCAAGGTAAACCACGGGCTTCCCCAAGCCATGAGAGGAAATCAATACCCCATATCCCACTTACAAGAAAGCAAGGCAATGTTTTGATACCTTTGTTCCCCAAAAAGCTCTTTCACCGGTGAGTCCCTCCTGCACAAATCCCAGCTCATCCTCTCTGTCTCCTCATGCTGCTGCTCCTGGTTAGAGGCTTGTGGTGTCTGTCTGGGTCCAGCTCCCCTTAGCAGGGGGTCACACCCTCCTCCCTCCCCTGGCTCCAGGTCCTGCTGACCTTTAAGCCCATCTCAGGACCTGCTGAATGCTTTATAGGGGCCCTGCCTTGCTGGCCCTGCTCGGGTCTTGTTGTATTTCTGTGAACCTCTCCTGTATTCTGGGCCAGGGCTAGCACCCCATTTCACTTCCAAACATCTGATTTTAGCAACAACCTCAGCATTTCTGTTAGCATAGAAACACATAATCACAGAATGGTTATATGCAGGTGCTTTTATTGAAGGGCCCTGGGAGCCTGGGGTTCATACCCAAAGCAAGCTCCAGCATGGGTTCGAAAATGGACACATTTTATACTTGTTCTTTACATAACCATCACATAATCATCAGTTAATCATTAATTCAACATTACTCTATTGGATATATTGTTTTCACTCAAGCATGAGTTTCAGCTTCGATACTGTTTCTATTGCACATATTGATATATTGTTTTTACCCAAGCATAAGTTTCAGCCCCCCTTTCTTACTACCCCTCTAACATTTCTCATGACTGTTGCAATTGAGTTATTATTCTTACTTATATTTACTAAGCAATCATCTCATTAATCTTGTTATAAGCAATCAGCACAGAAAAGCACACAGGTGTGGTTCTCATGGTTACAACAAAACAACACTCTCTTAAGGCCTACCATTCCCACAACCTACTAAATTACTACGATCCCAAAATCATTTTGACCCCTATGCTATCATTTCAAGTCCAGACAGTCTTGTTAAATCTCTCTGTAAACATAAACCCCAAGCAGATCTTTTTAAAAGCCTTTGTAATTCATGCTTTCCATCTGCCTGTCAGACCACACTAAAAGATCCTCTCCCTGTTTCTGGTTTCCTTTCCATTTCTCTCTTCCCCTCAGGAGCCTGCCCTGCTGTCACAAACCTAGTAAAACTTGCCCAGATCCTGCCCATCTATTGTATTTTCCCAGTTAAACAGGCAAATACTTTCTGAGGATATGTATGGCAGATTTGTAACTATTGATGGGTAATAAGACTTTGGGTAACCTGCTTTCAGGGGATTTTTATATGTATTTTTTCTGAAATTCATCTATGCTTTTACCCACTCTTTTTTTTATCCATTTATGTACTGAGGGGAAAAAATTAAATTTTTAGAAACACCCTTAGCATAACTCTTATAAGCTTTACAGCACATTAATAAGATCCAAAGCAAGAAAGGAGGGAATATAGAATAGAAAAAAAAACCCTCTCTGAATCCATACAAGCTGCGAGTATACTCACACTGAGAACGTGCCAAAGGGTTCACTCTTACCCCTCACAAATCTGAATTATAGAGTTCATTTAGGCAGAGCTTCTGTGTGAAGTCAGGAACCAGACTGTATCCCACATAGCACCATCTCTTACAGAAAACTAATCCACAAACCAGTATATGACAAGATTTTGCTCTTCCAGGCCATCACAACAGGGCTGTCAGGAAACAATGCTTTTCCCCCTGCAGTTTAGAGTTTGCAAGGATTTAAGATAAAACCTAAGATAAGCCTTTAGCTCCCCCATACAGGTAAATCCAATACTGCACAAAACAGCATTCAAAACAGAATTATCCCCCAGGCAGGGGTCTCATCATGCTCCTGTCCACATCTGCCAAATTCATACCTGGAGAACAGAGTAACATGTGCTTAAGCCAGATTTTGGACTGAACAGGCCCCAGACCAGGCTTTATTGTGGTTAGAAATGTTCACCAAACAGCCAGTTGCAGTTAAGGCTATCAGTAACAGTCTGGTCTTTCAGCATTTTCATTTCTCTCCATGTACTTTCTTCCACATGAACAATCGGTGAGTTACTGTGAGAACACCCATCTCCATTCTACACCAAGAGCCCCCTGCTCAGGCCTTGGTCTGCATCTGAGTGTTGGTGTAATTGAGCCTCCTGACCTCTGCACAGCACCTGGTAATTCTAATCTGAAATTAGGGGCTTTTCATCTTTTCCTTGAAGATGTAAACCCCACCACATAGGACCACCTTATCCAGCGTGTGCCGAGTATAACCAAGCCTTAAAGGTTGCCCCAGGAAAGGCACATATATATATATATATATATATATATATATATATACACGAATCATATATATTATTCTATTAGATAATGCACAGCAAGTGATGCATTGTCATCTTACTCTCGTAACACAGAAACCAATATCTTATTTTAGTGAGTCCTAAATATTTCCACAGCTCTTAACACTGCATCCCAGTTCTCCATTAGCTCTTGTGAGCCTAAGACCCCGTCAACCCCTTGCCTTGTTATTCGGTTCTGGAACTCACCTCTTCCCTCCTCTCCACCCTTTTTTTTACCTTTAGCCATTATCCAGCCCCAGACTTTCTTGCCAATACGCCTTCTCCAGCTATTTCAGCTCACACCGCAGTTAGCCAGGGCGAGCCAGGTCGTCCCGCACCCTTTAACCTCTCCCAAACCCCAGGGCACGACCCTCGCATCAGCAGCACCTCCCCCGCATCAGCACCGCACCCTCCTTTGCCGCCGCGCTCAGCAATTCCCACCAAATCCAGCAACCGGCCGTGAATTCAAGGCCAGGGTGGGTTGCCCGGCTCCGGGGGCTCCGCTGGCCGAGCCCCGGCCGCTCCCGAGGAAAGGCAGCAGCAGCTCTGGCTGAACATCATCGGCCGCCCCA
Source organism: Eopsaltria australis (assembly GCA_034509425.1). Taxonomy (NCBI): domain Eukaryota; kingdom Metazoa; phylum Chordata; class Aves; order Passeriformes; family Petroicidae; genus Eopsaltria; species Eopsaltria australis. The sequence goes on from JAVTVJ010000130.1 coordinate 958,825, forward strand.
GCAGCGCCCGTGGCTGCCTGGGTCAGGAGCATCTCTTCCGTTGGTTATTAGATTCCCTAATGACATAGAAATGAGAGGTAGTTGCTGTAAAGGAATAATTTTCAGGTTAAAGAGTGTGTTTAAATTATTTTTTTACGGGGTGTTCTTTTTTCCTAATAAGCTCGTTTTGGAGATGAAATACACACTCGCTTCTTGCAGTTTAAGGAGTTTTTTGGTGCCTTTTATTTTCTGAATTTACGGCTAACAGCGGGTTCGTGGGTTGGGATTTTTCCCTCATGAAAAGGTAGAGAAAAATAAAACGGAAACTGGAAAGGAACAGTAACGGGGAAAATGTTGTTTTGCAACAATGTGTTAGTATTTCTGTCAAAATCCGAGAGATGGAAATCGGAAGGAATTTTCGCGTGCCTGAATTGGTGTTAAAGGCAGCAGCAAACGATAAAACACTCCGTTCCTCTCCTGCTGTAACTCTGCGTCCCTCGCTCGCTTCCATCTGTTGAGTTTCAGAAACGCCGCTGCTGCAGCCCCCGGGGCTCCCTGGAAGCCTCCGCCGGCTCGTCCTGCGGAGCTGCTCCTCCTCGTTCCTTCCACCTGCTTAATCACATTTAAATATATTAAATACTTTCCTATTGTTGTTCTGGCAAAGAAATAATTGCCGCAGTTGCCATGGGGATGTTGTGACAACACGGGGGGGATGCCCGCACGGCGAGGGGAGGCAGAGGTGTGCCCTCGACGGGGACCGTGGGAAGTTCGTGTGCCTGACACCGGCGCGATGGGATCAGCCAGGGAGCGATGGGTACCTGGGCTGGCCCCCGCCCAGGGCAGCACGGAGGAGGGATGTCCGGGAGAGGTGCGAGGGGTGGGACGGTGAGAGCCGCGTTCCCTCAAGCTCTGCCACGGGCGGCAGCTGTGTTTGCTCAGCCCCGGCACAAAGGCCGCCCCGCCCGGTGAGGGGCACCCGGGGCCGCCCCGGCCCATCCCATCCCAAACCATCCCATCCCATCCCATCCCAAACCATCCCATCCCTCCTCTCCGGGCAGCGCCGGGCTGCGGGGTGGTTTCCAGCTTGGGTAACGGGGCTGTGAGTCCCGGGACGGCCGCGATAGTGGGGCCTCGGGCAGGACAGAGCGGGGGTCGGGACTCGCTCCTCGGTCTCCAGTAAAACAACCCACCGCTGTCCCCGCTGGAGCGGCCGCGTGGAAGCAGGACCACCACCCTTCCCTGTCGTGGGTGTCCCCCTGGCCCCAGCAGCGGGCAGGGGACACTCCGGGCCGGAGAAGGGAAGCGACACGATCCCGCTCCGAGCCTCCTCCATCCGCAGGGCCTCGGCAGCCAGGCGGATTTGCCGCGGGGTGGGGAAGAGGCGGTTCTGGAAAACGTGAGAGAGTAGCCGGGATTCCCCCCTCAGGCTGAAAAATAACCTGGCCAGCCTGGAAAAGCCCCCCCCCGCTCCCCTCCCCGGCCCGCTGGGCTCAGCCACAGCCGAGGCCCGGCCGGGCTGCCGAGGCTGCCTCTCTGCGAGCAGGGCACGGCGAGGTTCATTTTAGGTGAAGGAATGTCATTTCGCTACTAAATGGTTAGTCTAATTTGATCTTTATTATGCTGTGGATTAGGGCTGATTCATATTAAACACGAGTGCAGTTAATATAACTGCGGAACGTGTCCCGCTCTGTGTACAGCAGCCGCTGCTGCAGCTCCGCCGCTTCCTGCGACCCGTGGATTAAGATTTAATTAACAGGGAAGTTTGCAAGCGCTCGCCCGCAGCCTCTCTGCTTCACAAATAATTTATACTCGGTCCCGCCGATTTTTATTCAAGTGACAGCATTTTATTTTACTCTAAAAGGGACCTGAATATTTTATGTCCTGCCAGGGGCGTCTGTATACGAACCTCTCCGAGGCTGCTTCAAACCCAAGGGATTTTTTTCTTTATGTTTTTAAATCTACGGGAATTACTTCAGTACGACAATTTATCAGATTCTGTCACCCCCCCTTCCCCCAATTTAACTGCCTAAACTACCCATATGAAAGTTAATCGTCGTGATCCCCATTGTCGGTTGTATAAATCCAAGCTCAAGCCAACCTCCAAGACACGGCAACAACTCTGATAAATTGTCCTGCTCCCCTAACTACACAAAAATGGCTTTTATAATTAAAAGGGGAGCTGAGTTAAATCAACAGTCCCTAAGCCCTTCTCAACAGGGCCAGAATGGGAGAAATGTGGCGACCTGATTTCTTTAAGCAGCAGCTCTTTGTAGCCCGTTCGTAATCCTAGATATGGAAACCCATCCTGCACAGTCAGCTGCCAACCAAAAAAGGAAAAAAAATAGGAAAAAAAGTTTATTCAGATGCTCAAAGTCCATCTTTTTTTCCCCAGTCTAACATAACCCTAGCACTTTATAACCAAACAGACAATTCCTTTTCCAATTAAAGTGGAATTAGGAAACTCAATCAAATTAGCTCACTATTAAAGCCCTTCTTTATTAAACCGTTTTATTGTAGTAATATTAAGTTTCACCCGCTCTTGGAACACGAGACTTAAAAAAGTTTCCCTTGTGATATTGATTTGGCTGCTCCCAGGATGGATCAGGGTCAAAAGTATTTGCCTAGGTGTAATCTTTAATATTTACTTGCTTTTTTTTTGTTGGGGTTTTTGTTTTAAGATAATCTGAAAATTGTATCCAAGTTGATCAATTGAGTGTGGGACGGAAGAATTGCATTTTGATGCAATTTGATTTTACCCAGGAGCTTCCTTCCATAGCTGCGGCAGGGCTCCTGTCCTCCCAGCCCCACCAGTAGATGAACTGGTTGGTAGGAGCCGCACTGGCAGCTCCCAGCCAATGTTTACACAGTTATATTTGAAGTGAGAAAGTAAACAGTCCAGCTGTGCCACGGAGCGGTTCGGTGGGATTAGGTTTCCATACCAACCAACTTTAGGAGCTTTTACAGTCTTAATTCAACCATGCACTGAACTTGTTCTTTGTGAGTAATAGTTTTCCTGGGCCAAACACTCCCAGGACTGGCAAGAAAGTCACGCTCCGGCCTTCGGCAGGATCGGCTCTCGGGATGCAGAGGGCATGCCCGCTGCCCCCCGCTCATCCCAAAACAGAAATAGAGGCAGGAAAGCCCTTCTCACTTTTTGATCTCGGAGAACATTTGGACACCGTTGCCAAAAAAATTAAAAATAAAAAATAAAAAATAAAATTAAAAAAAAAAATTTAAAAAAAAAAAAAAAAGAGAGAGAGAGAGAAAAAAGAAAAATAGCCACGTGTGTAGCTTTTACTCTCGTATGAGGGTGAAGCTCCAAAAACAGAAAAACCTTCCTTGCACTGATCTTAACTCATCCACCTCTGCTGCAAACACATCGTTACATTCTAAAAAACGTCATTATTATAGATCCCTTTGCTTACTTTGGCACACAAACAACTAAAACGCACAATCAAATTTTAGATACAAGCATCTTCCCACTGCTACACAACCCGCGGTCGGCAAGGTGGGATTTGTTGTAGTCAAGCTTCTCTTTGTGACAACGCCAAATCTCCTAAATATGACAAAAAACATCAAGATACGGAAGGGAGAAATCCTGTTTAAATTTATACCTCTGTAGGTTTGTTGGGGTGTTTTTCCCCCGCAGGCATAAATAAGAAAAAGACCAAAATCAGAAATAAACGTATTTGACAATTTCAGTTCATAAGGAATTTGCTTTTGCTTTTACGCTTTGTTTTTATTCATAAATTTATCTGTAGGATATCTAGTTTGACCATGATAAAAAATGTAGTAAATATGTCTGTACTATTTGCATAAACTCCTTTAAATATTGACTGTACTTGTCAAATGAATTTCCCAAAACACACTTCCATCATCTCATAAAATACCACTTGCCATTCGTAAGACCGATTTTTTTTTTTTAATAGAAAATAACATTTATTTCTATGAAATGGAAACACAGAATTACCTGTTAGAAACAGCAAGAAGTTTGCTACATCGGAACAAGAAAGCAATTTTCTTGCAGATCACAAATGAAGGAGGCTTATTAAACCGTCATACACCATTGGCGCCGGAGTCCTACGGACAGTTACAAATATATCTACTTTCCAATGTTATATACAGACCATAACGCTTCTGGGGGCGGGAAGGAAGAGGTTTTCAATTTGACAATGTTTCATCTATATGCCTGGTAAGTATTACAATGCGCTGCCTAACCTTTAGCTTAACGTTAATACCAAGTTCACCTACGAGTTACATTAATAACTTAGATTTCCATTTTATAACATTATACACTTGCTAGTATACATATATATATATATGTATGTGTGTGGGAAAGGGCGTGTGTGTGTGTGTGCACACCCCACGACGCGCTGAGGATTTCCATGCTTATGGCCATAAGCAACAAAGAGTGACTCATGTCTGGACAATGAAAGTGCACCTTTATCACCTTAACACACCTACGCCTGTCCGCGCCGGGCTCTGCACGCAGCCACCGCCTGCACTGGGGAGAGGAGCCGCCCGTGTCCGTCCACCCGTGCCTACCTAGCTACCTCTACACAGCCGAGCTTTGGGAAGCCGCTATTGCTTCTCGGGGGTGTTGTTGACCATGGGCCCGTAGAGCCCGCTGGAGTACACCTGCTCCTTGTGCACGGCCGAGCGCTCCCGCATCAGGTCGCTGAAGGCGTAGTCCACGGGCGGCCGGAACCCCAGCGTGGGCATCAGCCCGGCCGTGGAGTAGGGGGTCATGAAGGCCAGTCCGCGGCTGTGCGCCGAGTAGGCGAGGCGCAGGGGGTTCAGTCCCAGGTGCGTGCCCAGGGGGTAGGCTCCGGCCTCGGCCCCGAAGTGCGTGGCGTTGGGCTGCAGCGGGGAGAAGGCGGAGCGGCTGCCCAGCGTGCCGATGGCCGGGGCCATGGCGCCGGCGATCAAGGGCCGGTGGTGGGCGGCGGCGGCGGCGGGGGTGGGCGGCAGGCCCTGCAAGGCGCCGTCCCGGGCCCAGCCCTCCTCGGGGCCCTTCTCCGGGCCGCGGTTGTTGAGGATCTGCTCGATGGCCTGTACCACGTCCCCGCCGCAGCCCTGCAGCACCAGCTCCAGCACGCTGCGCTTGTGCGCCGGGAAGACGCGCGTCAGGATGTCGATGGGAGTCCGCTGCCGGCCGCCGGCCGAGGGCGACGGGTCCTGCTCGTCCTTGTCCGCCTCCGAGCCCGAGTCCGAGCCCAGCGGGCTGATGGAGCCCGGGCTCTCCTCCCCCTCCTTCGGGCCCTTGGAGACGGGTGAGCTCAGGAAGGACTCGCCGTCCCCATTCTCCGAGCCCGAGCCGTGGCGAGCATCTGGGGAGGAGGTGCCGGGCACGGACTCGCCGTCCGGGGAGAGGGGCTTCCCGCCCGCCTGCTGCGGGGTGACGGCGCGGCTCGGCAGCAGCGTCTTGGGGAACAGCTCGAACTTCTGCATCTTGGACTCTGCGGGTCGGAGGGGCAGAAGGAAGAGACACCGTCAGTGCGGCTCCTCCCGGCGGGCCCCGCGGAGCGCCCCGGCCGTCGGCGGGGCCACCCGTCCGCAGGTCCGCGCCCCGCTCATCCCCCGCCGCCTGTCCAGGCCCCTTCCCCCCATCACCACCGCCCCGAGGCAGCGCAGCGCGGCCTTACCTGAGGCGCCGGCGCCTCCCTCGCCGCCACCCCCGGCGCAGACGGAGCCGAACACCTCGTACGCGGGCCGGGGCGGGATGATGCCGTTGGCGGCCGCCAGCGCCAGCCCCTCGGCCGTGCCGTAGAGCAGCTGCAGCTCGCGGGCCTCGTTCTCCTCCTGCGCCTGCTGCCGGCGCAGCGCCACCTGCGCGGCCATGACGCGCTGGCGCTCGGCGATGAGGGTGCACTTGGCGCACATGCAGTCCTTCCAGCGGCAGTACCGCTTGTGGCCCTTCAGCGCCGACACCACCCCGTGGTTGCGGCAACGGGCGCACTTGGGCGTCCGCGGGTACTTCTCGGCCGCCCGCAGCAGCAGCGGCGGCGCCCGCAGCAAGCTCCCGGCCACGCTCACCGGCAGCGTGGCCGCCGCCGCAGCCGCAGCGGCGGCAACCGAGCTGGGGGGCACCGGGGGGGGCGCGGCAGGCACGCTGGGCAGCTCCGACCGCAGCTCCATCCCGGCGAGCCCGCCCCGAGAGAGCGGCCCCCCCTCCCCGGCCTCCCCCAACGCGACGCGGGGCGGGGGAGCCCCCGCGCCGCACCCGCGCCCGGACGCGGAGAAGCTCCCGGCACCTTCAAGCGCGATCACGAGTGGGGGGCACACGGAGTCCCGGGAGCGGGCATGCAAACCCCAGAGCCTGTCCTCTCGCCTCGCTCGACGCCCCCGTCCCCTGGCACCGGGACACGGCCCCGGAGCGGGGTTCAAGTGAGGAGGGGCCCGTCGAGAGCCGTTCCGCGCCTTCCTCCCCTTCGCGCCCGAAAAGCAAAGCTAACACAAGCAAATCCAAGAAAACTTAGATCACTCTCGCTTCCTTGCTCTCGGTGCGCATCTGGCGGGGCATCACCAAGTCCATCGCACCAGGCTCAAAGCCGAGCTCTCCCGTCCGCGCTTGCGGAGTCGCCGCTCCCCACGGCGCCCCGGTGCAACCCGAGCTGCTCCCTAAGCTCCGCTCCCCCGTCCCCCCGAAACTGCAGCCACAGACTAGCAGTGTCCCTTCAAAGAACAATCCGGCACCTTCAACGACAGGGTCCCTCTCCACGAGCCGCAGAGGCTAAAATCCAGCAGAGAATAGAAAAAAAAAAAAAAAAAAAAAAAGAAAAGAAAAGAAAAAAAGAAATCGCCCCGTCTCCCGAGCAGCCCCTCCGCAGCAGGGCGGAGGAGCCGGGCTCATCCGGCGCGGCGAGCCCCGAGCAGGCGGTCGGGGCCGGGCAGGGCCGGGCGCGGAGCCCCCCGGGACGCGGCCCTGGCGGAGCGTGCGGCCGGAGCGGAGCGGAGCGCGCTGCCCGCCGCGCCGCGCGCCGCCACTCGCGCTATTGTTGCGCCCCGCGTTGCCATTAGGCAACATTTGACAACAATGTGGCGCCTGCCATTGGCCAGGGCCCGCGGGCGCCGCGCTGATTGGCCGCCCCGCGCTCCGCCGCGGCCGCCCGAGCGCGCCGCGCCCGCGGAGCGCCGGGAGCGGCCGGGGGGCACCGCGGGGACAGCGGGGCAGCGTGGGCGTGGGTGTGCCTGGAAACACTGCCCGCTCCCCCGCCACCTGAGAGTTTGGCTCTCTTTTCCTTTCCTTTTCCTTTTTTTCTTTTTTTTTTTTTTATTCGTTGGAAACGGTACTTGCCAACTGTTTGGTTTTTTTCTCCTTGGGTGTTACTTGTCAAAAGGGGAGGGGGGAATATGCTGTGGAAGGTGACAATTCAATTTATGGTCTCTCCCCTCCCCTTGGAGATTTTGTTTTATAATAGTATGCAACGATTCCTTCCTTCCTTCCTTCCTTCCTTCCTTCCTTCCTCTTCGCTTCCTTCCTTCCTTCCTTCCTTCTTCCTTCCTTCTTCCTTCCTTCTTCTTCCTTCCTTCCTTCCTTCCTTCCTTCCTTCTTCCTTCTTCCTTCCTTCCTTCCTTCCTTCCTTCCTTCCTTCCTTCCTTCCTTCCTTCCTTCCTTCCTTCCTTCCCCTCTTCTCTTTCTCTCTCCCCACTCCCCCTCTCTCACTCCACACCGTAGGTGAATGTCCAAGTGCTGCCGCAGCAGGAGAAGCCTGAGGTGAGTATGATTTTCCATCCTTTCGCTGCTCTTTAGCCTGGGGGAGCCCTGCCCGCCCCTCGCTCCCCAGAAAGTAAAGTTCGTTCTTCCTTTCTCCTGCCAGCTGTTTGAGTGACTACACGTTCAACAGGCGCCTTCCCCGCGGGGACAATAAACCCGAGGGACAGATTTTTGAGGAGGAGGAGGCTGCCGGGCTGGTAACTGTATATTAACCCCGGAGCTTTTGTTTTAGCATCAGCCACCCGGGTTTGACGTCACCCTCGCTGCTAGCGGGAGGAGGTAGCACTTCGGTGGGAAATAACGCCGTCTTCTTTCCCCAGGGCTCTTCCCTCTCTTTCCCACGAGGGATCTCCATCCTCCTCGGCACTTTCTTAAGTTCTTTTTCACACGTGTCCGTAAGCCTTTGCCTGTAGCGGGAACCGGCTGCCGGTGGTAGGGGCCTCGTCCCGCCGCTTCAGCATCCCCACCTGCACTCCCACGCCGCGAGTCCTGCTCCCGGTGCCTCCCCGGGTGGGTGTCCCGGGGGAGCTGCGGGCCCCGAGCCGGGAGGAGGGAAAGCCCTGGCTCTGCTCGAAATGAGCCGGCCCTGCCCGCTGTTTCCTCCGCGGGCTGGAGACCGCGCAGGGCCGCGGAGCAGCCCCTCTGCAGGACACGCAGCGCTCGCTGATGCTGCGATAATCCTTCCCCTTGGTCACTCTCCTCCCTTGGTTGCGAAAAGCACAATTGCAGAGATCTCCAAGTTTTCAATATTTTTGTTACACTTCCATCCGTCTTCGTCCCGGGTTTTTTTGGGGTTTTTTTTTGTTTGTTTGTTTTTTGGTTTTGTTTTTGGTTTTTTTTTGGTCATAAAACGAGCGCTTTCCTACCCAATCTTCTGCGGGTGATTTAGGTGTTATAACACCTTTATTTAATACAGCCGCCATGTCAAAATATCCGATTTAATTTTATTCGCAGCCACGAATTTTATACTCGAGGGAGTATTACTCTAAGCATCTGATTTAGTTGGGAATTCGTAGAACTCGATCAGACCTAATAAGAAACATTTCAAGTATTGCTTTATGTTAGTTTAACACGGAGAAAATATTTTCTCTTCTTCTTGGCAGTTTTGTTTGGGGTTGCGATGGGGTTTTTTTCTGCAAATACCTTCCCTTTCCCCCCGAGGCAGCAACGACACAGGACACGGGTTACACCGATTTCCCCCGTTCCCGTGTCTTTCAAGCTTTGAATTCAATTAAAGGACTGGGTTATCCTTTCTGTTTACGGCTGTTTAAAAGTATCTATTTTGGAAATAGTCATGAGGGAAAAAACCCTAACAAACAAGCAAAACAAGAAGAAAAAAAAAAAGAGTGGTTCAGTAATCAGCCGGTGAAACGTGGTGGTTTCTGTTCGGAGCCTCAGGCTTTTGGTAACATTGCAAACGGCGGTGTTGAAGTTGGAACGCACAACGTGCAGCATCTGTATCCCGAGGCTGTTTCCGTGGGCTGCTGCAGCACGGCCCCGCTCACTGTGACAGCCAGAGCTGGAGTGCCGTGTCCCCGAACCGGGCACGTAAACGCCCAGCGCCTGCTTCTGCTGCTCGTTCAAAGTCAGCAGAGGACACCCCCCTCGTCCAAAACACTTAGCCATGTGCTGGTTTTAAACTCAGTATCAATCCGACATCGTAACAGTACGGATTTATTAAATAATTTTTTTTTTTTATTGCAAGAATATATAACGCCACTCCAGGATTCAGCAAGTTCTGACGACATTTGTCCAAATCACCCCCAAGTTCAGGGGCGCTTGGCGATTTCCCACGCCCCGCTCCTCTCCGGCCGCCCCCAGGGCCGGCAGCAGCCCCGGCAGGCTCCCGGAGGCGGCGGGGATGGAGGAGAAGCCGCCGCTCCCGGGAAGCGCCGCTCTTCGCCGGGGTCGCTCCTGACCCGGAGCCGAGGCCTCTTCTCGGACTCGGCACCCTGCTCCGGGCTCAGGGAGACTCTGCCTTCCCACTTTCCAGGAGGGAAATGGCTGAAGGGAGACCGCTTCCAACCGGGACCCAACTATTCCTGTATTGCTCTTCTCTTACGAGGTGCGTTTAGAAAAGGAGAGCCCGGAATCGCACTGCTTACCGGTTTGATATTTTAACAATAATAATTTCCTCCCTGTCAGTATTTTCCTTTAAAAACTTTCACTGCGAACCCAGACAGTGCGCACATTTCACAGATTTATTCAAACAAACCACCCTGATCTGTGAGTTCGCCCGGACCAGCAGAGGCGCGGCCAGGACTTGCCGTGGGCTCGGGGCTCTCTCCAGCTCTGTCCCGGCCTGCCAGAGCCCTGTGCGTGTGTGAGTATGGACGGGAGGCAGCGGAGAGGTGGATGTTGCTCTCCCCCCACCCCTCCCTTCTTCCTCCCTTCTCTCCTACCGCAATTCATTTCTGTTTGACGAGGCACAATAAAATCTTCTTGTACATCCCTGCTCCCGTGTCTTTCTGGGGGAGGGATGTTTGTTTTAGGCACGCACAGAGCAGTCGCGCTCCCGCTGCCCAGGCGGGACAAGGGAAGGGAAATTCATTTCTCCAAACCCGTGAAATGCGACTTTAAAGCCCCCGAGATTTCTTTCGCTCCCAGCTTGGCTCTGGGAGCAACTCCCAGCGTCAAACTACGAGAGGAACTCGGGCTTGGATGCAGCTCCTCTGTTCCTCCCCGCAGGAGAAGCCCGGGCTGGCACCGGGGCCTGGGCCGGCTCCAGGGAGCGGGGCGGGTGCAGTGCCCTGCCCGGGCCGGGCACGGAGAGCAGCCGAGCCCCGGAGCCACCGGGGCTAAAGGGTGCTAGAGGGAACCCCACCGTGGTTAAAGGGTCCCAGAGGGATCCCCACTGCGGTCAGGGCAGCCCGTGCCCTCCGGACGCGTGAAAGCCGACGCTGCTTCTTTGCAGGGATGACCAGAGACGCCGCGTTTCGTTGCGCGGTGCCCCGGTCGCTGCTCAGTAATCCCCGCTGTGCGTTTGACTCTGGCAGCATCCAAAAATGCACTGCTCGGCGCCCACGGCCAGCGCTCACAGCTGGGTCAGCTCGGTAAAACACGGCAGGGGTTTCATATATTTATTCTGAAGAAGCCCCGATTTCCCCGGTGTTTCTTTCTCTCCTCACTTTACTTGGTTCACCTAAAGGCTTCCCATCTACGGCCGCTCCGGTGAGCAAGTTTGAGAGGGCTGCAGCAACGGTGCTGCTGCAGCTTCCCCCAATTGCAGCAGTAAAATCTTAATTAAAAAGGGCCCGGCTATTGGCTGCCATGCGGGGGAAGGGACACGCACGCCCGCAGGCAGCGCAGCCCTCGGAAGCATCCCAGAGAAATATAGTTCTTGATTAGTGTATTTTCATCTCGTTCTTAGCGGAAGACAGTTTGTAAGTACCTGCTAATGTTAGTGCTCTTTAAGGTTTCAATTGTTCTAGGGGGTTTGCCATTGACTTTTTCATTATTTACCTACTGAATCAAAGTAAGCAAATGCCATCTGTTTCCCTGCTGCTATCATCTTCACTTTTAATTATCCGCCCAGCCGCCTAATAGAGATGATATTAAACTAAATCTTTTTGACATTAAAAGTAATTATCCCCAAACCAATATTACAAGAATGAAAATTACCACCACCACTACCCCCCTTCAAGAAAAAGGCACATTCCTCCTAGTCCAGGAAACCTCTTCAAATCCGGAGTGAGGAAAGGGAGACGGAACTCCCGTTAGCCCGGACTTCTCAAGTATTTGAAACATTATTAACTCGATTTCCCGGCTCCCAGTGGGGGAGGAAAAAGCGACAAGGCAGAAAGATTTGTGGAAGAAAATCAGGGAAATTCGGGGCTCCGCGCTGTCCTGCGCGTGTTCCTCTCCACCCGCAGCCCGGCGGCCGGCGCTGCCCGACCCCTCAGGGATGCGCCGGGGCCGTCGCAGGTACCAGCCCCCGGCTTTTGGGAAAGAGCACCTCCTAAAGACACAGACACGCGGCCCTCGAAGTGCTTCGCACCATCCAGTGGCACCGGCCGTGCGCACCGCGCTGGCGTGGCGGGGACGGTCATTAGAGGGACATTGGGATCGGGGCCGTGGTGAAGGGGCACGGCGGGTCCTCTGACAGATGGCCGCCGGCAGGATCACCTCCACAGTAATTTCGCTCACTCTCAGACTTCTCCGCCATTTCTCCTCCGACTCGCTTTAATATGAGCCGGAGCCGCGTCCCCCATTTCCTTAATATGTGCTAAACTGAGCTAATTTTAATTGCATGTTTCAACTTTGCTAATTAAATAGAGTGGTCTAATTAAAAGTGACTAGGGAACAGTTTTAATTCAACCCTCTACTTTTTTAACAATCCATTATGCAACAAATCCAGGGTAAGCCCTCCCTTTAAAAAAGCTACAGATGATTGAGTTTTTACACCTTTTTACACGCTCACAATGGGGAGACTTGACCCAACATATGTAGCGGTGGGGCCGGGCCCCCCCGGCTCCCCGGCGGGGCATCGCGACCGAGCCGCCTCGCTGCTGCTGCCCCGCCTGAGCGCGGCTGGACCCGGGGGCTTCCCGGGGCCTCCCCGCTGGAAGTGCGGAGACTATTAGCCCAGCAGAGGTTAGAGTAGCACATCCCCAAGACAGCAGACCAGGATTTGGGAAAATCGGGCTCTTTACACGCTTCATCTCTTCACCAAGTGCTCATTAGGTTGTTAACCTCTGGTTCACATGAAAGGGGCATGTGATGAATCCCCTCCCGAATAAATGGGCGCATCCCCCTTCAGGCACTGAACAAAGCCCTTAAAATAACTGCACAAGAAAGCCTTTAGTTGTTACTCTAAAATTTCTTTTCTCTGAGAGCTTGTGCCCATCCACACACACGCACACCGACACATAGAAAGAGGGAAAGAAGCTCACACACGCAAAAATCCAACCATCACCCCCTCCTCCCCCGTGTGCTGGAAGTAAAAATTAAAAATCCGCAGTCCGTCCCCAGGGCCTTGGCGCTGGCTGATGTCCCCCGGGTTTGGCTGAGGCTCGGGCTGGGGCTTCCCAAGGGAGGGGAAGGAAACCTTAATCGCTTTAGCGGGGCGGGCGGAGGAGCAGCCTCTGCCCGTGGAGGGGGAAAGCCACGAGTCCCGGCCGGGGGCAGCGCTCTGCGGGGGCACGGGGGTGTGGGGGTGCCCATGCCGGCCCCCGCCCTGCTCTCCCCTTCTTCCACCCGCCGGAGAGACGAGCTGAGCGGAGCCACAGCGGAGGAGGGCGCGGGCAGGAGTTTCCCTTTCTCGCCGGGGGAGTGCGGCGAGGGCTGGGACATCTCGGGGGGAGCCCGGGGAGCCCTTTGCCCCCAGTGCCCCCCTCCCTCCTCGGCCCCGCTCTGCGCTGGGAGCGAGAGCGCGGATCGGGTCCTCTCCTAAACCAGACGGGCTCAATCTCCGGAGCAAGCGCTGCCTGCTCGGGGCTCGCTGCCCACGGAGGGCCGGCCCGGGAGCCGAGCCTGGCTCCTCATTCCCACCGCTCGCCTGTGGATTTGGGGCTCTTTAAGACCTTTGCTTTTCTCTCCCTCCCTCCTTCTCCCTCTCCCTTTTTATTTCCCAGCCCCTCGGGCACGGATTAAAGTGACAGACAATTTTCCCCTCGCACCTTATTGATGGTTAAATGCACTCTGAGTTAATGCGCGGGAAGCGGGGAGGGCGGGGGGGCTGTCCCGGCAGCGCTGCGAGCCCCGGCGGCTCGGACGGAGCGGCCGCGGGCCGGGGGCGGCTCGGCACGGGCAGCGCCGCATCCCCGCGCAGGTGGCTGCGCGGTAGCGGAGGCTCCGCGGGGATGGATGGCCGTGGCACAGGGACACGCGCGTGTGCCGCAGCCTCCCGCAGCCGCGGGGACACGCGCTGGCTCCGCCGGGCGCACGCAGGTACCGCGGGGGCAGCAGCTCCGAGCCAGAATGACTCGGGAAAACCCCGCTCTGCTAATTTACCGTAGGGCGCTCCGAGAGGTTCATTAAAAAGGCTCTTGTCAGCTCCCTAACGATCCGAGAGCTTTTTAATTATATTTTATATTCCCCTACCCGTCTCCTAACTTCAAACACATGGTAAAAAGGATTTGCTGTTTTGTTTCAGGTAAAACCTAATAATTAAAATTCAGACCCCGTCCCATGCATCTGCTTCGCCTTTGCCAAATGAATTGAAGGGAGAGAGAAAAGCGATTTCATTGAGATCACAGATGGGGTGCAGGTTTTTGGAAGAAATTTGAGAAACACCATTGTCCAGAATCAAAACTCTATGTCTTGCCCCACAAAGGGGGCTGCTTTAAGCCCCTCAACTTCTATGGGGCTTGTTTTTTAAACTTTAAGTGTTCCGCACAATAAGCTGCCACCAAAATGTCACAACCACTCTAATTCCAAGTGTGTCTCACTGCAAAGGGTGCAGAAAAATGAAGGCAGCAAAGGGAAGGAGTGTAATTAAAAACCCTGGAGCTCCCTCCTGCCTGCTGGGGCCCGGCGACCGGTCCGGGGCGGGGGCGGCGGGGAAATGCCCCCGCCCGTGGCAGCGGGACCGACACCCCAAGGTGCGGGGCTGCCCCCCCCGCGCCGCTCCCGCATCTGCCCGGCCACATCCCGGCTCAGCACATCGCAGCGCTTCCATATTTTGGAGGCTAAATTGTTTCATTAGCCGAAAGCAGAAGATTAATCCTTTTATTTTTATTCATGATCATGACAGCCCCGGTCGGATTTGCCAGAGGATTCCCCCCTTCAATGTTTATTGCCCCAGGAGCTCGGGAGCCGAGCAATCCTGCCGGAACGCGATAGATAAACACAATCTATTATCGTTAAAGAGACACATCGAGGGGGTTTCCGGAGGGGCGGGAGGGCCGCTGTAACAGCGTCATCAAAAACCACACGCACTTCGGGCAAAAAATGATTCTTGTACTCTTTTCCCAGTTCACATGCGGTATTTAAGGGGCCCTTATACAAACACAGACTTCTTTCAAGTTAGTGACGGACCATCCGCAATCTCCCACGGCACCGTCCAGCCCCGGCCGGTGCCACCAGCCCCGCGGGGCCGGGCAGCGCTGCGGCGATGCCCGAGCATGTGGCTCCATTTGTTTGGCTGGTTGGCTGTTTGTTCGTGGGTTGCTGTTTTGGTTGTTTTTTTTTTTTTTCCCCGGGAATGCCCAATTTTCCCTTGCGCGCCCCTCGCCGGGCTGAGCGGCCCCATCTCCGCGCACGCCCGCGGGGAAAGGCGCGGCATCCAGGCTTTCCTCTCTTTTAACTTCGCTTTAATTCTTTTTGCAATGATTTTAAAATAATTTTTGGTGGCGGTGCGGGCAGAGCCGGGCCGGGGTGCGCAGCCAGAGCGGCCGCGAAGGGAAGGGAGACCCGCGGGGGAGGCTCCGCACCCGGCGGCCGCCGCAGCGCTCCGATGCCCCCGGGAATTCTGCCCCGACGGCTCCGTCCCGCCCGGGAGAGGAGGAAGGGAGGCTGCGGTCTGGCCGCTCCCGGGGGACGCCTTCTCCCCCATCCCGCTCCGCCAAGCCAGCATCTCCCAGGGACCGCGAGGTGTGAAGGCGCGGTGGGACCCGCACCGAGCCGCGGATCTCTTTTTTGGTGTTTTTGTTTATTTGGTTTGGTTTTCCCACGTTAGATGACACTGCAACAGCCACACAATGTCCTGCTCACTTTCGTCTAAACCTTGAACAAGTGTATTTCAGCAACGGAGTGTTCTCTGTAAATCGCTGGTTATACTTCAGTCCTAAAAAATACCTCCGCCCTTTTTTCTTTATTACATCCACAAAATTATAAATTGTTTTGTTCTTCTGCATCAGCGAGTTTATAATTGTCACTAAAAAATTCCTTCTCTATTGCCACCAGAGTTTGGAAATGCTTTCCCTCACGCAATTGAAGTCTCCATTAATCAGGATACATAAACAGGCAAACAGGCCTACACAACATGGAAAATACTTCTAAGTACACGTTAGAATAATTTTTAAACTCCTAAAATGGCTGCAACAGAATGGAGGTTTTCAAATTACAATAAATGAGGTCTACCTGCAAATTTAGAAAAGGCAAGATCATGAGTAGGATGCCATAATTACAAGGTATAAAATACTTATGAGTAACTTGGGCTAACGGGGACAGTGACAGGAGATTAAATGAAGAACAGAGGCAAACAAAATTATAGAAACTACATTTTTTAGGTGAATGAAAATATACTTATAGTCACTATTTCAAAAAATTATAATTTTTCAAAATTATAATTTTCAAAATTCACTACCCTTTTAGAAGAAAACTGCATAAAGAGGAAGATAACAAAGAGAAAATAAAATCACAGTAAAAGACTACGATTGTAACCAATACTTTTTGAAGACACTATCTTAGATCCTCACAGTACACGTGTATCTGACTTAAAAAGACTACAGGATGCCCACAAGAAGTAGTTGGGCTGTGTGAATCAGCACATTAAAGGATGTAATTGGAAGACAGACTCCAAGTAGGAAACTAGAAAAGAAAATCAGAAAATCCATGGAAATTTAACTTTTGGAAGATACAAATCCTGAATTAAAAACTGACAGACCGTAAGGAACAACTACCAAAGACGTAAAGGATTGTTAAAATATCAGAATCAGAAGATAATTGGAATAATATGTTTTTATGGTGTAAAAGACTCCTTTTACTAAAACCAGAATAACTAAGCTAGACATTTGTAGTGGTGCCTACCACAGTGGAAGCATCTTTTCTTGACTTAAAAAAACCCAGTAATATTATCAGAGACTGATAGCTGGAAGCAGAAGGCAACGATTTTCACAGTGAGAGGATTCCAGCAATGTCCCCAAGAATCTGTGTGGGAGCCTGTGTTATTCAAGGTACTCAAGTATCTAGAGAAAGGGATCAGTGGTGAGCTGCTGATATTAATAAATAACACAAATCCACTCACGTTGAGTGGATCGAAAGGGAACTGTGGAATCCTGTGGAACATTGCCACAACATGGAGCTGGGAAAACAGCAAAGGAAACTCAGTGGCACTAAGTACAAAATAACGATCCTGTTAACCAGTGGTTTTGTAATCACAGGAACTAATGAAGCCTCCTTCTATAACCAGCAGTTGAGTGACATTTTAATTGAATTATATTAAGGCTGCGGTGTGACTTCGGTCTTTATTACACATAAAAGAATCCACAGAGGAAAGCCCTGACTAAGGAGTGAACTCTGTTATCTAATGAGACATTAAAACCCTTTGAAACATTTAGGGTGCTCGGGTCTGGAGTGACTCCCAGGAGTTGGATCCAGAGTGAGCCTTGCCTTCACTGCACTCACTCAAGGGACCTTCCACCTGCCCTTCCTATTTCCTGAATTCTGGGCTGCCAATTTTGACAAGGTTTAAGGAAATATCAGACAGCAAAACCTTCACAGCACTTAATTTGCTTGAAATTTAAAAATAAAATTAAAAAAAAAAAAAAAAAAAAAAAGGACGTAAAATGCAAAGGTAGTAATAAGGTATTAAAAATATTTAAAGGAGCATGATTGATTTCATCCCACATAAATCAGCAGTGCTGTCAGGGGGAGCAGCCTGGCCTTCCTCTTCCTCTGACCTTCATTGACTCCCATCAGTGAGCTGCATCAGCCTCAAAACTGCTCCAGGAGAAAAATGGTCACTTTTTAATTAGTTTGCCTGGTCCCAGTGCAAGGTGGCGGAAGAGATGGCTCTGCTGGCAGAAGTATCCATCCATACCTGACTAAATTGAATATAAAACCGTCTGGATTCTGACATATTAGTGATAAATTTGCTATTCCTCCACCTCTGTCATCTGGGGGGGAAACAGTTTCAGGTAGAGAACAATATCTCATGCCATGTACAGTTTACAGTAATTTCTGCTTTCTTTCACGACCCATCCAGAAAAAAATATGATTAAGGCTACTGCAGTTGCCTTCTCTTTCATACAAACAGAAAAATAAAACTAAACTCAGGTGCAGAATCAACATCCAGTCTCCACTCCCAGCTCTTTTGTCCAGAAAGACCAATGGCTGCAATGAACATCCACTGTCAAGGGCTGGATGCTCACCTCAGGCAAGCATCCAGCTGTCAGCCTAAAGACTGATTTGCACCCTCCCTCTCAAGGACCTTAAAGGAATTCTGTATTTTGGCAGTCAAACAGCTTTCACAGTGGGCAGAACACGCATTAAAAGGCAGATGTGCTATGGTGGTGTTCAAGCAGACCAGGGAATGTCCAGCACAGGGACTTGTTTCTCCTAGGCCCTCACAATATTGGAAAAACACAAGTGTGAATTACAGTCAGTGAAAACTCCTCCTCTGGAGGAGGCCACCATCACTGTTTCTAAACAAAAATGTATCCTCTGCTTTGTCAAATGGTGGAAAGTCTTGGTGCTTACATGGTGCACAGCCTGAGTGCTGAGAGCCCTGAGGAGCAGGACAGCAGAGGGGGAAGCCTTTGCTCCAGGGAGGAATGGCACACACAACACATCTCCATTTTTAGCATTTCTGACTGAAATGCTGCTCCAAGCAGGCTCTGGTTCTGTCTGGTGGTGACTCTTCCATGTAGAGACCCCACTTGTGTGTTTTGTGCTTGCTGTGAAACCTGTTTTAAGGCACTGAAATTTTCTCACGCATTGTTTAGGGAGCCTGGACACGAGGCCTGGATAATGAAGTGCTTCAGACCTGAGAGTCTGGGATACTGTGATTTGATTTTTTCCCACACACGGAAGAGTGAAATCATATAACTTTTTAGTAGAAATATTGCTGCAATTGAAAATTTATTTTAAGTTTCTAATGTCACCGAGTAGGTACAGTTTATGAAAGCCAAAGTCCTCTTCTGCTACATTAAAAAGAACAGATAAATCCCCCAACACAGCTCCATTAGAAACACCCTCAGCACTCCCACTGAGCTGAAGGGTGCATGTGCAGAGAGTACAGAGCAAACACTCGTGTTCTGCATGGTCTCTAATAATGATTTCAAACACCACTGTCAACAGGCAGAAAGTTTCTCCCAAAGCCAGAGCGTGCCCCACCTTCACCCCACGAGTAACAGAAGCCGATGCATCGCACGGGATTCCTTTCAGCAACAGTAATTCCTTAAGACTTAAAACTAATGCATTAATCACGTTAATGGTAATCCATTAATGTGAAGAACCTGAAGATAAAAAGGCAGAATCAGGGATGTGCTCTGCAGCAATGGTGTTACAGTTTTAGGGTAATACTGAATTACAAAATTCGACTGACTAGAGGATTATCCATGCCAGCAGAGCGTGTGAAGTGAATACCAGGAGAGGAGAAAATGATGGCATAGAATATTAATATTTCTACACAGGGATTGGTTTGTGTTGATGGTGTGATTCAGAAAGGTGACTCGACATGGTTGCTTCTTGAAATCAGGCCCAAAGTATTTAAGGACCAAAATCATTAATGTTTTATTTAAAGAGCGATACACTTGTTTACGTCGTGGCAGAATGATCCCTGTATACTGATCTCAAAATCTTTATATCAGAGGGCAGTAATGCCACCACTTTGAACACTTCCAGTTAATTATCACTAGAACATTTTGAGAATGACAGGGTATTTTGCAATATGAACAAAATGAGGGAAAAATAATAAAGAGTTTTAGAAAAAAAAAGGCCAAACAACCCTGGGAGCACTGACTTCAACAAGTTCAACAAATATTCAAGCCACATTTAATAACTTTATAAAACTAGTATCAAAGTAAAGAATATATAGTCAAAATACAGAAATCAAGTTGAGTGAGAGAAAACAGCCTGATGAGATCAAACAGAAGTTAAACAGAACAGATTAATATAAACAAGTCAGCTGAAAGGTCGCTTTGCTTCGTGTAGCACTATTTCAGCAACTCCTTCCTCAACAGCCAGCTTAGAAGGAAAAAAAAAAGATATGCATCACTTTAAAATCCTGCTGCATGTTTTACTGTGATTGTTTGTAGAAACAGCATCACCCCAATTTGCAACCCATGTTAATTTCTTATTTAATAAACGCAGTGGAATTTTTTTTGTAAGAAAACGAAAGTTCAGAACGAAGCGTCTGCATTCAGCTTTCCATTACACATACATTTATCATTCTATTTGGTAGGAATTCTTTTATTTGTGAACTGCAAATTATTAGGATTTGCTTACACTTCCAAACCTTTTCTTTGTCATAGATACTTCACTTCTAGAAGTGTCTCGTGTAGCACTCACTAATTACAGAATTATAAAAGGTAGAATAAGGCTTTGCCCACTCAGAAATTTGCATTTTTGGTAAAGGTAACAATGTATCAGCATCACTAACACCCTAATAATAGGCATACATTTAATTTTGTATCACCATCCTTCCAAAGAAAAAAAGAAAGACTAAAAGATGTGTGCAACTGGTTTTAGCTTAGTATAAAATTTTCAAATCAGAACTCATTCAGCTATGATAAACACTATGAATTACATATAAACATAGATGGAAAACAATGTGCCAGGCTTTAAAAGAAAAAAAAACCTGTTTACCAGATGATGATCCTGTAGTGCTATTGTGCACTATCCTGCAAGTCCAGAGGTAAAAGAAAAAAAAGGGAAAAAAAGGGAGGAAGAAAAAAGAGAAAAAAAAAAAAAAGAAAAAAAGAAAAAAAACCCCAAACAAACCAGTTTCGATGCAGGTTTGGCATCAACTGCACGTTATGGTCTTAAGCCTCAGTATGCTCATTCTGTGGTTGAGAAATTTAAAGTACCAGATTTTTCCATGTCAGATAGCAGGTAGCTGGTGCATACATTTCAGACAAGAGAACTAGGATTTCTTTAATTTGAGATGGGATCAATAATGTATTGTTAAAATGTCCAAAGTGTGCAACAATAAGGCAGATTTCTTATTACACCACCCCTTAAAATACCCATTGTTTGATGAACCAAACAAGGTGCTTTAAACCAGTAGAGTAATAGGAGACAAGCAAGTGCCAGAATGAAGAAAAACTGCTAAAATGGGAACTGCCCTTTCTTTCACAAGGAGAAATAAAGAACTTTTGTGTCTGGTATTTGAAAGGTTTTTAACAGCTGATATTCAATATCAGCTGATTCCTGAAGTGTTGGCAAGATACCAGGTTTCTGGTACTGGCCATGTCTAATGTCATTTAAATATTCACATCATGCAATAAGCAGTTTCACACTGCAATGTAATGGAAAATACTTCCTAAACTGAATTGGAACTGAGACCCAAAGCAGAACCAGTAAATAAATATCTCGCATATATGTCAAACTATATTCTCCAAACAAAACCTTACATCTTATCAAGGAAGTCAGAAAGTACTAACAAAAATTATATGCTTTCTACTATAATACTGTTAAATTTCCATGGCTGAGAATGTCCCATTAATTTTTTCTGCCTTTTTAAATTAGTTGACAAAGTAGAAATTCAAACACAGAAATAAAATGCATATATATGAGAGCACTGGCTCAGTGAGATATCAAATATACAGCATTCTAGTGTCAAAAGTACAGGCAGAAATGTCCAAGATTTCTTGGTGGAAAAGGGGCATTTGAGGAGTAAAAATTCTACTTAACAATCACTCACATTTTAACAGTGCATTAATTATAACAAAAGCTGGATGATAAGTGAGCAACAGAATCATAATGTTCAGTGTTCATAGCAGAACTTTATCCTCTGCTCATTTAAATGAGGTTGGAAACATATACTCAGGTATGTGAAACTTTTAAGTAGCTATGTTTGGTTTTTTTTCAATTTTTCAGGATTCTTGCAAGAGGCAAACTTGTGACATGGAATTGAGCTGGATGTCAGTACAAGGTGGTGCTCAGAGAAGTCTTCCTCTCGATGCTGTGCCTCTGGCTTATCAAAGGATGATTAGTCCTACAATCTTGTTTGATCTATTCTTTTGCCTCTAGGAAAAGGGTTTCTTGAGGATACAGTTTTACCTCCAGTAATGATTTATTTGGATCCAGCTGGGTCACCTGTAAATACATGAACACAAAGATATGTGTAAGTAGACTTTTGAATTGTTTATCTTCACCGTGCAGACTTGCACTGGGAAGATTTTTGAGTCCTTCCATCAGTGATAACTGAAGTAGTGAGTATTACTTTCCAGGATGCAGATTAAGAAATAGATATTGTATTTTCTGTTGTTGTTTTAAGTATTATTTTGTAATAACAATAAACAGAATAATAAAAAACCAGAATCCCTGACATTAATTCCAAGGAGGTCTGGTTCTTTACCATAAACTAATGCACAGTTCTGTTTTTGTCAAAGAACTCTTGGAAGGATTACTAGAACACGAGTCAAGATGAAAAATGCACTCCTAGATAATCATCCCAAATTTTCAGTCAAACTGATGGTGCAGGCAGCACAGCCAACCCAACAGGATCTCTCCATGGAAAAGGGAAATTTTACTTTCCTACTCCCTTTCTTGCTCCAAGTCCCATGGTGGAACACCCAGCTTTCACTCACTTCAATGCTTTCCAGACACCTCAATCACCCCAGGCTGGGAGAAAACTGTTAAATTGTGTAGTTATTACACAATATATTTACTTATATAGACAAATCAATGACAGCATGTGTCCCAGTGTCCTTCTGACATTCAAGTTTACAAGCCAGTGCTGTGACATCCTTCAGGATACTGCAGAGCTTGAATGTAGAAAGATGAACCATTTTCTGAAATATTTCACTTCCATTTTTAAACTTATTTTCCCTGGTAATTCTGTTTCAGTTTATTTTGCTGTGTGAGCACGCCAGTTATCATAAGTCTGCTTGTGAATAATAGATTATTAGTCTCATGCCATAGGTATAAATGCAGATGCATGTCAATAAACATTGTTTCCAAAGTTAAATTTGTTTCATCTATGATCACAGCATGCCACTGTTTTATAAAAATGTTTTTTGAAAACATTAAGGGTCCAGCACATGAAATGCTATGAATTAATAAGAAATGTTCCTTAAAAGCCTAATTTACTAATCCTGCTACCTATTAACAAAAATAGTACTGCTTCTCATTCTCTCCCCCCCAACTAAATCAGGCAAACTTGAAATATATTTGTATTTCTATTGTCTTATTGAATAATTAGGGAAAAATTATTATTTAAACAAACATTCAAGGCTTATCACTTCCTAAGACCATGAAAATCAGTGTAATTTCATCTGACTGCAGCAGATTTTTTTTTTAAATGAAATAATTAAAAAACCCAAACCGAACCCAAAACTAAACAGATGCATTATTTTTATTCCCAAAGCAGGAACGTATTTTCTTAAACTTCATGCACCATGGTGAGCTACTGCTAAATGTCTGAAGAGAAAAATAATTTACAAAAACCAGACTCAATTTTAGATTCCTATTATCTACAGTCCAATTATGCATTCCTGCACAGATGCTGCTTGAATTATTGAAAGGTTATTATCTTCGAAAGCAAACCTGTTATGTAAAAAACAGCCAAAGTAGTGCATTTAAGTTTGTGATTACAGAAGTATGCTAATTAAGTATCTTGTTGCATTTTTTAATGTTTTGGTATTCTGCTACAGTCTGTTACTGAACAGGGAGTGAGGTAAAGAGGGGTCTGTGCAATTCACAGCATCTGAGGCATTGGGCACCTGAGAGAAGCAATTTTCCTTCTTTTCAGTACAAGCCCATTTTAATTTAGACATCTCTATTTTCAAATCCTGCAACCATTTTGTTGAGCTTTTTAATTTTCTTTTTTTTTTGCAAGAAAAGGCAGGAAAGTCATAACACATCTCTTTTACACTTGGAAAAAAAATCCCCAAAGTATGCCTAGGCACTGAACACAACCCTGCAGGCTGTAACCATATGGAAACCTATTACTCACTTGAGTGTAATTCAAGATCCCTGTCCTAGTCTAAGGTTTGCAAACTTCAAGTGCCTTAAATAACAACAACACATGATGTTCCTTCCTCAGTGAGCCCCTCCTAGGAGCCTTGTGGAGTACCTGCAGCACAAGGACTGTGCAGCTTTTCACCATAATTTCAGTGTGCTGCTTAATTCACTGAGGGACAGCAGAGTTTGCAAATGTTTACACCATTACCCAATTAACTAACAATATGGCTCCTACATCTGTCAACAAACAAAGCTGTTGTTGCTTTGTTTTAGCTCCTTGGCATTTTCTGTTCATATGGGTCGCCATTGTACTTAATTATCACACCACAACCCTTCTGCAGCTTCTACTTTGTTATTTGTGGCTTGTAAATATGTTGTTTACTACAAAGAATAGAAGCCTTATTAGTGAACACACCTCCTAACAAAAGAAATGGTTTCCTCTTGTAAATATATGAAATATAAGACCTAAGATGCATTCTAGCTTACAGTATTTTCAAACAGAATTAGAATGATCTATAACAGAGATCAAAGGAAAGAGCTGTAGCCTGCAAAGGTGTGTTCGCTGTAGTGTTCTACTGAATCTCATTCACTTATATTTATGTCCATTATTTCATAATGAAAAGTATAAAATGCCTTTAGATGCATGTATGTGTGCCTTGTCTCATTACCATTAGTATAAATTCTGGAGCCCACTTCAATGCTGACACCCCTTGGCTCTGATGCCATTACATGATGCTCTTTCCAAACCAGCCCTGCACATGATGCAAGTTACACTGTCCCAAAGCCCTACACCTTTATTAGTTGAAGATTTATTCTATGTTGTCAGCAGTTACACAGAAAATCATTGAAGTACACTTACATATTGAATCTGATTTCATCTGTTCCACCCACGTGGCAGAACGAACACTTCCTTGATTAAGGTTGCAAAATTCACCTTCAGCATTAGTGGAAGGCCTTAACAAATACTGAAAGTCACATTTTTATCTGTATCTGCAAGTCCTACAATAACTGACTTTCCACCAGTCATGAGCACACACTCCAGGAGTCACCTCGTGCATCACACTGTGATACCAGCTGAATGGATTTCTCAAATCTTTTGTGGGTTTGTTAATGCCAAATACTTCATATTATAACCAAACATGAACTAAAACCCCTTGAATAGAGACTGTAAGGTGTTCCAAGCTTATCCAGTGAGGAGGGTGGCAGAGGAGGGGCTCAATGTCCAAATGTAGAGAGTATAACACAAGTGACAGCAAAATCACTGACATTCAAGCTCACAGAACTCTGTACAAAACACACAGGTGCCTTCAGGGCTGTCCCAGAGCCCTGAACACAGAGAGTGCCCTGGGAATCTTCAGACAAATGACTTTCTGTGCAAACCTTAACATGCCCCTCCCTTCAGGGAAGGCTCCTTCGAGCAACACGACCAGAGGTGCTACAGGACTTTATTTCTGCCAGTGTTGGATCTGCCATTGAGCTGCTTTCACTGAAACAGGTTTAAGTTGATAAACAATACTTTTCTTCCAGCTTTATGGGAGCTTAGATTTTGGTGCACTGAAGCTACAGCTTCATCTTTTAAAGAGCTTTGTTATACAACCAATGTCGGTTTGGTGCCAGGGAAGTGATCATTTAAGTATTTGTTTAAGTGAATTCTGTGGTGATTATTCCAACTAAGCACTAGCTAGTTAAAGTACTTCTGTGGCACTTAGAAGTTCAACTTATTTAAGACTCTGCAAAGCACAAGGTAGTAATGTTAACTGTCATACTCCTGTAAGAATGTAGTAGCTGCTTACACTTTATTCTGAATAAATTAATTGGGTTTTTAGATAAACCAAAAATGAAAACAAATACTAGTTTAAACAACATTTTAATACATTTTTATAGCAAAGTATTTTTCCTTCTAGAATAACATTTGAGTTATTTCTGTCTTCACCTTTGCTGACCTATCTGTTCTACTACACACTCACATCCTGAGCAGCTGTACTTTTACCACTTACAAGGTGTGGTTCCTTACCCTCCCTAACTCTGCGGGGAAAAGACAAATACAAAAAAAAAATGGCTTAGTGCCCAGGAAGGTAATTTAAAAATAAAGAATCAAATACACAATTATTATGACACTTACACAAGCAGTAAATATCACACCCTTCACCTTTCTCTCCACCCTAGGACAAGGATCTGATTCCCGAGCAGCACAGCCTCTATACCACTTACACACGCATGAATACATTTAATGAATCTAACGGACAAAGAGTCCTTTTACTCTCTTTCCTAATCCTCCTAAAGTATAAATGCAATAGAAATTACTTAAAGGCACACCTGGTAAAGTACCAGATCTGTTTAAAAAACTATATTTTCAGAGTGACACACAAACAAATACAGTGAATCCTTTCTACCTATTGAAATATCTCTGGGTTACACGGATAATACGCTCAACTTGAGCAACAAACAAAAGTAGGGTTACTTTATAGAAATATATGCAATTAGATCGGGCTTAGTTGAATAAACTTGGAGATAATTTACATCTGAATTGAAGAAAGCCGTCACAAACAAGGAAAAATATGTCATAGTAAAAGACTTGTAGCCTCGATCCAAATACAAAGCTTTAATTCAATACATCACACTCTGTCTTACTTCTCTGAAGAGGTTTCCTCAAAACATATTTTAGATCAAGCATATTTAAAATAAATTTACTAAGTGAAGTAGCAGCTGTTGATAAAACAGAAAATTGTGATGCTGTATCCTCTCCTTTGAGCATGCTTCCCATTTTTCCCTTGCAAAGCCGTGCAGGGCTCCGAGAAACAGCCGACCTTGACACAGTGTAAGTTTTAATTGGCTTAATATAATTTATATTAAAAAATTTGCTGCATAGATTTTAATCAGTGAAGGCTGACTAGCCTCTCTTGCACTACTTGACTTGCTTGACTGTAAAATAAAACAGTAATTGTGGTCTCCCAGGTTTTCTAAAACACTAAATGTAATGACAGGAGTAACCCCAAACCCAGTGTTGCTGTATTTGTATAGTGGCACTTCGACTACCTGGTGCTTTTTAAAAGTTCTAAATGAAATATCTGATTTTTCAACTGGAATAAATAACTTATATTAGCAAAACAAAGCTTTAAAACCCCACAAAAACAAATATTTTTTTCGGTCAACACTAAATAAAGCCCCAAGGTTAATGATGTTGTTAGAAATACCAGATTTTTACCCAAATCCTATGGCTTTTTAACAGTGAGTAATAAAAGAAATACATAACTGTAGTTTATATACTTTCCAACAAAAGGCCTCAGGAAGGGCTGTATACACCTGGGTAGCTCTGAGGCAGCTCTGTGCCTCCTTTTAGCCAAGGATCAAATATTTTGTTTAGTGATAAGTATTTGCTCAAAATACAGCCAAAATACATCCAATTACCAATATCACTGAATTTGTTTTATATTGCTTTCCAAGAACTAATCTTGCTTTAAAAAATCACTACCAAGAGGCTGCATCTCCCTCTAGCCTTTCAAACAGCTCATTTTCAATGACAAAATAACCAATCCGCTCTTTTACTTTGGCAGAAGCACAAACACAGAAGTATTTCAATTAAGAAAAGCCCCTCTGAATAATGTGACTTTTATTGTTGTGGTGCTGATGGTGCTGAAGTATTACACAAATGGCCCTGAGAGCAAGAAGATGGAGCTGGAGTCAGAGGAGTCACCTGCGGGTCCTGACCTGGACAATAATGGTCCCACAGTGGCAACAACTCTGAGACTGGAGGACTTGAGGCTTTGAGGAAGAGCAAGGTGGTGTACAGCTCTCCTCAGATTTTCTGCTTTCCTCCCTTTCATTTTTTCTGGTTTGAAATCTTTGATCTATTTAGGAATTTTTTGTGCTGTTTCTTAGAATAAGAGAAGCCGACAGAATACCCTGGACCTTGTGTTTTCCTGACAAAGGACCTACAGGAAAAGGAGCCCACTACCTGCTCCCTCATGCTATTTACCTTCATCTTTCTTGTTGAGCAGAGAAAGTTTAAGTAGTGGCATCTGCAGATGAGAGCATTTGTATGTTAAGCATCCATTCTGCTGTGCCAGGGAGCAAAACAGTCCATTACTTGTGGGCACTGCTGCCTGTGTGCTTACAGTGAACTAACAATTATTCATGTACTTAAGTACATTTAAATGTGCTAGCTACATAGAAAAAAGATGACATCCCCAGAAATACTACAGCTTTCACTCTGGAGATCGATGAAGAGCTGAAAGGAAGCAAACAGCAACATCCTCTGGAAGTTTGAAAACATAGAAATACATTTAGTGCTCCAAATGTACTGTAAGAACTTTGGTTTGCATACATCCCACACGGGAATGGATGGGAACAGAGTCACTCACAGAAGAACAACCAGGATTGGATTAATGTGCACTTAATTATAATTGCATGAAAAAACAATCCAAAAGGATTTTTATCACCAGTTCAAAGGATTAAGATGTTCAGATACCACAATGATATCTACAGTATAACATTGTGATTGGTAGATAGGTAAATGGAATAAAGAGAGTGCCTAGGACTGCTTTGGTGATTTAGTCTGATGCATTACTTATGCAATTACCAAAACAGCAGGAGATCATTAAATTTTCTGGTAACCAGACACAGCAGTCTCAGTATCATACTATTACAAAGGCTCTCTATTGGTATTTTATCATTTCATTTTCTTCCTACATGGGTCAAAAAAAGCCCACAAAAAGGATATTAAACATGAATTCTAGAGGAAAAGTACAAAATATCTTAGCTCCAGTTTATGCTGGATAATGTCATATGCAAGAGCAAAGCTCTACAGCTTAACTAAGGCATCTTCCTGCGAACAATAATGCGCCTCCCCTGAAATAAATGTTTTGTAAAATGGGGCAGTGCTGAATAAAAGAGCACTTTGGGTGCGAGGGATGTGCACTGAAGGGCTGTTGGGTGGAATATATTAATCCCATGGCTGGCATTAGTCACTGGGCTAACTAATGAGGATGATTCACCGGAGAGCTCGCGCTCCGCATTGAGCATTCAGCGCTGGGTGAATGCTCGCTTACTCCAGTGAGCCCCGAGTAAAAGAGCTCATCTGAAATGCACACCTATTTCCTGAAACTGGTTAAACATTCCCTGTATTCAAATAGAGTTGCTGTGAGAGATCAGAAACTATATTGATGGACAGAATGCAATTCTATTTCTTTTCTTACATCTGTGAGATGAGATCTCCTTTCACTGAGTTGATACACAAGGGCTTTAATCCTTCTCTTTGGATCAGATACTTATGCAAAGACACTGGGTCTGAATAAAACACATCAAGTCTGTCTTTTTTGGAAGAAAATATCGTGAAAAATCTTTCTGTAATATTTACAGAATTTTTTACTACCTATCAGGAAATTATATTTCCACAAAAGTAAACATTTCAAGAAGCAAAATACACTCAACATTCTCTCAAGTGTTGTCACTGACTTCACCAGAGCAAGAAAGTTACCTCCTCCCTTTTTTAGGTGCTGACCAAAAGACTGTGATACTGTCCTTTGTGAGCAACAAACTTGTTAAAAGCAGGAAAATCTACAAATGTTTCAGTGTCCTTTCCTCTTGCACTCGAGGTTAACCTTTCCAATCCCCCCACTGTTACAAGTCCTCAGGAAGAACGGTCAGAAAAACCAGGCTTCCAAAAGAGGCATGGGAATATGCCAGCCTGGAATGGCCCATTTGCTTAGGCAACTTCTCAGTGTCTTAACTAAACCAAACCTAACTGCTTGAATAAATAAAATAACAACAGATCTTGAAAGGAGAGGAAAGACAAGGGCAGGTAGTATTGATTTAAGGAAAGCTGTAAATGATAGGAGGAGGGACATCTACCTTTGTATGTGGCTGTGGCCTTGTGTAAACTAGATCAGAGTAAACACATGACACCACTGACCAAAAAAATTTAAATTATGTGAATTAAAACACATGACTACTACTTTGTGTAGTAGGAAAGATAAATATCAGTAGCTGAAATGACTGGAAAAATTACAGGTATCACAAGTAATTCTCAAAAAGTTTTGAATCTATCAGAAAAATATTTCATTCTTCTGAAATCCTCCCCTGCTATAAAACAGATATTCAAGCTACTTCCTGATTTACATGAGATTACTAAAAGTACTGTAGGGTATAGCTATGACACTGCACAAATCCTTTATCACAATAACACCTTTCTTCCATTTTTCTATCAAGATCATTATAAGGAGGAAGAATGTTAAAAGTCAAAGATGGTCCTGGACATTTAACTCTTTCATGAACTATTTAGAGAGTTTAAACATGACTTAGTGAGTTTAAAAGTAAGTTACCTAAAGGAAGTAGTTTGCATGGGGTGAAATTCAGAACAATCCTTACCAAGAACAGCTGCCAGAACTGGTAGATGAAATTGTCAAACTACCCGGAATAGCAATGTAAGGATCATGCTCCATCATCACCTTTCTGAGAACATCAGGGGATAATTCTCCACTCAGAGGACTCCATACCAAGTGCTGCAGCTAAACTTAGTATCCTGTGGCATTATTTTCACCACTGTGAGCATCAGAGAGGATTAATCCTGCCATTTGGATTTGGAGAAATATCTTCCTCTATACTCCCATATAAAACTACGAACTGGCCCTAAATTTACTGAAATCCTGATCATATCTTATTTAAATTGACATGCAATTTGAGTTAAATTTATTTTCTGCCCTTTCAAGGGAGACAGATTTTTTGTTTCTGTTTATTTAAACTGCTGTTGAAATTGGTTAATTAAAAGGATTTAAAAAATCTTAATACTCTAAACAGAGCAAACTGGTTCTGAATTATTAAGCAACATTTTAGATGCATTTAAATAACCTTAAGTGACTTAACTGCCACCTGATCCTAAGCTGTGGCTCAGAAAAATAAAATGTGAAATACTGTAGAAGTCTTGGCTTACCAAGGCTTCCAGATACAGTAAATAAAGAGCTTAAGTCTCTAATACCATGTCTGCAGAAGGCATATTCTCAAATACATAACTAATGCTCCACCTCAAGGAGAAACTAGCAGCAGAAATTAATAGGTTGCAATTTTGATTTTTCATGAGAAATTAATAAATTCAGTCTTCCAAATATAGCCTTTAAATGGAGTAATCATGCCTGGCCCTCCCTTTGTGAGAGACATCACAAAACATTCACAAACATATTAACCCTAGTAGAGTGCCTGAAACCCAGTTTGGGTAAATTTCTGCACATTCCTCTTATAATTTCAGCTAGACCTGGTTCACTTCAGCTTCTTGCCTAAGTGGGCTGAAATGCCCACCCTGTAGGATGTTCAGGGTTTTAGGAAGGCTTGTGCACATCACCAGCACTGAAGTGAGTGAGGAACTGATCATCTGGAGGTCTCCAAGGCACTGGGAGAAGGAGGACCTTGCAGCTGGGAGATCAGGGGGACTACCAAAGTCAGAATTTGGGAAGGCTTTTAAGAGAAAGGGACTTAAATACTGAACTAGAAGGTTGAACGAGCACACCAATATACAGAGAGTAAGCTCTTTTTGTGATAGTTAAATGTGATTTCTGGAAGAAAGGGAACTACAACCATGAAATCAGCATGCACACATTTAACAGTGCACACATTTGCTCCCACGAACCCTTTGCAGGTGTATTTAAGAATAATGCCAAATAATACAATACAGCTTTTCACTCCCGAAGATCTGCTTGCCAACGTTTCCAGAGCCTGAGGCACGAGCTCCCTGCTGCCCCAGGCTCACATTTGTGATGCACACTGGTGGTCTGAGATGTGGTGCTGAGGTACTGAGAGAGGAGCTGGTTAATATCTAATTTCAGCACGGGTAGAAAGAACAACACAGTCACTGATAAAGACCCAATAACGAGCCACTGCATGTGCTTAACTGCTTTGGAATGTCACTGCTGCTTTAAAATCTACAAGTAGTGTCTGGAAAAGGTTAATCTGTGTATTTACTCATGTGTAGAAGTTTGTATTTACAGTAGGGTTATGATACCAACTTTAAGTTAGCTAAGGATATCTGTGTAAGCAACCGGAACACAGGACTAAGAACTAATGAATTTTTATTTATGAAAGATGTAAAAATACTTCAACGACACTGTATCAGGACTGATGGCTTTGAACAGCAGGTAAAAATGCTCTAACAAGTTTATCACAAGAAAATGTTGATCTAGTTGAAGATAATCCCCTTGTTTTGATAAGACAGAAACACTTTCGGGGGTGTCTATGTTACTGTAAAAAAGATTAGGATAGAAAAAAGCCACAAACTAACTTTAGAAGACATGTTTTCCTCTTATTGCAGCAAAACTCCAGTGAAATAATACTGATGCTTTCACACATATTTTTTCAAAAATGTTATGTATGACTTAAATACAGACATTTTGAATACTCTTGTTTTCTGGAGCTCAAGCATCCCAAGTGCTCTGTCCTCGTAGCACAGATTCCTATTCCTGTTTGTAACACATCCTACAGCAGAAGGGTCTGGAAAACCTACAGTGTATTTTTAAGAGACTATGGACCACAAAGCCCAAGGCAATGAATATATATAATTTGACTGTACTTCCATGCCATTTAACAATTCCTTATCTTTACTTTTTTAAATCTGTCTGTGGAGTTGCACACTTCCAACCTTACAAACTGGGGAACATGACAGATGTCATTTACAGTTCTCAGTGGTTAGCAAACCCCTGGGGAATATTTTTTGTGTGTTGAAGCTCTGATGGTCACAATGGCAACGGGACTCATACATGGCTGAGTCAATCAGCATGAATCATTTATGTGACTCCTCATACATGGCATTATTAGGTTGGAATCACAGAAAAAAGATGACAGGCTCTTTGCTTCCCACGCAACAGACCAACAGCTCCAGACCCTGCCCTTGCCTCAGCCTTTTCTCTCTGCCAGTTTCACAAATGGACTGGCAATACCAGCCTGTTCTAATTTAGTGGTATTTTTTTCCTTTCTACTCCTTTTAAAACTTGTTCCTGTGTGATTCACCTGATAAATTTTTGAGTTTTTTTACAGATGACTAACATTCATAATGATGATGATGTAAGTAAGTACAGAAACAGCCAGTGTAAAGTGAAAAACAAACATAGAAAGTTAAGAGTAATATACCTGTAGAGTTTTTATATTAAATATGTATTACACCAGAAATAATTTACAGGTGGGGAGGCATTACTTGCAAAATATTTAAAACACACAAACCCATTGTTTAGACTGCAAAACACTGTTTTTCTTCTGTCAAGTACACTGAACCATCAGTAATCCTGGAAACACTGGTGACTTCTAGTCTTTGGTTCCACTGGAAATGATACTGCATGCTTAAGGAGTAAAGTTAATTAGTGAATAATGAGATCCCTTAAATGCTGCTTTTCAGTCTGACTGATTAGGATTCCCAACACAGGACAAGGTGGAAGAAGAGCTGCAAGCACTGCAATTCTGCTCACAGTAGTGCCAAAAATGGGTCAGAAATCACATCCACTCACAAGGCTGCATGCTTGCTAAGGATGAGCTGCTTCTCCTTTGGAGTACTTACAAACATGATGATAAAGCAAGAGGTATCTGTTACAAACTACTGTAAACATGCCAGTCAGAGCCTCATCCCTAGAGAACTTTCCCCAGGGGCAGTGATGGGAAAGAAAATGGAAAAGCAATCCGAATTACTGAACTCCTTTGGTGAAAAATGGCCTAACCAGTCACCAGGAGATGCATCCAGCAAACAAGAGCCCAGCTGGTCCAGAGCTGCCCC
This sequence comes from Eopsaltria australis, assembly GCA_034509425.1. NCBI lineage: Eukaryota > Metazoa > Chordata > Aves > Passeriformes > Petroicidae > Eopsaltria > Eopsaltria australis. Next base: position 992,058 of record JAVTVJ010000130.1, read on the forward strand.
ACTCCTCTGCAGTGCTGAGGCAGCACAGCCAAAGAGCTGCTGAACTTCATCCACCACTGCTTGACTCTGTCCAGACATCTCTGCAGTGCCCATTCCCTTCACCTTTTATGCAGGGCCCCTGCTCAGTTGGACCCATTGACTTGCACGTTTGCTGTAGCAATGACTAAATAAGAAATGAAATTAATTTGTGCACACAGAGGTGTATTTTCAAAGAAATTTGGTAGCCAGCACAAAAATTATCTGTAGATTCATCAACAGAATTTAATTGGCTTTTGTAAGCAGTGAGCAGTATTGATTTTGAAAATCAGCCACAGCAGGTACATCATTACAATTTCAAGGTAGGAGATGTAATTATCTACTGGTATTACGTAAAAGGTGGATCAAATATTTATTAGGATGTACTTAATAGTTCATAACTGGGTACTATCTGATGCTGAGCCTTGTTCATAACATAAAGTTGCGTTCAAGTGGCAAAACCAGAGAGATCAAAAATCCCAGCCCATAACAGACCTAAACAATGAACTACCAGCAGTGCTGATGGAGCTTCCCTCAGAACAGGATGTGAGCGATGCTGGCTCAGCATATTCAAGTTTTCACTGAATATGGTCCACAACTACTTCTGAAATGCAGGATTTTTTTACAGTGTCACTGGAGACAGGTTCCACACAGCTCTGTATGTAACATGTGACAGCACTGGTCAGCCAGCACCTGGCTTAGAGCTTGGTAGCTTCTCAAACATACCCAGGCACAGCTTTTACCTTCTACGCCATAACACACCAGCCCATCTAACCCACAGGAGCAAGAAGCAGAGGTATTTATTCCTGAAAGGTATATTTACTCACATCTCTCCTCGGAAAGGTGCCCAGCAGCTTGTACTCCTCCCAAGGATATCCCTTGGAAGCTACAAAATCAAAGACAACCTGCAGCTTGCTGCTGGCCAGGAAACGCCGCTCAAAGAATTCTCCGCTGGGCGTCCGGATGCGGAGTTTGCTGACAGACTCAGTGCTCTCCTCCTTGGGCTCGGGGGGCAAAGACTGCTCCAGAGAGAGCCTGATAGCCTGGGTAAGGAAAAACAACCATTTTAGGCTGCAGTGCCAGCAACAAAAAAAAAAAAAGGACAGAAAGCTTTTCTTTTTATTTCTTCTAGAACTTCAAAATGTGTCGCAGCGCACCAGAGCCTTTATCTCGCAATGACAAAATAATTTTTATTCACTCCTTAATAACAGCCCACCAGACAACTAATTAAAATAAATCCTTCTTTATAACACATATTATTAGGTCTACAGTTAATGCACGATGGGATACGTAATTTAATCATTTGGCAGAAAGCCTTGGAAAAAAATTGAATGAGAGAATAATTGTCAAGTGGCCAATTGCTTCCTTAAAGGGTATAAATTAAAAGGCAGTAAAAGTATTTCTTTAAAAGCACTTGTCAAATTGCCTTCCTCTTGCAGAGAGTAATTGACCATTTGCAGTAGACTGGACCCTTAATGGCAGTTCAGAGTGAAAAGAAATATATGCAAGAAATTTACAATAAATAAACTCAAACACTGTTAAAAGACGCAATTAAAAATGCCACGAATGTACATTAGATACACAGAGCACATACAGAAGTAGGAATGCTTAAAGAAGGAAACTGGGAGAACAGAAATGGGAGCTTGAAGATTTAAAGTTGTTGTTATTATTATTGTTGTTATTATTATTATTATTGTTACTATTATTTGCAAGAAGATGGTTCCAAGTGAGCAAATTTTCTGCAACAACTCGCATGAAATCAGCCCTCAAACTGCAATGACACCACACGTCTGAAAATGTGTATAACTGTCTTCCTGCTAACACTGCTGATGACAAGATTTTAAGGGCAGGACCCAGGTCTGTGTTCTCTGTCCTCTGTCTCTAGGAGCTGCTACAGCACCAATTCTTCAATCAGATTTTTTCGTTTTAAATAAAATTAATGGCTAATATTAGACTGCTGTATGAGGTGGGCTTGATTTTCAAGGGCATTTTTGGTACTCATGGGCAGCATCAACTTCTGTCAAACATTTGATCAAACTCAGAAGCAGCTCTGTTACAATATCACCTCACTTAAGGTAGCACTTAACGAGACGGTAAATGAATGGAAGAAGCAGCACAAACACACTGCCTCCCCCAAAATGTGCCTAAAAGACAATTTTTCAAACTGAAGAGGCAGGCAGGGATTTACCCATTTTCAAGGAACTTTCAGGATACACAGTTGCTATTTGTGCCTTTGAAAACCTCCCCAAGGTCATTTAGTAACAGAAACTGATGGAGGGTGATTACATTGCAGGGGAAGGACTGAGCAGGAGCAAGATTATGAAGGCTTTTAAATAGTCTACTTCTTACACACGCACCTCTGAGCAAATTATATCTCAGTATAAATATTTATACATAGAACTTGAGTTCATTTTTGCTCATCTACTATGAGATTATATTTTAAATAGATTCTATTTTAATTTTCTCCCTCTCCATTCTCAACCACCTGCTTACTATCTTGCTGTTTTGACATTTCCCCACACAGTATAACAACAGATGCTACATTATTTACTGAACCCAATCAATTATATTATAGAAAAATAAACAACAGTAGCTCATTAGAGCTCCTTCCTTTGTGCAAAGAGTGCGTGGCTCCCCAAAGTAACCACTCTCCAATGCTTCAGCATAAAATGGCAATTTACAATGGATATTCTGTACCAGCAAACCAAGGCAGAAAACAATGACATGATGGATCACATTAAAAACTCTTGGACCTGAACAAGCAATTTCAGTTTGTTGATAAAAAGATGTTCAGTATGTGAAGAGCTCAATAGTCAGATTTTATAATACAAACTGAACATAAAGCCACTTCTGTAAGTAAACACTGTTGCAGAACAATTCAGTCCAAGTAATCTGTATACTTGAAAATGGGGAGTGTTAGTAAACATTATTGTTAAAATCCCTTTTGTTCTACTAAGCAAACAGATCTTATTTTCATTACTGCACTCTGCATTAAAACAGGGAAACCCAGGTATATTTTGATAACATGGGCCAGTCTTGCAGCCTTTGCATAAGAAAACCATTTCCAAGAGGCCAAGGTATCAGAAAAGGTCCAGGAGCAAACATAATGAAGCAGAAATAATTATTGTTTCTATGCATGCAAAATTACTTAGAATAGAAAAACATATTTCTTACTTGAGCCTGAGTGTGAGCTGATTGTGAGCCTGTTCATGCTACAGTAGATTCATGTTTGACTGCTGTTAACCTCACAGAATTGCCATCCCACAACTAATGTAGACCCTGAAAGAGGCTGCAGTAGCCATCTCTGAGAGCCACTGGGACCCTCAGCATTTACAAAATTGAGAGAGTCTACAAAATAACAGTTTGAGGAACAGTACTCTTCACAGCACAGGGTTTCTGTTGTCTTGCAGAGGCCTAGAGACATAAAGTACTTGTCTAAACAAAATTTTCTCAAAAATTTTTAATAAGTTCATTGCTCCCAAATTAAATTTGGTAACTTGTGCGATCAGAATTGCAGGTAGGCTCTGTGCTACTTCCTGGAAAAAATGAAAGGGCTCCATGTTTTTAAAAGGAGTGGCTGCAGAAAACAGGTTAGAGCCTCCCAAAGATTCCAGCATTTATGGAGCTCATTTCACAGATCTCCTGTGAACAGGCCTATCTAATATCTGGCTGTGTTTGAGACCCAGATGATAAAACAGAAAAGCTATTAAACAGTGGATGAAAATGATCTAGCTGCACTTTGTTTCACAGATATATAGTAAGAAATCAATAATAATAAAAAATATTGATCACATAAAAATTATACTTTGAATTGAAGTTGCAATGTGTATTGAATGACAGTTTCAGTGCTCATAAGCTTCATGAGTTCAAAAAGTTGTCAGAAAAGGTAAAACATCTCACCTCACGTTCTTCCTCCTGCTCTTTCCGGATTTGTTCCAAGCGAAACTGCTCTGCCATTTCTCTCTCTTGTGCTTCCCTCTAACAAAAACAAAGGGCAATCCCACATAAATATGTGATAAATACAAACACAATGATTCTTTAGAAATTAATATAAGAGATAGGATATTTATTATGAGATCTTTTCCTGTCATTCCTCTCCCAAATTCTATTATTAAATGAAGCTAGGATGGGTTTAGCTAGAAGTTGTAGTCAAGTCTAGTCCTGCTGACTTTATCTGGTGCCACTTTACATCACTCTGGACTTCAGGGTCTCATGACCAGAGCACAGCTGAAGGTGGGCAGTCCTCTGCACCACAGAGCATTCCCAAACTCCAAAGGGTTCCCATGCCATGGGGTCTCTCCCCCTGCACACACCTTGGCTCTGTCAGCCTCCAGCGAGATGCGGTACGCTTCATCCTGCTCTCTTTTCACATTTTCTCTGGCTTCACGTTCATCCTAAAAGTAAAAAAAAAAAAAAAAAAAAAAAAGAAAAAGGATCAGCAAACAGTGGACCAGTATGATAAATATCTTTATGTTCACCAGCACTCTTTAATCTCAGTGACTTCAACATCACCCAACTACTGCTAGGAGAAACACGTTCAGAGAAGCCTCAAGCGTGACTGTGGCTTTAGAAATTCTGACTACCTGAAGCTATGATTCAGTTGCCAGGACATGAATGGCCTGTCCAAGCCCTGACCTGAGGGCTGGAGGAGGCACCCAGGCTCTGCACTGAGGGCCATGGCAGGCACAGAGACCTGGAGAGGGGTCACTGCAGGGGGGTATGGGCTGGAGCTGGGGGGGATTTCCTCCTGCACCCAACAGCTTGGATGGTTCTGTAACAGGGAAGTGTTTGGATTTTCATTGGCTCTCTCCTCAGACTCACAGTGGGTAATGGTTGGTCCTGACACAGAAAGGACAATCCCAGGTGGTTCCTGGGTCAAAAACCCCTCAGCAGGGTCCATCCAGGGCCACGACTACCAAACATCATCCAGAAGCCTCAATTCACAGTGCCGAATATTGTACAAGGATGGGAAAGTAGCGGGTCCTGCTCTGAAGTGTCTCAAATGGACAGATGCAGGCAAGCAAGGAACAGGAGATTACTGTACCAGCCAAAAGTATCTCATCAAAAATCACAGCACAAAAAAATTAAGGTTTACTGAAAAACACACAAATGACAAAGCGAGCCGTCATCCACACAGTGAAGGATCAAAGAGTGGATATCCCCAAAAGCTGGAATAACTGCACTGGGGTGATGTCAAATAAAGCAAAGTGTACAATCAATAGCTTCATACTCCGCCTCTGAAGCAGAGACAGTGGCTGCTCCCCTGTGCTTACTCCTCTTACATCTCATAATCCCCCCAGAGCTCTGCAGAGGCTGCACTGGTCCCTACAAAAATCAATAGGATTTAGCTGTGAGACTGCTGGTGGGCTCAGCAGGGTCCCCCCTGCAGTTATCAGTAACACAGCACTTGCACTGAGGCAATCTGTCCCCTGAATTTCACAAAAATTAAAGTCTACTACCTACTGCTTCTTGAAGAATTATTTTAATCTTCCCATTCAGTTGCAACATTTATTCCACATAAAATAATCATTTTGCTAAGTGATCAATTTTTCTCCTCAAAACATCATTATTTGGCAAAAATTCAATTCTGAATGGGAGAAGCTCATGCTAACTGTAATTATCACAACATAAAACATGTCAAGATGCTCCTCAAACAAAATTTGAACATCTCAGTGATTTAATCTCTAAAGTAGCATGCAACATCAAGAGGAAAGGACAAACTGCAGGGAAAACTATACAACTTCCACTTGGAAAATAGTGAGATCTCTCCAGAGGAAATTCTTCTTCCTTACAAAAACAGGACCCAAAATTATTAACTATTCTACAATCAGTGTGTCCTGAATTTCATTCCAAGATTAAGAAATCATCAAGTTATTCAGCAGAGCCAAAACACGAGTAGAAGTAACCCTTGCAAAATGCAAAAAAGGGCAATCACATCACCTTTCCCCTTCCTGGCTACTCTGGACATTGATGTTTAGGTGCTTTGCTCATGGAACTTGAATCTGAGAGCAAAAACTACCCTACATGAATATTCCATTTCTGAAAAGAAGGGGCATTGAAATAATTAAACAGCTCCCATTTTTGTGTTTTCCAAATATGAGGAAAGCTTGTTGAATACCCAGAGGTTTTCCCATTTCTTCTTCTTAATTTTGTATCAGAGAGAACCTATTAAACTTTCATGTTTTTCAACTCCATGTATCACACTGAATTTCAGAGGTCACACAAGTCCAGTAATGCCTGAAAGAACTCTGAAAGATTAGATACAATTATTGCAACTACAGGCTCTTCTCCATCAAAGATTGCTAGCAATTAAGATAGAGTTATTGCAGTTTACAAAAAAAATAAAATATTTTTTAAAATTACTGATGCTACAGATTCTACAACTAGAATTGAAACATGAATTCCAGACATAAAAAAAAAGTTAAAATTCTTTCTTCCCTATTCATTGCAGTTATCATCATCATCCTACAAGTGGATTATGAAAAAGATGTCAGGAATGTGAAGAATTGCCACGCATGACTGCCTGGTCCTCATAGAAATATGTGAGCCACATCTAAAAGCAAACGACCGTGCCACTGAGCCCTACACCTCATTGAAATAATACTGTTCTTAATGAAACAGCCCTTAAAAACAAACCTGGAATCCAGAGATCTTTGGGTTAGCAGCAGATGTAATCCCATGAAATGCCTCTTTGTACCTACTTGTGTGTTAATGTTCCTGTTTGTTAATACTGCTCACACCTGACAGGAACCAACTCCTCCACAGAGTTTTCAGCTAAATTGTGGCATTGTTCGGTTCAGAGTTACACCTTGGACAAATTTTAAACATTAGATGAAGCAGTTCTCTTTTTTGCAATGCAGTTTCTTATTTTAGTCATCTCTTCCTCTAGAGAAGAATGAGGATGCCTTAAGTTCACCAGAAGGCAACAAAAGGAAACTCACAGTAGTGACAGGAAAAGCAGAAGAAAATATTTTGCAGAGAATCCCCACTGCACTAATGAAGAACATGTGAACGATAGTCATGTCACTAATAATTAATATTAAAAAATTCAGAAGTGTTATCCATCAATAAAATTTGAGGCTGCTGACAACTTTCCTATTAGACCCTACATAAATGGCAGTATTGACTGTACACCACTAAATGCATCTCCATAGTGCTTTTGCAGAACTGGCACCTTCCTTTTTCAAGAAATCGAAGTATAAACAGGCATGGCTTATTCTGGGTCACTTAAAAAGCCTTCATCAGAAACAGGGGTTATCCAGCATTTCTGAATTCCACAGCAGTGACTGAAGGCTGGTGTGAATGTAAACCACTCACATCCCAGGGGTTTGGGGCTTGAGACAAGGGCACAATTCTCCTTTGCACCTAAAAGGGGGAAAAGTCACAGATTTCTGCTTTCTTTTTTTGACAATGAGAGGAAATTCACTCAATGGAAGGTTGCAAATTTGAAAAAAAATTGCTTTTATTCACAGAATATATTCTTTAGCTATAATTTTTCTTTGCCAATCTGTTTCTTAGAGATGCAGTCAACCCAAAAATACCAAACACTTATGAGGTAGCTACAATTGATCAGAGAAAAGCTTCTCCTAAGTAATATTCAGTGCATCAAGACTAAGAAAAACTGACAGATAAGATTAAAAAGAAATTTAGGACAACTCTCTCAAATAATTATTTCCTAAACCATTTGCAGAAGTTAATCCTGAAATACCTAATGACAGGCATTTTCAGATGTAGGATGATGGACAAAGAGGAATTCTTGATTGGATTTAGGACAGCCAATTCTACAAGTTAAAAATATTCGGCTTTTTGAATAGGATGTTTTGCTGGAAAAGTCAGCACTGACCCTTCTGGGCTTTTTTTTTTCTTTTTATTATTGTAATTTTGAAGGTAGGATATAACTCCAGGAATCAGCTTTGCACCTGATTTGTCTCAGGGAGCTGTGTTATATTATTACCCATTGCCTTTTGGGACCAGTTTTACTGTGAAGTAAAACCAGACGAGACAGAACTTGAGAAGATAACCATGAGCAGAAGACGTTTCTCAGAGCACCAGTGAGTAAAGGGCTATTAGAGGAGAGAAAGAAAAAAAAAAGTGTATTTACAAATGCTGAATTCCTATCTGAAAGACAGTTCATTTCACTGAACCACTCCTGAAATTAAAATCTGCAAATGCTTAAGGCTATTCACGGGAGCGTTAAAGAGAAACACCCCTTTGTCCAAACAAACCAGTGCAAGAAAGGCATTAATTTGACTCACTAAGATGACAGACTTGCACATTGTATAACTTAAACATACGTGATGGGGAATATATGGAAGGAAAAAGTGTACACAGAGTGTGTTGGGTGTATGGGAACAACGAGGACAAAGCAAATGGACGTTTTAGTGGTGGCAGAATGACAGGAGGAGGCAGGATGGGGCAGGGTGAGGGGCAGAACAGCACAGAACCACCACAGCATCCTGCCTGTCCACACTGAAGGCTGAAAGTTCAGATCCAGATACTGATTTTTGGGAATTAACTCAGGTGACAAGAAAAAAAACAAACCCAAAACCTTCAAGGAATCCTTAAGTGCCTTTCCTTGGGAAATGAGCCGGTCCTGATTCATCTGCCCAGCTGGGCTGAATATTCAGTGAATGGAGCTATCAACATGTATAGCCTAAAAGCCACAGGGACTAAAGATAAAATATTTTCCATCTTTCTTCCTTCTGCCATTGCCTTGCACTTTGCCAAAGCTCTAACCATGCTGTAAACTCTTGAAGGCAGCACTTGCATCAACCAGGGTTTGTGTGGTGAAATGCTCAATGGGAAGCCCATCATTTGGGCTGCTATCATATTACAAACACAAAACTGGAAAATTTAATCAGAACAATTTTGATTACTGTAATTAGTTATAACTAGTAATAATTAGTAAATGTGCTAATTAGATTTTTGAGGGGTTAAATCCCAATCTCCACTAGATGGCTGTCATTGCCATAATGCTTTTGTGCTTTGGAATTTGATGAATTTCGTGTATTCTCATAATCTCTTGTTGTGCAAATGCTACATACCATGATACACATGACAGTGCTAGATGGAACACAGATTATCCAGGGTGTTCAGAAGCCTGATTTCTACTGATTTGCATGTGAGCTTCAGTCCCTGGAAGAAATTGCTGAGGTCTCCTGCAGAGCTGATGGAAGCACTTTCCTTACATTTGACAGCAGTGAGGCAGAAAAGGAGGAAAAGATATGGTGACACCAGGCTCCTCACTGCACAGTTATGAAAACAGCACTTGGCCACTGAAGCCCCAAAGCTCTGTGGCATGGAAAACAGGAAAAAGAATTTATGCTGCTGTTTTTGAGTTTTGCTTTTCCTTCACATGTTTTTTAAATCCCCATGTAGATACTGGTGAGGAAAGACCCATGTTTTCCTCACACTGTAGAAGTATTTAGGAAGGAGAGATGTCACCCAAGAACAGAGAGCAAACATGGTGACACCACAGATCTACGTTTTTCTGCAGTTTATCTTCAGTCAGTCTGCTCACAGCAGTTTTTCCAGTTTAAAAATTTTCAAATGTCTCTCTTTTACACTACAGACCAGTGTGCTGGCAGACAAAGTTTAAAGTGAATTAAAGGTTTTAATTGGTATTTGTAAAAATAAGAAGGTCTCTGAAGCAACTGTGGGTATTACAATTCCACCTTGAAGTCTAATCTGAGAGCAGGAGTGCCAATGTTGCGTAACAACAAAAAAAAACACGACCAGAGACCTACTGTTACTTAAATGTGGACAAGTTGGACCAGCTGTGTAACAGTCAATGCTTCTACAGTAATAAATGTTGACAGCAAAAATAAAAAATGCATTACTGAGGCATCATCAAATGAGCCCTGTCATTACATGGAAACTCCGCCCTGTATAAGCTTGTCAAAAAGTGTTACTGTAATCCTTTGAGAAGCCTCCTCCTCAGGCAATGGAGAAAAAATGTTGAGGATGGGCCCAGAACAGGTGTGTTGTGCTGTAATGCCAGGATTTAATCACAGATCTCTTCACATTAATCTCACAAAGGAACTAACTCGGATCTATTCGGGCCCATCACGCCACACTGAGATGATTATTTAACTATCCAATTAAAGCAAGCAAGCTCATAGGGTGTTTAAAAATGGACATTCCAGGGCGTACAGTATTTTACAACTATTATTTGCTTTCCTAAGCCCAGCACCAGGCATTGACACTTAAGAGGAACTGATACTCAAGAGGAACTGATACTACACGCTCTTTTCAAAGTCAGTGCCCAAATAATCTCAGTGCACACCTTGATCAACAGTGGCAGAGGCTGGTGATCCCTCCTCTGAGAAACCCCCTCTTGCTTACAGAAGAAAGTCCTTAATACCATTTATTCCCTCTCTGCAAAACCCCCAGCCCCACTGCCTGAGCAGCAGCTGAAGTGTCAATTCTTGTAGTGGAGAGGAAACATGGTTATAAAAAGAAAATCTGTCCATGAGGTGCATGAGATCATTAGTGCAGCTGCAGAATAACTCTGCATACACAGCGTGAGCTTGGACTTCAGTCCTGACTGCACTGGGAAGGGTGGGACTGTATCCTGGCCCAGTGGCTTCACTGGTGATGGTCACTGAGCCCACCACTGAATTGTCCACTGGCCACTTCTTATCAGAAGAGCCCTGTGAGCACATCAGTGTGCTGCTCAACTGATTTTGCTATTTGTGGCTTGTTCTTACAGCAATTTTAGGAGCAAAGTTATAAAATCAGACAGCAGGACACCTGGACCGTGTATCTACAATGGCACATCAAGAGTATGGTCCAGAAGAGGCAGGTTTCTAAAATGTCATCTGGTCAACACAACAGCTCATGACTGACCCAGAACCCTGCAGAGGCAGGGAAAAGAATGGGACAGCAGGTTGATCTCCCTCTAAGAAAGCTTGGGAGAGAAAACGGGTGCAGAAGTTACACACCAGGACAGGCATGCTGGGTTACTATGAGTACACACGTGCATCCCAACGTTTTTAAGATATTTCTTTGGAGATTATGCAAGAAAAAGCTTAATGGAGTGCCATACACACATTTAAAAATTAAATCCAACTGCTAGTTGAGTGATGGTGTTTTAGCACTTGACACTAACAAATATGCAACAGATTAGCCCCATCCAAATGTTATGAGGCTAAACTGGTAAATTTTATCAACATATGGATACAAAAGCACAGGATTTAGATAAACATGCTATTATTACCACAGCTAATGAGGTGTCACGTCACTCAGGTGAGGTGAGTAGGTGATGTTGTTCTGAGCATCCCACCTACACCCCCAGCAGATGCTCAGTGACAGGGAGCTGCCTGTAGCCACAGCCAACATCAGCTGAACACCTGGAGCAGCAGCTGGAGTGGCACCAGTCCTCCTGTACCCAAACAACCATCAGAGGGCACTGCAAAACATGCTGTGCCAAACAGGATTGTGCAATGGCTGCACTGGAAGCTTTCATGTGCATGAGAATTTCAGCTGCACAAACTCACTCACTGCTGACTTCATGCTGTCATTTACAAGTGTTTCCAGTTCTGGCTCTGTCTCACACACACTTCTGTTTACAGCAACGCTACATTGATGACTTCTCTCTTTAAAGCACAAAAGAATTTTCTGCTTATCTTCCTGTGGTTTCACGATGACTTATTGTTGCTATTAAGAAAACAGTAACAGAAACCGGACTCTGTATCCTGTTTGCTATTGTAATATTTGGGAAAAAATTGCACCAACTGCAGTAAGATCTTAAAAAAGAAAAGGTGTTGATGTTTGAACACTTGAAGTTGTCAAGTACAAGGCTTACAAGAAAGCTACATGTTATGTAGCAAACCACAAAAAGGCAGTATTTTATTTTCAGGCTGAAGCCCTCTATTGAGTGCAGACTGCTTGTCAAATACTCCCTCTCTGGAATAGTATTTTCATAAAGCAAGGTTATTTTTTGTTTTTAAACTTCCTGCTTCAAAGGCAAAAGTGTCTGAGATCACTTTTTCAGTGTGCTTGTAACAAGTGGAGCCAAGGTGTAAGTAAATATCCTATTTGTGTATAGAACCCATAGTGTCTGGAAAGCTGCCCCCAAAGTTTATGAAATTTTCCACCAGTTTTCTGAATGTCAAAGTGTGTTAGAAAAAGCTCCTGTTGGGGAAGAAATGGCCCCAGTGCTCTCAGTGACAGAAAAACAAAAGACTGCAGAAGACTTGCATAAAGATAGATTTTGGAGAAATGTATAAAAATCGATTTTCCATTCTCCCTACATAGGTAGAGCATGTGGGGAAAGAAGCCAGGAGACAACAACCCCATATGGGGACCAGACTGTCACTGTCACTGCCCTTGGCCATCCAGTGAAGGACAGAGAACAGCCCAGGACAGGAGCCAGTTCCTGGTTCTGTGTCCGGTCTGGTGTCCTGCTCCTCACTCTGCTCCAATCCTATCACTTCTAGCTTCTTCTCCTATCCTTTGTTTGCTCTTATCTCTCTGCATTTATATGCTTTTGTTTCCCTCAGTTTTCTTCCTTTATATCAGATTTTACAGTTTTTAATTCTGAACCTCTCTTGGAGCTCGTCTGTGATGCAAATTTTACCTTCTTACTAAAGCATTAAAAAACTCCCATACTCAACACACTCCTGTTAAATGCAATAAAAAATTCAGTTATATTGTGCTTTGGATTTCTGTCGTAATCCTCATATTTAAATTTGTGTTCAGCATTAACAAAATTAAAGTCAATTTCTTTACCAATGAATTACAGGTAGCATAAATAAAGAAGAAAAAGTGAATGACAGATACTGTGCAGATACTGTGCCTTCATATTATAGTCAGTAAATCTTTTACTAATGAGATACAAGATTTAAACGTGAAGAATGTGTTTAGTGAATTATTGTCAATCAATGTCTATACAACAGGATAAGAATAATCTTGAATGGCAACACACCTATTATTATAAATTCCTAAGTACTTCATTACTTCAAAATGTCACTCTCAATTTATAGAGTAACAGATAAAGATCTTTCAGCTGTGTAGCTCACTGTGTCTGCTTCTGTGTAATTGAAACACTGGTTTTGAGAAGCCTTGTCATCATTTATGCATCCTGCATCATTCTGAATGGTGCTTCAGTACTGGTGTACTGGCTGCAGTTGGGTTCAAACAACACATATAAGAAATATTTATCTATTTTTGTTTTCTACCTATGACTTGGAGCTGGTCAGTGGGAAAAAAAATCTGATCATTTTCCTTGTATGAGCATAATAAGCCCTCTAATATCACTATAATGTAAATAGTCACTGAGGACTGTTTAGAAAAAGGAAAGAAACTGAAAATGACAAGACCAAAAAGGAGGAGACCCAAATACACAAAGGAGACTTTACCTTTTTAATTCCTGACAATGGAAGAGACACTAAAACACACCACACCCAACTCCACTGGCAAAAGAAACATCTGGTTAACCTCCATCTCCAGTGATTAGTGGAGGCTAGGAGGTATCTGCAGCAACTTTCAGTGCTCACCTCATCCTTTATGTCTTCCTGCTGCTGGGCACTGAAGATCTCCATCGCAGCCATCAGCCTCATCATTAGCTCATCCACTGTTGTGTTACCTAGCAACAAAGGAAGATAGCTGAACTTCATTTCATTAAAGTTATTAAACAAAAAAGAAGTAATTTTAGAATTAATCCATAAGAAATAGCCAGACTTGAAAAAAAAAAAAAAGACAAGAGTAGAAAATGCAAATATCTCAGTAGAATGCTTTCAGTTCACCTTTTTACTGAAAACTCAAAATTATTTTTACAAAGGTTGATCACAGGTTAAAATTTCAGGTGGTGCAAATCTGAACAATTGCTTTTGTGCTTGCATAAATTAACTCTATTTTGTCTTTTAGACACTGATGTTAAAGGAAAGCAGTAGATCTGGTCTTCCCTTATGTGAAATTGATTTGCCTGTTTTAGAATTCTCAGGGAGACCAAAGCAACTGCTTCATCAGGCGATGCAAGGTAGGATGCTGGCAGCAGCATCCAAGCAGAGTGGGTTAAAAAAAATGGAAAAACCCAGAATACAATGACTGAATAGATGTGTGTGCACATTTAATTTGGCTATAACTAGTAATAAAATTTCAAATACAGTCTTTTCTTCAGCCTATTTACTTCTCAAAACCTTGCAAAGCTAATTAAGTGGAAAATTATGTCATCCACGTGTGTATCATGAAACAGAACATATACATAGGAAAACAGATACCTCCCCATGTGTTCCTTCCACCATGCCTCCAGTGTTCAAAAAGACTGAAAGATTACTTTAATTTCCTACTAAGATGCATTCTTTGATTTCTCTCCCTAAACTGAAGACTAGGCTACTCATTAATGCCACTTGTCATAGTAGTTAAAAGGTCTTAAACCATGAGAAATGGCCAAAAACCATAAAGTCTTAACATCTGCCAGCCTAAACAGCTGTTGGACCCCAGCAGAACAAGTACCACTAAAGAAAACAAGACTGTCCCCATAGTTCCCAACCCCAGGACAAAAATAAAAATCAAAAGCAAACTTAGACAGTCTGCATTTCAATAAATGCCACCGGGGTCTTAGGTTTCTATATAGTTGTATCTCTTCTGTCAACATGCCTTGTCACCCAGCCCTGAAAGGCCCTCATTGTTCCCATTTCTAACATTTGCTACCTTAGCAGAAAATGTTATCCCACATGCTACAACATGCAAGACTTCAGAGGCTACCATTCATTGGGGCAGCATTGTTAAAAGATACCAGTGTCCCTACTCCTGGGAAAATAACAAGCAGAGATTGTTTGATTTTTGTTAAAGGATAAATTTAAGTAAGACTATAATAGGTGATCATTTTAGTTTAGTGCAAAAGATTGCAGAAAACCTGACAAATGATTAAAACTTAATGCATGCAATTAAATTATCTGGATTATTTTAAATATAAAGCTGCATTGTGTTATGACTTTGAATTGTTGCTAAAGCTGTTAAGTAATTTAAGTCAGTAGCACCACTGACTTCAGCGAGATGGGAAAGGTGCAGAACTGTACTGCAGAGTCAGAAAACCAAGCCATTTATAAGACTATTCCTATCAAATAAGTTTTATAAGTGACAGGCATTCATACCATGAATGAGTGTTGTGCTGTACCTTGCACTGAGGAGACAAAATCCATGCAAAAATCAACCATTTTGTCCACAGGAATGAACATTGAGGAATCCTCAAGAAAATTATTAATCCCAGATGCAGAAAGTAAAACTAATGCTTGTCTGCAAAAGGCAGCATCTCCTGAGGCTCAATTTCCTCAGGAAAATAAGGAGATCACAATAAAGATTGCTAGATAGAAGCAATAAAAAAATGAGGACACAGTGTCATGAAGGCAAACTTGTGGAGAAAGCAGAAATGAGAGGCAGCCATTCTTTGATGTGCTCTAATTTGAAGAGTTACTGAGAGCAGCAGTCAAAGGGCAACACTCCACATCTAAGTCATCTTGCTTTCAGTGAAATCAGAGGAATGGTTACACCACAAAGAACTGCTCTTGTAAGCCAGAAAGCTTCATTTATGTGAGATTTTATTAGGAACTTAAATCCTGATCTGATGTGGAGGTCTCACTGCTGCAGGCAGGTCTGAAAAAACAACTCATGTCCAAATAGCAGCAACAGGAGCCCAGGTATTAACAAGGAACTACACACAAAGAACCAAATGCATTCTGGCACGTTGCAAAAAGTGCAGCCAAGATATTTTGGAAACCAGGAATGTATCTGGATATAAATTTGGAAAGCTAAGTGTAGCTCCCTATTTAGGAAATTAGGCTTCCACTTAAAAAAAAAAAAGAAAAACTGAAACTGTAATTCTACTACAGTCATGACAACCCCAATCTTTAACACAATGCTAATTAATGCATTTACGAGTAGTAGATAATTACACCCTGGCAACTGAAAGTGTGTTTTGTGTAATAAATTCATATTCTGGACATCTTAAAAGAGAAACAGTTAGCAAAGATCTCTTGTAACAGTTTCAATACCCACATAAGGAATGCTTTTAATATAAAGAACTGTACCTTGTATTACATTCAACACTTCATTAGATGATCGTTTTCCCATAATAATAAGGAAAAGTGGAAACTGGTCTGTCTTCTGAGTTCGAATTGTTTGGGCTACAACACTCCCAAAATGTCTAGTGCACATCGTCAGAAACCTTGTGGGGGAAGAAAAATAGTTAGCATTGTAGAGGAGTTTTTGAAGTTAAGTTTTAAAAAATAATTATGCTGAATTCAGCAGTTTAATTGAGCTCTTTATCTCTTTTTATAACTAAATAATTACAATATTTACAAACATGATAGGGCCCAGGTTGTCTAAATTAAAGCAATTAACAACTGCTTGAGACAGTGATTTATTTGATGGAGAATTCCATTTCCTGCTACAGTATGTGAAGACTACAATTCAAAACTATCCCCAAAATGATCATGTGAAATCAATTGCTTAAAACATCTAAAGAGAAACTAAGTAGAGTAACAATCTAATAAACATGGTGAACTATAAAACAGTCAATTTCATATAAAAGCATAATTTAATAATGAAAGATCAAGAAATCGGTTTTCTCAGTCACAGAATTAAAACATGGTACTTCAGAATTGTATTTCCTTTTGTACTAGTGCCCTGCCCGTGACATACTTAGCAGTGTGGTCTCAAAAACAATAATTCTAAGCTTTTGACCAAAAAAAGCTCTTAGATATTAGCATACAGAAGTCTAACATTAGTATTCTTAACACGATCTTGAATAAATGAAAAAACTGATAAAGCTTTTCTCTTCCATTAAAGGACTGTTTGAAATTAGCATTTCTTTCAAGAGAAAAGGGTAGCTTATGATATGTTTTCAGATCTGATGGTAAAAAGTAAATGTCATAATAATAATGAATTATGAAAGACCAAATGCAAATATAGAATGCTTTAATAAGATCCAATTTAATAAAGTCTGTAAAAATAATGGACTTTTAATAACACGGGTCACAAAAGGCAAAACAGTGGAAATTCTGAGGACTAGCCACTGGTACAGGCTTATTAATTCTTAATTATGTTCATGAAAGGCAACTTAAATCGTGTGTTTTCTTATGCCTTATGATAATATTTTAGGTAACAACTACTCTGAAATGTATGCTCTAACTGAAGTGCAAAGTCCCGTTGTCACATGCATTAGAAGCCAAATCTATTTGAAAAGACCAACTGCATTAAAATGTCAAGTGCTCCAAGTAATTTCTTCTCAAAGATACTGAAAAGATCCAAAATTGTAATTTTTTTAATCAATATATATATATAGAATCCAATAAAATGGCTAAAAATGAATAAGCCTGACAAGTACAGAGTTGGGCTTATTCGAGGCACCTGAAGTACCAAAAAAAACCCCTCTCCTCAGAAAGAATTTGTTTTTGGCTGTAGTTGGATGGAAGGCAATGGGTGGGGGTGACAAGTGAGTATTTCAAAGCCATAAGTGTTACTCCTTGATTCTCTGTATTTTTCAACTCAGAACAATCACACACAAAGAAGACATCAAAAAAGCTGAACAAACTCTGCTATATCAGAAACGGCGACACAGACACGTAACATCTGGCAAGGATAAAACAGTGTCTGTAAAGTCTGGATATATAAACTCTTCAGATAAATAATGGGTTTTGATGTTTTCCTTTCAAGGTGGGAACAGGTAAGTGAAATGTTGGCCTCACAGAAGTCAGTGGTGATCTTCCACAGCAAAACGACTGATGTGAGTTCAAGGTTTCACTCCTGGAAGCAATAAAGACAGTGGACAATTGAACTAAATCCCTGAGACTTGTGTATTAAAACTGTTCAACAGTCTTCAACACAACACGGAAGAAAAGCACTCAAGTTTCGCAGAAAAACAAAATATTTAACTGGAGGTGAAGAAGTGCTGTAGAGAGTAATGCTAGAAGGAGCAAAACTAGAGATCCTTACACTCCTAGTTGTACTAATCAAAGGTGTTGGCTTGTTAATTTTTTTTTAATCTGTTTTGTATTTAGTCAACCAATAACTCAGTCCCAAAATATGCTTTTATAGATATAGGTTTTGCATGCAGAGAATTTCGAATGAAGTATTTAAGTATGTTCAGAAGATCTTGTAATTTTTTTCTGGGAGATCCATTTTTATATGTAGGACTTCTGGCTGACTATACAGAATCTAACAGGTTGGGGTCCTCTATAATTCAGGCTGGAAACACGTTTCAGCCCTCTGGCTTCAGGAGATGACACGTTGTGCCAGGTTGCTGTAAGGGCACACACACTTTCCTGGTTGAGTAGCAGCAGAACAGATGCCAGATGCCAACATCTCCCCTCATGGTGGGTTTTTTCCTTCTTGGTGCCACTTCTCACAGCCACTGGTGCCATCTGTCCTGCTCTTACCAATCACCTCCCTTCCTGTCACAACCTGCTCAGTTCGCTCATGTACCAGTGACGAGAGCAGCTCGTGCCAATTCTGGTGTGAATGCCATAGACTTTGTTGGGGGAGGAATGAGAAATAACTCCTCTTCCCAGCACTTTCAACACTGAATAACCAATGTCCAGACCACAGCAGAGGCAGCTGTGATGAGAATGTTCGTGGGGGATGAAGGACCACCTGGTGGTTACCAGTGTGCACCCTCAGGACACACAAGAACATCTCACTAATGCCAAAACACATCCTTCCCTCTGGAACCAAAGAAGACCCCACTTGTCTGCTGAACTAAAAAGTAGTAAAGCCAACAGGAATGTGGAGGTGGTCAAGCAATGCAACACTGAATAGAGAGGCAGCAGCAATCCCCAAAACTGGCACTGTACAAATCCAGTTCACCAGTGACCACTTAGCTTACAGAGCTGCTCTTTGCCAATTAGTCTTAACACATCCCCTCATTTTACTTAGATGGGTAGGAATTGAATTTTCATTAATGACTTTTTTTCCCTTTTCTGCCTTTACTGATTTTGTATTTGCAGACCTTTTTACTTCCAGATTCATAACCAGAAAAAAAAGTAAAAACTCCCTCCCCTCTGTGCTAGTATTTACTGTTAGAAGTGAGCAGGACCAAAACAACTTGGTGCAATAACCAGTATCTTACTCTGTACATCACTTACAAGGGATTTTCTTACTTTCATCTAAAGAGAAGTGTGCCAGATCTCTCAGTGGCATCTCCAGAGCTGCCAAAAGAAGTGCCTGTGGAGTCCATCAAAGAAACAGATGTCCCTCCAGGAAAAACTGTTTTCCACAGCCCTGGATTACTGTGATCTCCAACCAACAGTGGAAATAGAGGAATGCTGCCAGAAAGGGAGGGCAAACAGCACCCTACCAGTCTTCTTATTTTGAAATTACAAAAATATTCAAGGAGGGACAAGTAGGAGAAAGGCAAAAAAAAAACATTTTATGAAGTAAAAATCCATTAAAAAATAACCTCAAAGGTTACAAGAGTAAAGTTCATGAAGAAAATAAACAGTTCTGGCAGGCAGCATCATTTCTTTCATGACTCAGTAGCAATGAAACCAGCACTTACAGCTACAGAATAAACATGGACACTGACCATGGCTTGACAAATACAGAAATAAGTTTAAAAAAATTTAGAAACTATTGAAGTTTAGAAATTGTAGATTAAACAGGTATTAATGCTTAGACACAGTTCACTTTTTAGTTAAAAGCAAAGGAAAAACTTTTCTGGTGCCACGAAGATGTTGATTGGGGGAGTTGCTGATGCCTGCACAGCAATTATCCCTCCACATGTACTTTGAGATAACCTGTGTGAGGAATTATCTTTGTAGCACATGAGTTTTCCAAAGAAGGATGTTATCATTTCCTACCAGCTAATAAGTGAGGCCATAGATAAAATACACTCCTGGCACAGTTTTTTTGGTAATTGTATTTTAATTAATTTTTATTCATGTAGTAATTTATTTAATATTACCTTTTAGAAAAAAGCTTCTAGAATGCAATTATGACAAAATAATAGCTTTAAAAATCTATTGAAAAAACTTGTAAATATTATTGAGTCTCAAACCCAAAGGAAATACTTATTACAACTTAAACCTGAAGCCAGTGGTCTATCCCAGCTCCTGAACTCAGATATGCTATTTAGAACCCTGTAGATGCTGGGGTTTACCAATCATTTGTTTCTGTGAAAAAGTGGAGCTTTTAATTTTTAATAACAAAATTGGGCATTTCTGGCCAAAGTGCAGGTACTTGAAAGCGTTGATCTCAGAGCTCAGTATCATTTGATATATGGAAAAAAGCTATGATGGTAAATATTTTAGAAAAATGTAAATAATCTTTTAGTATTTCAGTTTAAACAATTCAGTAAGCTAGGAACATCTCTAGTGCCCAGTTCCTAAAAGGGACAAGGCAGAGGCACTCCTTGGCTTCAAACTGTCATTTGTATTTTCCAATGCGAACTCATTCAAAGCCACTCCTACTCCTGTCTAGTAGAGAAAGAATCTACAAAAAAACCAAGAACTGTAAAGGAAGAACTTGGCAAAGAATTGAGGATTCTGAGCAATGAGAGTTCTCTGCATCTCCTTTAAAAGCCGCAACACAAGGCAGCACTCCTGCCTGTTGCCCTTGGCCTTGATCCAGCAGGACTCCAGAGGAGCAGAGGAATTCAGAATCCTCTCTTTCCATGCAGAGAGGTGGCCATCAGCATGGAAGACATGGACAGCACCCACCAGTCACCACTGAAACCAAGTATTAACTACTCAGTGCCTGTCCTCCTGATCCCCATTTTCCTGCAGGAATCAAACTGATGACACAAACTGATAGGATGAATAGCTCTGCATATACTCCCAAATTAATCTACCTTCTCAAGACATCATAAAACATAAACCTTAAGCAGTCATAGCAGTGGCAGAAAGAGTAACTAAACCTAAAATGTTAACTCTAGCTGGTTTATGTTAAACAAGTCACCCTGCAGAAGGAAACCAATTCAGAGCAGGTTGCATCTTGCACTCCTGGAATGTGCTGAGGGATACTTGGTGCTACATTTTGAATGGGTTTTGTGTGTTCAAAAAAAAAAACAAAAACAAAAACAAACCCCAAATTGCAAGTTCTCCTTGGTTTTTCCTTTTCTTACCCTCTCCTCAGCACCTTAAGGTTACTTAACAATCTAGTGCACTTAAGGTCCAAATCTCTTCCATAAAGAGGGAACTCAGCTCTCAAAAGTATGGAAAAATGTATTAAAAATAAATATTAAGAAATTAATAGTATTTTAGATTTTCTTTACTTTCTACACCAACAGAAATAACAGATCTGGTTATTTGCTGCAGTCTTATTCATATAAATTCCTGTAGTTACTTTTTATTTTTATGCAATGGAGGGAAAACTTTGAAAAAATTTCCTCCTAAAATGAGGCCCTTGGGCACACGGTGACCACTGTGCTTCTTGGAAAGGACTTTTTAACAGAACAGAAAGGCTGCACTGGAGATGTTTTTTGCTGTATCATCTTAGCCTAAATCCTCCTCAAAAAGCAGCAGCAGCAGAAAATCTGACCATCTCTTCTAAAAGATCTATTTCCCATAACACAACCTGGATGACTTTGGGCCAAAAAAGTGTAATTTATTTATGACTAGATAATTCCCAAAGCCAACCTTAAAGAGCCTTTAACATTTCAGAAATGGGTTTGGAAAAAAAGTAACTTCTTTGTTGAGCATGAAGAAAACAATTATGAATATTAAATATGCAAGATTTCTGATTATTTTTAATAATGATTATATAATGTGTAAAGTCAACATAAGACTCATTAAAATGTTAATGTAAAAATAACATTTTCGTATTAGGTATTTACATTTTTAAAAGAGTAAAAGCTAAGGTCCTGCATTGGCATATTAAAATAAGCTTGGTCTCCCTAATACAGAATTATTGCCTTACCCAAATTGGTAGGGTTGTAACACCAACACAAGGAGGTGTTTTAAAGATGTATGCAGCAGCCTAAATCAAATTATTAACATCTTCAGAATCCATATGCTAAACACCAGATTCAGATGTTAAAAAGCATGATTTTACCCACTTCTTTATGCAAAACTAAAGCATATATGAGTGGGTTATCTATCTCTTCCTAAAACGTGGAAGGTCTGACTCCCATCCTGCAAGGTTCAACCAGTGTAGATAAATACTCCATAACCATGTTCAGTCTAAAATACAGCAGTCTAGAAATCCATTAATCCATCCTTGGACACCAGGCAAAGTCACTGGTGAAAGTATAAATAAAATATACTCGACCCCGTGCTAGAACACTGCACAAAGAATGGAACACACCAGATGCACTTGCACCATCACCTATCATGCACTGTATGATTGCCTAAGGAATATCCAAGGCTTGCCACAGGTAGATTTAATACACAGATTTAATAACAACCTAGATCAGAACAGACAGTGTGTTTAGTTACTTTACAGATGTTGGTAAAGTGGGAGAAGCTACCAGCACGTTGGAAGTCAGAGAATTCATATTAATCTTCACAAGTCAAAGAATCATCCTGACCAGTAAAATACAATTCTGTAGGGTCAATGAGAGTCTCCAAACTGGAGGAGAGATTGCACAAATACAGCAGAAGAGCCAAGTAATAAGGGAATCCAACCAGATCCTTCCCCAAAATAGTCCAACACATCTGTCTTGACCACCTGTTCTTCTGTCTTTACCTCTTTTGCACAGGACACAAAGAAGTTTTATTTTTTCACCTTTTCTGTTCAACAAGCTTAATCAACCAGGTTGTAGTTTGCGTACAGTGGGACAGAACATTCTTTGAGATTTTGTTTTATAGTGGGGACATAAAACATATGCTTACAAATCCATCAGCTCAATTAATTCCTTGGGTTTAATAACTATTTTTCTCAGATGGCCGTAAAACATTGCTAAAGGAATATAAACTG
The DNA here is from genome assembly GCA_034509425.1 of Eopsaltria australis. Taxonomy (NCBI): domain Eukaryota; kingdom Metazoa; phylum Chordata; class Aves; order Passeriformes; family Petroicidae; genus Eopsaltria; species Eopsaltria australis. The sequence goes on from JAVTVJ010000130.1 coordinate 1,014,927, forward strand.
ATGCACTGAAAACCTTGATAACATCAGAGAGGCGGCTTTCTATTTATAGTTGGATATTATAGACATCCATATCTTCCTAATCATGACCAGATCAAAATGCACTCTCTGCTGATTTTTAGTTTTCCAAATCTGGACATTTTTAGATTACTAACATAAAATTACCTTGAAGCACATAAATATTTAAGCAGGGATAGTTTACCTTTTCTGGTGGGTGTATAATAAACAGTTTAACCATCATCTATATACAGGCTGTTTTGTTCTCCATCTAAAGAGACAATCACCTTTTATCCTTTTCCTTTTTTCCCTCCGTTTCAGTGCTATTAGGAAACTATTCACAAGTGCAACCCTGAACAATACTGAGCAGTAATTATGACTAAATGACAAAGAGATGCGAACAATTACCGAGCCCATTTTGAAACCCTACACTAATAAAGTCATTAGATGCTGCCCTTGCCATGAGCCTCCTAAAAGCTTCTGAAGTTACAAGAACACATGGCATTGTTCGTTAGGACAATTGCTGCTGGCAGAATGCAAACCTTGAGTTAAACCATGCTGCAAATTGATCTTGACATTCTGTTAAGACCGACACTAAAATCAAAAGCAAAGGAGAAAAGGAGAAAATGAGCGGGTGGGATGTAATCATGGAACAGAAGGGTTCCCTCCTCACCTTCTTTCCTCTTCCTCCTCAAAACAAACCATACAGAAAATGACAAACTCGCCTGGTGTTTGAGAACCTTTATTTTTAAAACATTAATTAGACTTCTGACCTGTTTTTATTGACTGGCACTGTATTGCTATTAAAGTAAATTAAATAAAAAAATTGCCGAATACAATAGAAAAGGTTTTCACACTGTTCTGTGAAACCTGTTAAGGATTTAGTGCCTGAAGAACACGTCCAACAGTTTTGCAAGCAACATATACAGAATCTGTGGTCACTCCTGAAAAGGCAGTGAGAAATTAACTCACCTCCTCCTGCTCACACAGACCCCACACCTGCAATATATTTGCTGAGGGATCAAATGGGATTGGGGAGCTGGAGTAATATGGTCAACTGGTCTTCATCCAGGCATGCATCATTCAGTAGGTTAGAATTAAGGGTCAGCAACTGTGAATATGGCTAATCACTTGATGACGGAAATTGCAGGTGAAGACAACCTGCTGCTGAGAAGCACTTTAGTGAATTAACTCTTTCCTAAGCTTAAGCAAAGTGAAAAACTATCATTTGAACATTAAAACTAACAAGCACCTGTCATCAGAGCAAAGTTGGCAACGCCTTGAAATACGGTGCCCAAAGGCAATGATACCAAAAGCTAAAAAGCTGCTACAGATTTTTGAGTTGCTGTCTTATGGTTTTGGCTTTGCTTGCCAAACACTATGTGTGCTAGAAATCTCTTCATATTATGCATTATCTATGTTTGTAAATGCTGTGTGTACAAATACAAGGTATGTGTGTATGTGTATGTATATATATATATATATCACTATACATCTTTCCTGGATACAAATATATTAATGCACATTAAAGAATTAACAAAACAAGTTAGGCACATTTGCATAAATATATACAACTCTCATGCACATCATTATATTAGAACAATGGTATTGACTCAACTCTTTGAAGTCAAAAGGTGCCAGAGCTGTAGCTGTTCATGTCTGACTCTGCTGCTTATCTGTCCTGGAATCCCTCTGGAAACGTGAGGAGTTGCTCAGCCCAAGTGATGGCCCAGTGCAGGTGTGAGCTTGGGCCAAATGGCAGGGCCAGAACTGCCAGCACCACTGCAGCCAAACCCCACTGCCACCACCCCAAATATTCCTGCTGCCTGAAGGGGCATGGTAACAATCTTCACTGCAAGCAATTGAAAGGAAACAGTGATCATGATTCACCTCAAATTGAGTGGAATATAGCACGAGCTAAAGTTAGAGATAGATGTGTAGCTTTGTGGCCTTTTTCCTCCTTGACAGGAATAGATCACAAGAATATTTCAAAGAGTTGCAGTAAACTGAAGCCTGAACTATAGGAGATAAAGATTTCATGTATGTTCACTAACAGTATTATAAAAGCACCACATTATTTTCCTAAATGAAGGCTACTTATTTCCTTTTCCCTTTATTATAATTTTATTATGATTAACGAAAAAATTCATAGTCACAGAACTTACTCATAGCTGCCTTCACTGCAATCCTGATGTCAGAGGCCATTATAACCCATGGAAATCAAATCAAAGCTTCCCCTTAACTGTATTTACTAGACTTTGCCTTAACTGTATTTACTAGATTTTGACAAAGTAACAGTCCTGGGTGGCTGGACAAAGAAATTTTTTGACATCTGGCTCCCAAAGTTGTAATGCTTATGCTATTGCAGTACTGCTGGCAGGTACCAGTGCTCACACAGCATTCTACTCCTACCTATAGACTCTCTTCAATCTGTTGGAATGGATACTGAAGATTGAGAGATTCCAGAAGAAACGTGCTATTGTACAGTAATGTAGGTTTTAAAGCACATTGCTGTATCAGTGTCAGCTGATAAACACATTAAAAATTGGGGAAAATGACAAGATTTTTGAGCTGGTTTTATTCTGCAGTGTTCCAGATGGACCCCCGTTTTGTTAATGAGAAAAATGGAAACAACTATTAGGACTAACTTTGTAATAAAATGACGTCTGAAGACCAGAACATTCAGAAGATTTTTTTGCTCATACAAGGAAACTCTTTACACCTGTCTGAATTTACTCATGCCATTCCACAATACTGAAGCCATGTCTTTTACTACTGTTATTAAGGTATTGAGGTGTCCCTGTTGAGTGCTGTAAATAAAGTGGGCCTGAATCCTCTGCTGTCCACCCTGGCTTTTCCAGTATTTTTACAATGCAATTGTCAGAGCATAAACGAGTTGCTCTTGGGCTACACCAGCAGGCAAAACCCAGTTCTTTCTGCTGTTGCTGTTGCCATCTCACCATTTAACTGTGGTCACAGGGATACAGAACAGAATGGGCTCCAAGACCACTGTCACTGTGTCACATGAAGGGCAGTGATTGAACAGAGGGACTGAGTATTTATTTATGGGAATGCCCACAGTGCACTGGCACTTTCCAAAGGGAGAAGGAAGCATCACGCCCCCTCTGAAGAAATCACAGTCTAAGGAGCAGGATGTGACACTAAATACAACTGAGAAATTACTCTAATTCGAGCCAGCATGCCTTGTTTACCCCTCACTATTTTTTGACCTCACTGTTAATATGACAGCTTCTTTGTTGTTGTTAACAGAAAGCAAAAAAATGAAGGTTTAAAAACCCTATCGTCCGGCACAATCGGGGACTAAGTTCATTGAGAGCAGCTATAAAGCCTTAAACAAGCCCTTTATTTTGTGTTTTAAGAAGTGTCATAAGGAGTTAATAGGACACAGCTGTACAGGCTCTTTCTAACAAGCAGCTTCTGTCGCTTTGGTCACCACAGGTGTCTGTGTAACCTGCAAACTCTTATTACTAGTGTATCAAAGTTGTGCTACTTAATAGATTTCTTTAGTAAAACACAACAAAGCAATTACATGGCTGTTGATCGTCAGTCATAAAAAAGCCCTCAAACACAGTTTTTCAAAAGAAACTACACTGCAATTTTTTGTCATTGTAAAATAAAAGAAACTAGAGAATTAAATAGAAAAGCAGACAATGGAACAGCAGGTAGTCAACTGAACTTAGCCACTACAGATGGTTTAGAAATAGTGTTTCCTTCTACACCAACTTGTGGGATAAAAGAAAAGGAGGAGGCTCCTTACTGCCCATGAATGGCAATACCAAAAGACTTAAGCAACTTTCCAGTCTATGTATTTGGTCCCATGAAAGAACCTAGATGTTTCTTTTTCCTCTCTTACTTTTTTCAAGAAACTTTTAATCTGTTTTCGCAACTGCTTTTTCCATAACGTTTTACACTTCTCTAGAATAACTTAAACTAGAAACATTGCTGCTGATCCCTCCAATGACAAAATGCAGAAGGTCAAGTGAGGAATTCCTGAGAAACACAAGTGCCATTTAAAAAGCACATAAGGAAAAGAGACTGTTCCATTCTCCAAGGTCACTTCAGCAAAGAAATATTAGCTATAATTTACATACTGAAGACTAGAAATGTTTAAATGCTCTTTTCTAATAATCCACAAAAGACAGAAACATAAATGTATAATTTTCATTGTTCAATAATCACTGGAGTTGTGTAAAGAAATGGCAGCCTTATTCCAGGCCAAATGATTGTTGCATCTTTCAGTCAAAAATCAGAATAACTCTAATTATAGTAATGTACATAGGATGTTATCCTGGCAAGACATAATCAGTCATCTTCTGGGTAAATAAAGGTTATGAAATAAGGTTCAAGTTAGGGAACCAAACAAGTCTGATTTCTACATGTACTAATAACAATAGCATTATTTTCAGTAGCTCATGATCAACTAATAACTAAAGAAGAGAGAGGCTTTAGTATAACACTAAGAAAATTTGTCGGTAATCTACAAAAGATGTGGAAGGAGGTAGAAGCTACAGTTTTAATTTCTTTACTCACCAGCAAAATGATGGTCTCTCTAAGACATAAGATAGCTTTTATTCTATTAAAACCAAAATATCTGAACATTCCCAAATGAATGTTCTGTAAGAAAACTGTAGTTCAAAAAAGTTCATGAATCGCAAGCGTTTAATTTTTTGTATAATCTGTTTTTAGTACCAATTTATCACATGAATGTTCTTTTTTAAGTAAGATTTTCATTAACAACAACAGTTATCACCCCAGACAGCTCTCATGCAGTTACAGCAACAAACACACAATTAATGTAATGTAATATTATTGCACTGCAATGCCAAAATGTGAAGGCACATGTTTGAATAGAGAATCATGTTTGAAAATAAACTGAAAATAAAGGAAATAATTTCTTCAACAACTTTTTCCTGCACAGGAGAAAGAAGTCACTTCATGATGAACACAAGGCCAATCCAATTCTCAAAAAATGTCATCCAGCACAGCTTCATGGATCAGCTGAGAATGAGCAAGAAGTTTTAGCTCAAATAGGTATTAAGCACAAAAAGATTTGGTAGTCAGTGATAAGGACCTTCCTTGAGAAAAGCTGAAAGAGTCTTACCTTGCTCTGTTTGCTTCTTTTGTCATGTCCCACGCCCAGGTTATGAAGTTCTGACTCAGGTAGGAGACAATAGATTCAGCACAAAGCATTTGTGAGCAGAAGACGTTGGTTAGTACACTTTCATCATGGTGGAGGTAGATAGCAAGAAGCTTTCTCTGGAAAGACATGACAAGAAATGAGTGAAAAGTTCCTGAGGCTGTTTAGCAATTAAAAGTTGCTGCTGCAGGTTTGTGTGTTAGTGCCCACGATGGGGTTTATCAAGGGTGACGAGTATGTCGAAGTGCACACAAAAAAATGACCAGCAGATTTCAAGTCAAATGGTCCATCCCAGCAAATTTTAAAATATTCTTAATGTTTCCTAATATTCTGAGTACTAAAATACAATATATTATATGCTTAGAACATGAAAAGAACAACAAACAAATGAAAAACAAAAACTTAATATTGATAGACTTAAGAAACAAGTGAATTTTTTGGCTTGCTTCTAACAAAAATAACGTGGAAAAACTCCTGAGCAAGGAACACACGTCTTGATAGGACAGTACCTAGCACAAAAAACAATAAACAACCTGAAAAAAAGACAGTGCATTGCTATCAGCATCTCTGCAGCCAAATAAAGAGGCAAATGAGTAAGTGACGATACTGCTGCCTACAGAGCCAAACGCTGTAGCTCAAAATGCTGGATGTTCTGGCAGTTCTCCATCCAGCCAAATGATGTGGGGAGCCCACATCTCACCGAAAAGGTGGCCAGGCATTGGAACAAGCTGCCCAGGGAAGTGGTGCAATCACCATTCCTGGGAGAGTTCAAAAGGTGTGCATGTGGCACCTGGGGACATGGGTTAGCGCTGGGCATGGTGGCACTGGGTTAATGGCTGGAATTGGTGTCTTTGAAGTATTTTCCAATCCTAACATTTCTATCATTACATGTGGAGATGGTGGCTATGGTCTCTTGAAACAAAATATTCTGTGTTCTTCCTCTGGAACCCTATCAAGCAAAATTTGTGCTTCACTGCCAGCAGCTGTGTCCCCATGAAAATCTCAGACTACCTTTTGGAAAGCAAGTCTGTGTGTATGCAAATATAGAAAGCAAGCTGCAAAAACAAAGGGAGACTATGGATAGCTAAGGACTCTGATTCTGCAACTGGCAGTCAATGAATTATAAATATAATTCAGAAAATCACAGCTTTCCATTCCCCCATACCCATATAAATTACTTACTTTACTTTAAAATAGCACTTGAACATATTTGCTGAGATGACATGGTGCTATTTTCAGACTTTTATTTAAAGTAATTTCAAATCTCTTCATCAGAAGTAACACTGAACCCTGGATATTGATGTGTATTGATATAGCAAGACATGGGATGCAATTTTCAGACGAGCTGTGTTTGCAAAAAAACCCAGTAGGGTTCTTGTTTCATATACTGGCTTTGGATAAAATTTAATGACTGTTTATAAAAGGAACATTTGAACATTCGACTTTGGGAAAGGGATTAGTAATTTGCATTGCTGTTTGTCTAATCTAATTTAAATGTGCTTCAGAACCACGTACACATGTGCCAGGAAGGGCCATTAATAAGCCCAACATGCAGAGATCCATATAAGTGCAGCCAACAATGTTGACTGAAACTAAACTTGAAAATCCAGGGCACTGATGCACAATATCATGCAATAAAACAGCATTTCTGTGGTGATATTTAATTTAAAAAGAAGAAAGAGGCAGGGGAAGATCAGGCACTGTCTGTTTTTGAGGATCAGCCGTTCTGCATTTCAAAGCGTCGATCCCTGCAATATCCAGGTTACTGTGCTAGAATCTCGACTATTATATAGCAGTTGTAAGAGAGGGAGGGCAAAGATGTGTTTACTCAGTGATTAGGGCCTTAGAATAAGCCTCTAGCTCCTAGAGAGACAGCTCACCACTTATTCATTTGGACCAATTCACAAAGCCTAGAAAGATTAAACATCCATGCTGAGAAGACAAGCGAATGCAGACGGTGAAAAAGAAATAAAAATTCTTTAAAAACTCTGAGATGACTTCATTATTTTTTCCACAAGGAAACTTTAGGAAAGTGTTTAGTTAGAGAAAAACCCACATTGACCTCTCTCTAAACCCTTAATCTTTCCTTTGTGGTGGCACTGCTTTGTGGTAAGCGGATGGCTTTGCTCTCCTCTTTTCACTGGGAGCGGACAGAAAAAAAGGCTCTTGAGAAACACTTTTACTTCCAAAGAAACAACCCCATGAAACTGTTAAATATGAGATTCTGTACAACAGAATGTTTCAAAATATGTACAGTTTTAGGCTTAAAGATTTAGGGACAAATTTTAGTAAACAGAACAGGCACCAGCACAATGGAGGTTTACACTGAGTAACTTCCCAAGGGAATGTAATTTTTGTTGCTTCAACAAATCTCACCATGCAAAGACTAAACTCCATCACATATAAAAGATTGTACTTGTATCTGATACTTCATCCAAAAATGTTAAGGCTGGGCACAGGAATACTGCTATGATAAAAGCAAAGAGGTAGCAGGAGGAACTAAAGAGCTAAACCATGATTTTGAAAAATATTCGTGAAAGCCAGGGGCATTTTTTCTTTGGAAAAACGCATTATTACAAAAGGCTTACAGCTTGAAGTTTGTTGTTGTTGCTGCTGTTGTGTGGGTTTGTTTTCATGTTTGTTTATTTTACTAACCCATGGTGGCACATGTTTATAAGCAAGTTTTGGCTGCGTTTATTTCAAGCCTTTGAAAAGTCACAGTAAATTCTAGGATTATATTATGACTAATACTCAGTATTTTTCAGTCAATACTATTAAAATAGCCTCACAAAATGGTTGAACAGTCTCAAATCCCACAAAAGAAGCCTAATGTAGTACTGTACTGTGTTGAATTTCTCAAAAATATGACTCGGAAGTTACATACTTGGCATGAAATTTTAACCAAGAAAAAAAATACAACAAGGAAAAACTCTTACTAGTCCCTACAAAGGTATGGGATACCAGGAAGGTTTTAAGCACTGAATACCTGATGGATTTCCAAAGACCTCAGAACCTGAGGATCTTAAGCCACCAAGGGATGTATTTTTCAGAGTATGTGCATGCTGAATACCAGGCATTTTTGAGCTTCAGAGAAGTTAACACACTTTGTACAGAATTAGAGGAAAAGTTGTCACAGATGCAAAATTGAAGAAAAAGTTGTCACTGAGGGAAAAACCCATGGATATTGAGGTGACTAAGTTGGCATCACTGAGTAATGGGATTTCCAAGCTTCTCAGCCTGTTCCTAATACACTGAATAACTCAGATAACTCAAAAGAATATGGACTTGAATGGTCCATATGCAGCAATGCAGCCACAAGGGTCAGCAAACCATGGACCCAAATGGTTATTTTTGCATCTCAGGTTTACAAGTTCAGTTCCCAGTGACTGAGATGGAAAAGTTCATGATGCAACAGCTGCTAGAGGCATGAATGTTCTGTCAAGCTCGTAGCCTAACAAATCAAAATCTTCATTTTATCCCCAGGTTTTATGCAGTGAGAGCTAATTCAAATAAACAAAGGGACACATTTGCACTTCTCTAAATCTGATCCACCTGTCCAAGGTGATCTTGGAGCTCATGGGATCAGCTCTCTTGGACACAGCTCCTCTATCTTGTCCTGTAGAAGAGATCTGAAATAAACTGTACCCCACAGGGTCCTAAAGCAGAAGTGAGGTGATCCCTGTAGCCCTCTGATCCCATATTTTGTATTATATATGGCATAAGACATCCCCAAACTAGTTCCCAATTTAATCTCCTGTAATTTTACCTTTCAGTAAAACATCTTGTCTCAAAAATCCATCAGTAATGAAGAATCCACAGGAAGCACAGTAAGGTGTTCAAATAGCTACACACTCTCCCAGGTAAAGGTGTGTTAAAGCCTGATTTACTCTGCTTTCATCTCCCAACTATTTGATCCTATTATACTGTTGTATCTCCATTTCAGTCTATTGCACCTGCAGTGATACCTTACATAATGCAAATAGTATCCAGTAATTAACACCAAACTCAGGTAAGATCTATAATCACAAGCTTTGAAAGAGGAGAAAATGTAGAGTGTGGCAGACAATTTCAAAAAACATCCATAATTTAGTATCAATACAGAGGATGCTGAGGAGAGACCCATACCCAGGAGCAACTCTTCAGATAAGAAAGATGAAGCTATTCTTCAGATATAAAAAATGAAGGGTGTGTAAGCAAACAGTGAAGCTACTAAAGTGGTATGTTGTAGCAGAAATTTCTAAACAATAGTTATCTACAAATTCAGAAATAACTTACAAATTAAAGGACAGAACTGCTAACACATCAGGCCAGGCTGGAAAGAAAATGGTGACCAACAGGGGACTTAACTGGAGTTTATGTACTGACATTTACCACAGTGCAGCTGCTTCACTCTTCCTGAAAACCCAGAATTATACTTCTATACCTGTCCTCCAGTTTCAACCAGACCATGCAGATTAAGTGGTCAGGTTATTTGTGTTTAATCAAAATCTCTAAAGTGGTATTTCCTCCACTGTAATCTGTAATAAATTCAGTATAAATTTAATTAGCTGAAATAATAAGGGACATTTTTCTGAGTTACACAGATAAAAATGATGCTACAGAAAGCCCTGCATGAATGAATATTCTGCTACCACCAAAGATAAGAAAAGGGGAAAAAAGCTCTTATTTGAACACACCAAATCATGGAAGAAGCATATTGTGCTCAAGGTACTCAGGAAATAAAGAACCCATATGTGAGGGATGGTGCTGACTCTAAATTGAACCTAAAAGACAGATTTCAAGGAGAAGAAAAACACGGCTCATTTTCAGAATGCAGGAATATATATTGAGGTGACAATACCAATCTGTGCTAAGAGAGATGTTTCACATATTTATTAAAAGTCAGTGGACAGAAAGGTTGAGAGAGGAGCAGAAGGTGAGCTGCCAGAGGTATATAAAGATAAAGCTCCTGAAAAGGCAAAGCCCATGTCTTTATTCTTTCTCTTAATAAAAGAGTAGCAACCACCTATAAAAATAAAAAGACAAACAAGCTCCAATAGAAGAAAATATTTCAGTATTATTCACATATACAACTCAGTAAGCTTCAATATAGCAATTAAAATCCAGTATTAATAAGAATACCACCACAAGATAAACCCTCTGATGTCTCAGAACACAAGACACCCACAAACTGCTTTCAGACACAAACAAACCTCCCCAAACACCTTGCTAAAAATGTCTATTACAGGATTTCTTCCATAGCATCAGGTGTAGTAATTCCTATGGCAGTGTAGCTACTTGAGCAAGCTCATTCTTCAGAAACTCAGAATCAGGGAAACTCTAACAGACAGATGAAGCCTTCCACAAAAACCAGTTTAATTGTTAATTGAATAAACCTCTGTCTGTCTTTCTCTTCCTGACCCCATTAAAAGAAATACTGAAAGTATTTTCTTGTCAGGTATACAACAAGCCTTGGAAATGAACACACAACACCCTCAACTGTTGGGCTGCTGGAGGCAGCTGGGAATTTTCAAGGATACTGGTTGTCCAAAGCAAGGCTCTGTATCTTGGGTATTGTATTTTTGTGCTCAAGAGTTATACAGGTTTTAAAGCAGAGCTACATTTTACCTCATTCCACCTCTCCTACCAAAAACTGGCATTGTTGTGGCAGCAGTTGCTGGAAAGGTTAAAAGATACCATCATGTATGTTAATCTTCACTAACGACTCAGCAGATAACACCTCAGCTTTTTTTTACAAGGTATTTTTTTTTCAAGCAACTTTTTGTTAAATAACTATGAATTACCACCCTTTCCAACATATGAGAAGACAATGAGATTTAACAGAAAACATCTATTTTCTTGAAAAGAATTTGAACTCATATTCTGCATTCAAAACACATATTCTGACATAAGTTAACTTTCTTAAAATAACCCAAATTAAAATATTTCTGGAAAAAAGCTCCATGTTTATATATATATTGGGATTTTAAAATTTTTTTTTTTAGGTAAAAAGTATCCACAATACACATTCAAAACCCAGCTGATGGCTGTCTCACCAGACATGAACTGCAGAGTGCACCTTCTGCTCTGGACAGCACTGAGAATTTGTCAAGAAAAGGCCAAGATCTCTGAGCACTCAAGCTGCCAAGTGCTCTCAAATTAAATCAGTTTGAAGCTGTTTTCATTAAGATGGATTGAGTGTGGCATCGTGAGAAACACTCTATCAAATGTAGTGTTTTACTTAGTGATTAAGTATATACCAGTTGATGAAGCTGCCCAAATCCTTCGTAATCCCACCACTCCAATAAACATTTAATGAGTATATAAGTTCAAAAAGCCTAGTAGAGGATTTAAACCTTCAATCTTGTTTTTATTTACTCTTGGAACTCAATTTCTCACTTCAAGTGAAGAATGCTGGTGCCTGAAGCTCATCTGTTGCCCTGGTAAAATTAAGTGGCCTCCATAGTATAAACCAGGAGACAAGACATACAGGTTGCAATTTCTCCTAAGCTTTTTTTTAATACTGATACATATATATATTTAATTATTTTATGAAATGAAATAATAAAAATATGAAATAATTTTCCCTTTCCTCAATTCTGAATTCCAGGAGCCAGTACTGAAAAAACTACTTTGCAACTGAAAAAAGCAGTGAAAATAAACAGTATTTCCACATTCTCGTATCTTTGCTTAAAATCAGAATGTTACAATAAAAATAATGCCAGTCCAAAGGTAGGAGGGAGAGCTTTCAAAATAAGGCAATATTGAAGAAAAAAAACCAATCCAAACAACACCAACAAAAAAAGAATACTTTCCTAAATATATATACACACACACAATAACTTTATTATGATGAGGATCCGAAAATACTAAAAGCATAAGGTGACACATATTTCAGAAGTGCCATGTAAGTAGCATAAAAAGTACTTTGAGTAACAGAAAACAAACTGCACTGCATTAATATCAGATTTATAGGTATAAAACTATTTATGAAAGTCCTTAATGGGCTTTTGTCTGCTTATCCACTGATGCACTGCCAACCATTTCTGATGACATGACACAAAATGAACTTCCCAGCTCACACCCTTGCCTTGTTCAATCCACAGGACCTTTTTTTCTGTGGAAAGACATGGAAATATTCACTAAACTTAAGAGTGTTAAGTATGTCTTAACTTTAGCTATACAGGGTGGATTTATAACTCTCACACTTATAGAACAGCCCCTAACGTAATACAGAGGCTCCTTCCAATATGAGTAACTTTTAAAATTAAACATCTATCAAGAAAACAAAAAGTAAATTTAAACAGCATGATTTTCTTGTTTGTGTTTCAGCTTTATCTGTGCTTAATTATGCAGGGTTTTGGGTTTCTCCTTGGTGAACCAAGTCACCAAAACTTAAATAAACTGTCCCCATTCTAATTTCATTAAAATACTGATTTTAAAACTGTGCATGGAATAACAGAAACTTGAGATGCCTGGTTGGATGTACAGAATAACTAAACAACCAAACTTTAGCACTTACTTGGCAGATAAAGGCTGTAATAAAGGTGAAAAAAGCACACTATATTTCGGAGACCTTTCAATTTAAATTTACAATTTCATTAGCCATTCTTCAAAGGAGTTACCAATGTGCAACAGTGAACTTGTCAACCACAAGACTCGCAGGCAGTGTTATCTGGTGCTAGGACACCATTATTTCAGGAAGAAAAGGGAGGAGGGGAAAAGAAAAAGAGTAGCTTTGACAACTAAAACTCCAGGAAAAATAGAGCCTGAGTGATTAGAAAGCATCAGTTATCCACTGCAATTTCAGCAACCACCAAGGTAAGTGTTTCAGTCAGTCAACTGAATGAGTGCAACTCTTCTTGAACAATAAAGCAAGAGAACTCCAAAATGTAGCTCAGCTTTTTTAAAATAAAGATGAAACCCTTAAGGTAATTTCCATTCCCCCACCATATTAAATAAAGTAGTTTGAATACACACTTACATCTCTAGCTTTCCCATAGAAGGCTTCTTGAAAAGCAGCCTCTAATGATCCAATAAAATAAACAGGATGGCAGTCACCGTATCTATTTGAGATAAAATTTCCAGTTAATAAAAAAATGATAAAATCAAGTAATTTCAATAGTCTACCGTTTCATATATTCTGCAAATATAATGCATTGGCTAAACCTTAAGAAAGATGAGCTACTTCTAAAGGACAGAAGGGAAATATTTAGGACCTGTCTGTTTTTTGACATTGAAAAACTCAAAAGTAATGAACTAGTACCTTCCAAACTTTATCATAAAAACATCCTGTTTACACATGTAGACACCTTAAGTTCTGCACGATTTTCTACAAAGTTTTTCAATCATAACTTATTTCCTCCCTTTGTTATATTCTTAAAGGTTAATTGAAGGCTATTCTTGCATTACACATTAATGCATCTCATACACATAAAGGAACATTTCAGCACAGGAGTGAAAACAGAAGGCACATAAACTTTGCATTACTTTGCAGCTTCTGCCTGTTCAGTGAAACAAACAACTGTTTAACAGTGCATGATTTGGTAGTATAAAGTTTTCTGAAAATCCAGAATTTCTGTTTTCTAAAAGTCAGTATTTACCCAACCGTTATTGTGAAAACTCTTACAGCAACTCTGTATATATTTTTCAATATTAATCAGTTTCAGATTTTCTGTTCCTGCATATCATAATAAAATTATCATACATAACCAGTCTTTATCATTCTTCTGGACCTTTACATAATTAAGTAATGATACTAAATAGTGGCAAAATAAATAAGACAAGAATCAGCCACTCCAGCTTGGACTGAGAAATAATTTTATTTCAGAAGCAGTTCTAGTAGCAAAGTTAGAATTAAAATAAATTAGATTAGGATATCTAAATATGCAATAATCTCACAAGAAAACATATACACTTGGCTTAATTTTATTTTCATTATTTACTAACTTTAACTTAGTTTATAATAAGGATTGCACAGCTAACAGGTTAAGCTTACCTTGAAGAAAACTCTGCTGTAAATTGTAATAAGGCATCTCCTTCATTTTCAGCATTTTCTGGCACTTAAAAAAATGGAAAAAAAAAGAAAAAAGAAAAAAATGAAATGCAACCTTATGGAAACAGGTTGTAATGTGCAAACACATTTGCTTCACAGGTATTTCATGTTCCCAGCTTACTGAAGTGTTACCATGAGACCATATAAATTCCATGAAAGACTATTGACTATGAACATCTGGAAAAACACGAAATTTCCAGAGGGTCTCATGAATATATTCAGGTTTTCCAAACAGTAAAATCCTTAGCTCCAGTGTAATGTGACATATCACTTGTTCAGAGTTAGCACTCTGGACTTACTTTAAGGCTTGAAAGGCTCGACCCTTCCTATCCAAAATGTTAAAAAGTTTTCCATATCATTATTTATATTTGCTGTGAAAAAACTTCTAATGAAGTAACACTAATGTAAGCCTAAAGTAAATAAAGAGTATGCAAGAATGGCATGTAGGAGGTAACTGACTGCTCCTGTTCAATCCTTTCCATAATTCGAGGGCAAATAATCACTGAGGAACTTGATTAGCACAATGACTACAACATTTATCAAAAATAGAATCTGTAGAATTTTCAAAACAGGGAAGTGGATATCCAGTTATCTACAAGAGCATTTGGGTAGAGATCACAATTTCTCTGACTTTATTTGTTACTCTTGAATTCAAGTTAAATTATTATTCTTCAGCTGCAAGGTTAAAAATTTCCCTCCATGGGAAGACGCTTTCATAGCTGCCAGTTACGTCTGCAGCATTTTCATCTGATACATCCATCAGACATGACATTCAAACAGTTCTACCATTCCTATCAAAAGATACTTTCCAGTTTCTGATTCTGCAGACTCATCACACCTCTCTGCCTTCCCCTCTGCTGTATTGCCTCCAGTCAATTGCAAATCAACTCTCAGCTCTTACTCATTGGCGATTTCCTCAAGGCAGATGATGCTACTCCAAACATTTCTCCATCATCAACTCCAAACTCAGTAGCATCTTCAAAGTCATCTCCATCACTATCACTAACCATATGAACATCAGTGCATTGCTGTATAAAAAAGAAAACCCAAAATCCACTGTAAGCTTCTATTTCAGACATCTTCAGTGAAATACAAAATACATACACCGTGACAAATACTTACATATTTCTATTAACACATAATATACTGCATTTTATTTCACTCTTTTATACAGCATTATCAAAGTCAATTTTTAACAGAAGTCTAGTTGACAGCAATATTACGTGACAAAATATGTTATTAAAGAATGAACTTTCTCTGCATACACATAGCTAAGCAAATTTAATCCAAAGTTTTCCATCTAATGGTACCAAAGCTGGTCTAACTGCATAAGGAAGAAAAGCCACACAATGCTGACGTTTATATTGGTATTTGCCCTACCAATATATAAGAGAAAAAACAATGTTTTAGTGCAAGGAGCTAAGGTCTCATCTCCCATCCTCAGATGCTTTGCTTGGATTTGCTTGTTTTGTTTTTTCTCTTTTTCTTCAATGACTCATTTGCCCAGCTCCTCACTTTGTCACAATTACGTGCTGCAGAACTGTAAATGGATTGCTGTAAAATGCAATTCCATTGGTACACTTGACTGCAGGAGGGATGGTGACCACTGCACATTAAGGTGCCCCTGCTTCTTCCTAGAGTAGATTGGTAAAATAAAGATGATGTCCTTACCTCCTCTGACTGTTCCCTTGTTTGTACAGGTGAAGATCTTCTCCCAACCGTGAGTCGATGGCAAGGGAAAGTCAGTCCCGACACTGCTAAAGTCATCTACAAAGCAAGCAATGGTCCTTGATTAAAGCCACAGTCTCAATTAAAGGTTGGTGGGGTTGTTTTAAGGTCATTTAAAGATTCAAACTAAAGACTGCATTATTTAAACACACATTAATAAGCCTGAAAAACTACAATGATTCCTTGCATTAAAATATACAAGGAAATACCAACTGAGTTTTACTGAGGTGTATGCACAGAGTGTCAAAACAAACTCCATGGAACTGCAAATTCAAAAGCACCTTGAATTGCTATTTTCTCCTAAATCAGTACTAAAGTTTGAAATGTCATCGTATGTGGCAATTTTTGCAGTGCTATGCTTTGATGATGCAAACGTAATTTTTTTTTGTTGCTAATCAAGAAGCAATTGCTAAAGTAAAGATGCTAAGTACTGATACAATTAACTAAAATCAGTTCAGTTATCTTGAAA
Source organism: Eopsaltria australis (assembly GCA_034509425.1). Classification (NCBI taxonomy): domain Eukaryota; kingdom Metazoa; phylum Chordata; class Aves; order Passeriformes; family Petroicidae; genus Eopsaltria; species Eopsaltria australis. Next base: position 1,031,310 of record JAVTVJ010000130.1, read on the forward strand.
AAAAAACTATTTTGAAAGAACAGTTTACCAGCAGACATTGCAATAGACACAATCACACTGGCAACTTAAAAAATACATTTCATCTCCTTTTTGGTAATTTTAAATGTCAAGGCTGCAATGCCATACTCCTCATATGAACAAAGACACATAAACCAAGCAGTGCTGTTGACACTGCAGACAGCACAGTCCACAGGATGGATGTCCAGTAGCCAGTGCCAACAGAAACAGCACTTCTGCCCTTTGTTGTATGCCTAAATTTCAATTTTTAAGAACTATCAATAGAAAAATTCTACTGTCATTTGAAAGACAAAATTATGATGATGTCTGCAAACATACAGCAATAACATTTGAAAATCTGATGCTATATTGCATTTAAAAATGCATTAATTATTATGCCTAAAAATGAGAATTGTCCACTCTGTGACCTGAACCACCTGTGCCATCCCTGATTTAAAGCTTCTGCCCAGCCTCCTGCCTCTTCTGGAGAGCACATCAGTCCAAGAGGAGTGAGGCTGATGACCATAGATAGGAATTTCAGAAGCATCTAAGACCCATCTAGACTGATTTTACAAGGTGAGTAGCTCTTAAATAAAGATAGTTGATTATTTTTGGCAGTGACAAAGTATTTAATGCTCTGCAATTTTCAGTGATGTGGAGAAGGATAGTCCTGGCTGTATGTTTAAAATATTGTTTCTAATGGTTCCTTCAGATGAAACACAGAGAGGACAGAAAAACACCCAGACCCTGTAAAACTGATCAGTATTTTTGTAGGGCACAGAATGAAAGATTTACATTATACATTTCCAAAATACAGCACTCTCCTAATTGGACATTAAAAACATTAAGGTAAAATACATTTCAATCATTCTCAACAAAAATCCAAGAATAAATCATAAGCCTTAAATTTAATTTACTGCCATGACCACTGAAAATAGCCCATTTATTTTTTATACATAATTCAGAGCGACTTTATCACTTGTCTGCTAGAACTCACAAAGATTTAATTTGCTGCAGGTTGAAGCAGGCTGATTAAGCAGGCTGGTTACCAAATGAATGTTAACCTGTCTGAACTAGCCTACTGTCACATTCTCCCAGCAAGGTTAAACAGAAGTTTAGCTGTGTAAAAAGCCCAGCAATTGTCTTAAAGGAAGTGAGTTCTAATACTCTGGAGCAAATGAAATATTAAAGACGACACACAGGTCAAGACCAATTACCTATGAAACTCCTGTGACAAGAGCATAAGAACTGCATTCTCTGTAATAATCCACCATTTCAATTATTATTTTTATAAGCTTTTAATAATAAACAAAACCCAACTGTTATAAAACCTGAAACTTTGCCCTGTAGTTAGCACACTATATAAAATTCTGGTAAAACACACACACACATTAACCACACACAGAGTACAGCTCCCTCTCTCACAGCATCAAATACCCTGACAGATGCCTGGAAAGGCTCCCGGTATCTTTTACGTGCACATTAAAGACAAAGGGGTAAGATCAAGCAGGCAGTTATTGTGCTGCTTCATCACTTGGCCCAATTGCAGGGTGTTGCAATTCCAATTTGCAACCCTATATTATAGTGTCAAAGCGTCTCTCAAACACCAGCTAACAGCAGAAGGGGTTCCACATCAGAGCCCGTTTCATCCCACTCTCCAGACAGTTGCTGGAATGTTGAGGATTTGTGCACATTGGTGTGAGAAATCACCCTTTCCTTTGCTTTTTTTTTTCCTTTCTGAAAAGTTTTTTTGCAAAAGGAATAGCAGCTCTGCCTTCAGTCCAAAATAAACTAGAGGCAACAACATTCTTCTAGAAAAAGTTACTTTCATTCAAAGATAGAAAGTCCTCTAGAAAGAAAGCTTAAGCTTTATTTTGGAAATCATAAAAACACCAAGACTAAGCAAAAGACTGCTTTCCAGGCAGCTCAGCAAACCTTTTCCTGTACTGTGAATGCAGGCCAAGGTACTGATGGGAGCACCACTGAAGTGTCTCAGTGGTAAAAACTGTACGTCTCACACTGCTCTTGGAGAGGTTTTTCATTCTGAGCACTGCACCTGCCACCTCCCAAACAGAGATGCACTACATTATCGTTGCAATAAATTACTATTGGGTTTTAGCCACCTTCCCAAGGGAATGGACAAAATCTTGATACCAACCCCATAACTGAAAAGGCTTGTTTGTAGCCCAAGTACTTGATTACCCACATTCTCTACCTTGTGAGCCCATCTGGCTGTGCAAAAACTCAGAAATCAGTCACTTTTCAGAATTTTTCTTTTTTTTTGCATGAAAATCACCACTATGTGGGTACCAGAGTTTGAATGGATGGCTTCCACATGCACAGGACACTGAAAATGCATATGCAGGACTTGTGCATGAATGACAAGCTAGACACAGGTTATAAAAGAAAGAATACACCGAAGCAAAAATAAATAAGGTTACTCTATTTTTCTAGGCAGGGAACCTACACATGTGCAAATCAAACTGTCTCAGAACATGAGGTGGAAAGTGAAACAGAATCAGAAATAAGGAAAATTACTTGCAAAAAGTAACTCCAGAGCCAGAGCTTTTGTCCAACAATGTGAGACACTCCTTGTGCTTGTTGAACGTTTAAGTAGTCTCCCATTTGACTTCCTATAGCTTTTAAGGAGAAGGACAATGAAATTCAAGATTTCAAACATTTCAGAGAGAGTGGCAGCAGGAGAGTCTCCTTTCAGGAGACAGCAGAGATCCTGAATGGATTCAGTATCTCTGGTATTCAAAAAGATAATGGTACAACCTGAACTTAAAGCTCCCAAAGCTTACTTGAAATAGATTTTAACTATTAAGAGAAAGATCACCACAAAATCTAATAATTTAGAGAGGAAAGAAATAGTCTGGTGCTCAGTTGTGCTTTCCAACACAAGACACTAATACTATTTGTAAATGCTCAGTGTGGGATGATTTGTTTTTCAATTGCCAGCATTAGCAATCGAGGGATGAAGTTAAGCAACATCCTTTCTGATCCAAACATACAGGATTCCTTGTCAACCTTCCAGATTAACTCCAAATCTGGAGTGAGACCAGATGCTTTAAACAATAAATTATTCTTCATGTTAGAAAGTATTATTTTTACATAAAAGCTCCTAGAAATATCATTCAGAATAACCTAAATCCACTATTTTTTCTCCAACTATTTCATGATACAAATATGTCTGCAGGAGAGAAAGAAATCATTGCAAGCATGCAATTCCAGACTGCTGCCATCTCATGCTCAGAATAATATGAAAAATTAAAAATCTTGTGTCCTCTAGAAAGAGTTTGCTGGCACAACTTAATTCCCACTTTTGCAAACTTCTGAAATTACAAATAAAGGAACAAACTCAGTCTCTTGTACCATTCCAGAGATATTTAATCAAGATGCTGAAGATGTGAGAAAGATAAACAGTAGAAGGAACATGAAGGAACAACACCAGCAGAGAACTCCAACTGCAGAACTCACTCCACTAAGAAATGCTGATACAAAAATTATAAACTTGGTGGACTGAATCAGGGAAGGAGTAATTGGATATGACAAATTGGCCTTCCTCATGTTCAGCCACACACTGATGGAGAAACAGCATCTCAAAAGAGATTTGAATGGCAACCATACCTAATGAGGAAAGTAAAGGAAGCTCTAAGAGCTTTCTAATGCCTTAATATACAGAATATAGCTGGGACACCCAAAGTGTCCAGCTTAAGGCAATAATCTGTAAAGAACTGGACATTCTTCCTCATTCTCAATTATTGAGAGCTTGTGCTGTTCACAGGACACTTGCCATCAAGGCAACCCTTCTCTGTAAAGGGATAAAGTTTTTTGTAAACAAGAATTATTCAGTACAAGTTATAATGTCTAAGGAAGGTTGGAATATTGGTTTATTCTGCGCTCTTTCTTAAGTTTTTCATTGCTACAAGAGCAATGAGAGTTTTGAGGTTTTGGAGTGTGTGGGCACTCTGATTTGCTTTAATGTACATTAATGCATCTATCTGAACATACAGGCACTTACCTGTTAATCAGGGCAAGTTATTAAATGGAGCCCTTCATCTGTATTACCCAGCACATCTCAATTAAAAAAAACAGCTTTTGGCTGTTTAAAAGGCCATTAAAAGGAGAAACTGTTTCAGTCACTGCAATAAGGTAATTTTATTGTTCAAACTACTCAAATTCTTTCCAACCCACCAGAGAGGTATTTTACCATGACAAAATATTTTCTAATACCATTTTTTGGACATGAAGTAGAGATTCATGATCATTTGTTCTCAGAAATCCAAAGGTCAAACTGTAAATCTTACAAGGAATGAGACAGAAATCCAGAGAACACTTGATCCATACACAAAGGAGAAGATTCTATCAATGATGCCAGCTTTCACTTCTTCACACACAGCAAGTGAAGCAACAGGCATTATATGACAATGGCAAGCCAAAACCTTGCAGTGGACAAACTTTCTGGATTTTTAATATAAAGTAAAAAGATCATAAATGTAATTTCTGTAAAACTTCACTGCTATGAATCAGTCCAATTATTTAAGTAGCTGCACTTCTAATACAGATCATGTTTGGCTGTGTACAATCTGCTTCAATAGGAAACTAAATAGGGGAACTCTCATAGCATGATTTTCTATTGAGGTAAAAGAAAAAAATCCATTTTCTGCTTTTAATACTCAGAGATAAAGTAAGCAAACAAGATTCTGGTGTACAAAATAAAAAGCATGTTTTCCAATACTTGACTTTCCCCCATAAACCTCCCATAAAAAAGGGCTCTTTCTAAAGGTTGCTTGGCAGGCTGCAGTACACACATGGGGGTTTGTAATACACATATATCACACCAGAAATTCTTAATCAGAAACAAATGCAGTGTTACCTACAGACTGAAAATTAATCCTGGTTCAAATACTCCATGTGACAGCCCTTTCACCATGCCCAAAGTGTGAGTTGCTTACTTTTTCCATTTCCTGGTTTACTCACTAATACATAGCTTAAGAATAAAGAAACAAACACGACCAAGTGCATTTCATAACAGTCAATTATTCAAAATAACCTAAGACAAGTGCCTGTAGCAAAATACTCAGTGACTGGCAGGTGTCTCCTCTGTGAAAATTTCACTCCCATATAATTTGATCCTTTTTCATTAAATAAACAGTTGAATAAAATTGTGGTTTCTAAGTGCATTCAGCATAGTCCTTGCATGCGAATATTGATGCAGGGGAAATAAGAGTATGGAAACTTTGACATCTTTTGCAGTTCTCCAGAGATTATCAGATAGCTCCACACTCTTTCCTGGCTGAAGATCCAAGCAGAGAAATCAACACATGCAAGAAGGAGGTGGTGGACTCCCAAGCAACTCATGCCATTTCTGAGGATACTCAGAGTCTCATCATTTCAAGAAAAATGACACTATGACATGAGAGAGTTTTCATCTGAGCTTGTTCTTGCCCTGGCTGCAGTTCCTGGTGTTTAACCAAGCATTATTAACAGTGCATGGGCAGCCTGTTGTGCTCAGACAAACCCTCCCTGAATTCCTTGGGAACAAACAGGTGATCAACACCTTCCAAACCCAACGCTTGTCACTGTATAAAAATAAAATAAATAACCTATTTTCTTTTCAGTGTATAATCTCACAAAAGCAAAGTGATACGTGATTTAAGAATTCCTGCATGTTCATGTTTAAAATAATATTTAAAGTTTCAAGAGATTAAAGATTTTCTGTGAATTAATGTTTATCCTTTGGCTTGTTTTTTCTCAAAAATTAGCAAGTATTTTTCCACTAGTAACAGACTGTAAAATTACTTCTATCCATACCAAAATACATCGCATACATAAAACAAGTGTTATCACACCAAAAAAGGGCAAGTATCCCACTGTAAAATGAAGGTACATTGCAATTCAAAAAGCAAATCTAATAAATACATTATTTTAGTTGACTGAAAGAAGGGCATTTTTGTACTATTCAATTAATTAAGTGACTCAGAAAGATTTATTACTCAGAACTGAAGGGCTCTGTTCAGTCTGTACTGCTCAACTAGACATTGTTATCCAAGTTCAGGACATAATATGAAAAAAAAAGAAATCAAACATCCAAAGCTCATCTACTGCCATGTAAACCCTTATCCCTCCTTGAATAACAATAAAAAGTGGATGTAATTCCACATTAGCCACTTTGTCTTTTGACATCAAATAGCATTAGCTGGGAAAAACAGTCAAGTATGCTTGAGGTTTGTTTGTTTTATTAAACTATTGCACAAATATGAAAATGAACAGAAGAGTTTAAAAAATTTGACAGCCCTTGAAATTAACTTCCTCTGGAAAATAACTTCATTTTCATTATGCATCTCCAATAAAAAGAAAAAAAAACTTGACAGGTATTCAACGTTTCATTTTAAACACTAACTGGATGAAAAAAACATCTCTAGCGTGGAGTGTGTTCAGGTTATAAATCAGTAATGCTTATTTTAACTCCTCACAAAGTGTTGTTGAGATAATTACTGCTGACAGCTTTATTCAAGGTTCATTTCACTTTTTCTACTATTTTTCCCCTGTTAGAAGTTCAGCAGGGCCCATGGGAAGATCCACCCCTCACACCTGTTAGGGTTCTTCATGTTACTGAGGCCAGTTTGGACACGTCACTTCAAATTAGCATTGTGCCAGCACGCTGTGACAATTACTTATCGCAGGTTTAACTTGGAAAAAAGTTTCTAATCCAGCCACAAGAACAGTGTCAGAGTCCGTAATTTAAACCTGTCAACACAGGTCGTAGGAAATTCATTCCAAGGATTTCAGTCATGTTCCCATGGTAGATCTCTGAGCTATAATGAAGCTTAAAATCACAAAGGAATGTTATAGAGTTAAAACGTAGAACCCAAAAGTTTAAAAAGCTCTGAACTGAAGGAGGAAAAAAAATGTCTGAACTATTACTCATGTTTTAAAATTTGATAAATTCTTAAGATTAGGATTAAGAGATTGCCATGCTAATTCTCCAAAATTCCAAAAGGCTGCACATAAAAGGTTTGTCTCTTATTCTGCTGCAGTGTGAAGGCACAATCCTGGCAGATCTTTACACATGCTGAAGGCAGAATTATGGTGAAGAAGCTCTGGAATCATCTTGAGGACGATGTGGGAGGCTGGAGGAGATGCCAGGCACAGTGAAGAAGCCACTCATGTCTTTCAGACACGGGGCAAGGGATGCTGGAGCTGCAGCAACAACCACTCAAAGGCAGCTCCACAAAACACTCCGAGATTCTTGTGAGCTTGAGAAAAAGTGGTGCCTGGTGCTCTGGGAACACCCAGCCCTGGTGTGCTGGTTGAACACACATGCCAATTTTTGCTACAGCCCCTGTTAATCACCAGCCCTGTAACTGTGCACCTACCCCTCCCGTTTGCTGGCTGAATAAAAATTATCCCTGGTTTGGATTATTTCTCATTTGATTGAGCCTAGTTAGGCAAATTAGGAATTAAAGCAGAAGGACAGCTACTGTAGTACTTAATGTTGCTTCAAACCACAAATATATTTAAAGGAAACAAAAAGAAAATAATATTTCCTCGTACAACAGATTCTGCTAAAAAAGAGATATACTCGAGAGGCTGAAATAAATACCCATGATCACTTACAGAGCTCATTCTTCTTGTTAGACAAAAACTGTAAATATTAAAAAGGATGAAAAATCTGCCAAGCCATTTGCAGCTATTTGAAACACAGGGTAACAGAATTAAATAAACGCTGAAAGACCTGGAACACAGTTAAGTATAGACCATGAGGCTAATTGTGGATCTTGAGTTAATTACTTTCCACTGATACGTTTTCTCAATGGTCTTTTACATGAGTTTTTTCTTTCCTCAGTCTGAACCCCAAGGCAATTCAGCGTGCTAGCCTCCAAACTCTGGGTGATTCATTGTGTACTTCTGCCTTAGGATTTTTAGTTCATGCAGAGAAAGCCAGGCTTTCACATCAAGTTGATGTTAATGTGCACTGACAAAGCAACAGTAAAGGAGCTTCATGTTTGTCACAACGTGCACTCTTTAATTTAGTAATTGCTTTATACTGATATGCAAATAATGACACATTTCCCAAATTTCCAGTTCCTCAGCAATGCTTTCGCTAATTACTCAGTGGTTCAAACTTATGCATGTAAATTGGTTCAGTGGGTTTATTAATAAGCACACCTGTGTGAACTGATCTATAAAACACACATGCCTGGGAACAGGTCATAACTCACTGTACATTCCTGAAAGTCTCTGGAACTGAAAAAAACAATTCTCTCACTTCAACGAGATAAATTACAACTAACAGAGTGTTATTCACAGATAAACTGGGATTCCCAACCTTTCCTAAGCTTAAGAGAGACTGTCTTTGGCTGACAACAAATACCAGGAGTCAAAGCATCCATCCATTTTATTTTGCCAAATGAGAGAGGGATCAAGGTAAAGAAAAGAAAAGGTCAATTTAAAAAAAAAGGACAAGAATCCCTCCAGCACCTGAAAACATGGGAAAGGGCCAGTGTCCACCCATCCATCAGTCCTCTATGGACAAATACATGCTCTGAAGTCTGGTTATATATTTTGTGCTGCTTGATACTCTTATTTTGATACTCTAACATGAAAAATTCAGCTGCGCTTAACATGGACTCAGACTCATAACAACTGCAAAAACACTCAACAGAGTTAAGCTGTCTGCCTATATTTCCTTTCCTCAAAATCGTCCTGTTTTATTTGCTGGGTTTTACATTGAAACACAGTGTCTCTTAAATTTCTGATACTTTCTTTAAGTAACTATATAACTGCCACTGAATGTAGACAGTATAATAATTGTTTTTATAAGTATCATCTCAAACCACTTATGTTTTGCTATTGAGAAGAGACACAAAGCCATTAACAGGTTTTTAAGCTCAGAAACAAGTAAAATAATAAACAGTATAAACTAACAACAATTCATCCACATCACATATTGCCCACAGATATTCACAGATACACCTTGGGAACTGCTCTGCATTCACAAAGAGCATCAGCCAAATACTTGGCACGTTTCTGGTCTATGGTGGGATGCCATTTACTTCACAACATTGTACAATGCTTTGGATGGCAAACAGAGAGTGCCTGGGTATGTTTCCAGCACTATATAATTCCTTGGCACAGTTCAAGCAGTTGGGCTAGCAGAACTGCTTCCAGAAAATGCTTCAAACGCTGATAAGATTTTTATGCTACCTCTTCTTCATGGATATAATTTTCTGAGGAACTGGATTTTTGCAATGTTAGCTCTTGAAAACACAGTGCTACTAGCTTCTAAAAACGAGCTTCTAAAAAGGATGATTGTTTCCTATTTTCTGTTTCTCTTACCTGGAATGTGTATCTTCCAGTGAAGTTCTGCTCTGCTTGTAATAGTGGAGCTTCATTACAAAGAAACAAGCACCACTGTGATAATCCTCCAGGAATAATGCAATTACCACTTATCAAACAGGTGTCTGCTGTATTCCAAGGAGATTATCACTTCCTATTCTGCTCTCAGAGAGCACAGAATAAAAGAGAAGCTGCTACTATTAAATGACTAAGGGGAAAAGAAGTCTTTGATAACAGCTCCTGCCAGCATCTCTCAGCAGGGCATGAAGGAAATGTAGTCCTTCTCTAACAACTTGGCACTGAAATGAGTGTTTTGGTTTCTGTAAAACGAGTTAAAGCACCTAAATAAGACCACTCCTGTTAAGTCAGTCTGAAGCATCTCTCTAGGTTTCTTCATGGAATAATCCAAGAATCTCAGCACCTCCAGCCTTATGCCAAACCATGCCCTTTGTGAGTAGCCCTGAAGAGGAACTCTGCCTGCCCCAGCAAAAATGGGCTGCAGGGCTGCTCCATGAAACACATCATCACTCAGAGATGCTTCTGTGATAATCCAATGTTTGATGAAGGTACAAAAGGATGTCCCAGATGGAGCTCCAAAAGTGCAGAGAATGAAATCTTTTTACCAAGATATATTTGTAAATCAAACCACAGCTGGCTGTAATTGATCAGCAAAGGCAATTTTTTTGCATGTTTTCAAAGAAGTTTCTTGAGTAGCAGTTATCTCAAGAGTGGATCTCAAAAACCAATAGCAAGAGCACTGTCCTATGAAATCTGGATACAGCTTAATGTACAGAGTTGCTATTACTACATGACAAAACATGTAATTGGTTTGGAAACAAGCCCAGCTGAGCATCAAGAGCAGAGGAGGAGTCAAGAGAATACACAACTACACATGTGCAGGAGACAAGAGGCTACTTCAGCTACTGCTGATGTCCAGGGGTAGTGAGGGCCAGCAACTGTCCATAGGTAGGTGCTTCAAAGAAAGTAGGACACTGGTGATCCTGTAAAATCCCTGTCCAGTGAAGATTAACCACTACTTTGGCATGAACTCAAGGAAGAAGTGTAATTCCTGCTGCTGCCTCTGTTGGGACACAAAAAGCTCCAAAGCAGTTTGTGTGCATGTAGATGGAGAGGTGGAGTGGTGATGTGGGTACAATATCCTCCCCCAGCAGCCTGTCCCATGGTTTCTTCAGGGATCTGGATTGCCCTGATCTATCCTAAAGACATTTCTCTATGCATATGGTCACTTCTATCACATTTTGATTTGCAGGTTCTGTCAATGTAAGGACAGAAACTGGAAGCAACACTGAAGCAGCAAATATAAACTATCAGTCAGTCATTGTTTACTAATTTTAAGCAGTACTCCCTTTAACAAGTACTATAAACATGACATTTTTAATAAAAATAACTTTCATGTCTATGAGTTTGAAAGCAAGAACAGCTAAAAACATCTCAAAAGATTAAGCAGATTTGTCAATCTCTTGCAAAAGAAGAAAGCAGTAAAAGATGACAAATAATTATGTCCATGGCATCGCTGCTGTTCTTTATGCTTTAAAATTACAGTGACAAAAGAACTTAGTATTGAACAAATTAATTGCTAACAGTAACCTCAAAATTTGCTACCAGCTTTTCCTAAAACACTAGGGTTGATTACAATAGGTTGCACTGAAATGGGGTGAAATTCTGGTTGAAATCAATGCAATTTTAATTGATGGTGCATGACTTATATCAGCAATGAATTTGACTTTTTGAGTCTTTATTGTAAGAGATCATAATGCACTTTGCAAACTCATTTAAATTGGCATTCTTGAGATTAAATGCAACAGTTATTTAGCAACACAATTACCCT